>CM028129.1:1742630000-1742995000 GCA_016271365.2 Neoceratodus forsteri
TGTTTAGCAGAATGAAATCCTTAACTCATTTACAAATTCCTTAAGTCCGTGAGAGTTATTTTTAGAGCTGATGAGAACCTTTTCTTTATTAAAGGTGCACAGTGAAACAAATGCTCTGTCACCAATTCCTGAATGATAAAATATCTTTATTTGCATTCAATAGGTGTACAAAACAGCTGAGCAAAAAGCGTGTTTCCAATAACATTCTGTATAAAAAAATAGATACAATTGTTCCAAATATCTAAACTTAAATCACATTTGAATAAATATTTTTTTTGCCATTAAAAGGTTTATTATTTTAAATAATCAAATCTACATTTATAACAGTCCAATTATTCATAGACATATGTTGCAGCATTACAATGAATTAAACAGTCTACTCACTCAGTAGCTTAGGATATAAATTATGCAGAAGGAGAAATATGATCTAAATAAAAGACCTACAAATGCCGTTAGGCAGAAATGCTGCCAGGCAACTTGTTTGATACAGAAAACATTGATTTTTGTGTACGTTTTTAAAAAGGAGTTCCAGACTTTAGCAAAAGCTCACTTTTGTTCAGAAATGAATAACTGTTTCTTTCATTATTTTCGGTCATACTCATGTAAGTAAACCAATGCTCTAAGGTAGTACTCTTGTGGTTTTCCAGTTAGCTAAGATAAGTCTTTTCATCCCTAATGCCACTGCTAGAATCCACATTTGAAGGATTTTCTATAGTACATTATATAGTGCTGAAGTGCAGCAAAGTATAAACAGCGGTGGAGAGAACAAAATATGGACATTTAAAACTGGAACAAACTCCTTGAATTAGTGATCACATGCTAGACCAAAGGGGAAATTCCGGAGCAGATGTTCCAAGCTAGCATGGGTGTTCACTCATTGCATCACTAGCTTGATCTGTTATGCAATATAATTATATTTTCTAATCCATAAAGAATGCTGAATTTTGTATTAATTTTGTTTACTCTGCATTTCTGTGCTACATTATAGACATCGGTCCACAGTGTGTTCTAGTCCTCTGTAGATATAGGTCTTGTCCCATTTAGCCTTAGTTTTGTCAGTGTTTTACTGCTTTTCATTAATAATTTGTATACCACACTTACACCTTTTGTAATTAATGCTGTTTATATAAACTGTGCCCAAATAAACCATTTACCAGTGCAAAAATACTAAGATATTCACACCATGGTTTATGTTACACACAAAAAATAAAAATAAAATAAAATAGTGCAGGGCAATACAACATGGTTGAAGAAGTTGAGCTTAATTGGAAAACCACTTAACTATTGACTGAGAAGTGAGGAAGGAGATCACAAATAGGACAAAAGCATGGGAGAAATGGAATTCCACAAGGATGGGTCGGGATTTACAAAGGCATGCCTACCAAAGGAGCTAGAGGTAGAGTAGTTTACAAGCTCAAGCCTACCACAGGAATGCAAGCCAGGTCTAATAGTTCTGGAAACTAGCACATCACTAATGTAGTTTGGAGAGCTTGATAATAAAAAGCTATGAATAAACTGAAGATGAAGCTGTCTTTGATTTACCAGGGACAGCCACTCTAACCTGTGGAATAGGTTGCAGTGGTACCACAGATGAGGACTTAGTTATTGGCACATGAAGGAACCCTCCTCAAATGCAAATAGATTTGGTTAACATGTTAACACATACTGCTAAAACCTTTGGTATACCTCTTTAAATTGTACTAAATATTAGAGGGAACCAGCTATGTTGGTGTCTCATGGACCGGGGGTAGATTTAGCCTGAATTTGTAGTTCTGCTTCTACACCTTTTCCTCAGAATAATAAAGCAATAAGGGATGCCAGGGTGTGTATCGTGGTGGATAATGGCACACGTAGGATGGGTTGAAGCATGAGGCTGAAGGCGGAGTGCTTTCACCACCCTAGGTGTGCCGTTATCCCACCATGATGCACACACCCTGGAGTGCCTTGTTGTGAGTATAGTATGGCTATAAAAATTAAACATGACTTTAATGATTAAGCAATAAACAGACAAAAATCTGAAGGTTTAACTTTATTGAAATTAAATCTGCCATGACATTGAGTTAAAGTAGTCCCTTGTAGAGCTAATCTGGATCACGTCACATTGTTTGCATTTCCTTTTGTTTTTTGCATTTTTAAACACGTGACAGAAGCAAAAATCTGAAGGCTTAACTATATTGCACTTAAATTTAGCCATAACATAGAGATATCATAGTCCCTTGTCATGTCTTGGACTGCCTTTTTAATTTATTTTTATACATTAAAAAGTAGTGAAAATTAATGTCTAACTGCATTGTAAGGAAATTTAAACACATTTAACCACATTTACTGTACTCCCTTGCAGAGCTACCTTGCATCATTTGTTTATTACATTTTACTGATAGGTGTAACAAATACAATGTTAGTTGCTTTACAGTTCTTATGCTGGTGATGGATTGAGAAAATGATGCCATGCTGGACAAAAGCAGGTTGACTGTTTCCTGTTGGAATGGATTAATAGTTTTTGCCAAACCAGTGAAAGGCACATCTGTGGGCCAACCCTTTTACCCTGAAAATTTCAGACCAAAATACCTCACCATCTGGGCACTAGATGATGACCAAAAAAAAACCAGACAAAAATTGTGATTTTTTTGTAACTTTTTCACTATCTGTATCTCAGAATTCACATATCCAACTGGAACGAAACAAGGCATGTCAAGAGATCTACCCTGCAAGACCAAGCATACGAAATTTCATGCAATCCATTGAACAGTTGCGAGATATTAAAGTGCAAAGTATGAATGTGAGCTGTAAACTTGACCTGGCTTAGAGTTAGACATAGTCTGACAACAAGTGAACATACAGCTATAGCTCAAATAATCTTATTACTGAAGTTTAACTATGGTTCCATAGTTTATTATGATGTCTGTTCAACAAAATTTTCCAAATGGACAGCTGCATACTACATCTGTCAAGTTCCATTGTTGACTGGTCGTCTCGAGTCATCTACTCTCTATTCATAGATACAATGTAGGTAGGTTATGCCCTATGGCTAAATGATCTCTCAAAGCTACATCAGTAATAACGTGCTTAAAACAAAGTTCTCATTATGTGGTCTAATACAACCACCCGCTAGCATTTGTAACCTGAGATCTAATGATAAGTCCTTAATACAGGAAACTAGAGGGCTAAGTAAGGTGCAGCAAAAACAGATTTAGCTACTTATTTCTATACTTTTGAAATGCTCTAGTTGAGTACTGGAACAAATGCAGCTAAATACAGTGCAGCCCTGAGCTTAAAAACTTTGATAAGCACAGATGTCTGCAGTTTCCTTGATGTATGAATATTCATATGTTACCTACTGTCCCATTAACATATGATCATATATTCAGGTTGTGCCTAAAAATAGGCATTTATTTTATTTATTTGAAATTTTCAGCACCTGGAAAGTCTCATTTAGTATCACTTAGTTTTTGTGAGGGTCCTAGGGCAGAAATTAAAACAGGAGTAGCAGCAACTCATTTTACATAAATGACTTGGCTTATGTACGTACAGCTTCATAGTTAGGTTATAGAAACATAGAAACATAGAAACATACATAGAAACATAGACTTTGAGCAGATAAGGACCGCTAGGCCCATCTAGTTTGCCCATTTCCCTACCTACAGGATAGGCCGCAGATCCTAGTTAACCAACAGCCTATTTCTTCCTACCCCCACAAGAATTGCCTTATGTCTGTCCCATGCATTCTTGAAATCTCCCACAGTTTTAGACCCCACAACCTTCTCAGGAAGGCTGTTCCATGCATCCACTACCCTCTCTGTGAAATAATACCTCACATTGCCCCTGAACCACCCTCCTTCTATCTTTAAATTGTGTCCCCTTGTTCTTGTAAGTCTCTTTTCTGAAAGATGCTACCCTCTTGGACTTTGTTGATTCCACTGAGGTACTTAAAAGTTTCTATCATGTCCCCGCTCTCCTTCTTTCCTCAAGGGTTTACATATTAAGCTCCTTTAGTCTCTCCTCATACGGTTTCTCTTGCAGACCCTGCACCATTTTAGTTGCCCTCCTCTGGACTACCTCTATCCTGTCTATGTCCTTGCGGAGATGAGGTCTCCAGAACTGGACACAGTACTCCAGATGGGGTCTCACCAACTGTCTGTACAGAGGGATAACAACTCTGTTTACACAGGTTTCCACTGATATGAAGGTGTAATTTGTAAATTTTATAGAGCTCCACAGTTACATCTTATATAAAATTACACAGTTTAGGGGTGAAACGTGTTGCAAATAGAAAACACTGGGATGTGGGCAAGACAGAAGGTATGTGGTGTTAGGCAATATGGCATTTGTTGTTTAGTGTTCCTACCTGGTCACTAAAAGCTTCTTACAATAATAAAACAAATACATTAAATTCTGAGCATCTGTTGTTTTTATCTAGTTATTTGGGAACTTTTGTTACTGGTCCTGTAGGAAAAAATGGCTGTACTGCTTGCTTTGTAAATAGAGGCCCAGATATTCAAACTGCGCCAGGCTGTGGTGCAAGCCTGGGTGCAGCAGCAACCATGCGCAGGGCGTTGACTGGGCGAGTTCGCAGAGCCACGCCATGGCACAACACCATTGAATATTGATACCCCTGGCCACCCACAGTGTGCATGGCACAGTGGCACTGCGCCAGCGCAAGTGTCAGAGTGGTGGGGGATACGCTAGCATAAGTTCTGTTGCGCCTATGCGCAGCAACTGCGATATTCAAAAGTGCACATGCAAATGGGGCCATAATCTATGCAAGGTGCAAATGGGTCCATTGCATGTCATCTCTTATTTGCATGCAGGTGCGCCGATCCCTGGCAACTTGCCCCAGGCGCCCTGCCAGGCAGCAGCCGTTGAGGACTGACGCCCCTGCACAGCGTGGCAATGTGCCCCACAGCCAGATCGCGGGCTGAAGTAAAATATTAAATAATCTAACATCCCTGGTGGTCCAGCGGACCGCTGTCAACGAGTGCGGGCTTCCAGTAAATAATAGAACTCCAATATCCTGGTGGTCATTGGACCACTGTCAGCCGATCACGGGCTTCAGTAAAATAACAGAACTCCAATATCCCTGGTGGTCCAGTGGCCCCCACCGTCCACTGATCCGCGCCCGCTCCCCAGGTCAGCGGCTGGTGGCACCCACCCGCCTGCCACCCCACCACCCGCCGACTGACACCGTCTTAGAGCTGTACGCCCATTGGTCCACAGCGTGAGCCAATGGGCATGTAATTCGCGTTATACATTATATTCCAGATATGTGAATGGATCCATTCACATATCTGGAATGTGAGTACGGCATGGTTGCACGCCATTGGCTCACGCCAGGACCATCGGCGACAGCCCTACTAACGGTGCTGGCCGGCGGTGGTGGGTGGCAGGTGGGTGGGTGCTGCCGCCCGCCGCTGACCGAGGGGAGCAGGGCAGTGGGGATCAATGGATGAGTGGGGAGGGTCCGCTGGACCACCAGGGATAGTGGCTGTACTGTTTTTTATATAAATGCCCGCGATCGGGCTGAGAGCAGTCCACTGGACCATCAGGGATATTGAGTTCTATTATTTTGCTGAAGCCCGCGATCAGGTTGACAGCGGTCCGCTGGACCACCAGGAGTTAGAGGGTCATTTCTGCTGGTATGCCTGCGATCAGACATGGGGCGCCACCAGGTGCAGCTGGAGCTCGGGTGGCCATCCACAGGTGGCAGCTGCCGTGTTGCACCCTGCAATACGGCAGCTCACTCAGGTGCTACCACCCACCGATGACGGGGGTGCTGGGTCACCGGGGCCATCTGTGAGTGAGTGGGAGGGTACCGCTGACCACCAGGTAATTCTTTCCTTTACAACAGCCCGTGATTGGGCATAAGGGGTACTGCTAGACCACCAGGTAGTTCTTTAACTTCTACAGATGCCCATGATCAGGCATATGGGGGACTGCAATAGCCACTAGGGAGCCAACCCCCATGGCAGCAGTTTGGCAGAGCGCCAGGCACAACTGGCCGGATGCCCAGTGCAATGCATGCAATGGGGCTATAATGACATGCAAATGGCCCCATTTGTGCCTTTGCATATAATGGTCTCATGTGCATGCCCCTGGCTGAATATCAGGTGATGCACCTAGCGCATTGCACTTGCGCTGGTGCATCCTCTGCATTCCTCTGTGGCTTGTGCTGGCGAGTGTTGCTGTGCGTTGCTTAGTATGTGCGCCCGACCTTGCCATATTTAACGGTGTTGAGCCATGGTGCATCACCGCTGAATATCTCCTGGTCCTGGCCCCACAAGAGCTCAGTTGCGCCAGCCCAGGCTTATTCCACTGCCTGGCACAGTCTGAATATCCATCCTAATGTGTGCACCATAAAGTGAAAGGTGCCTCTATTACACAATACGGCCCTCTAGAGTTTCTGTGAATATTGACTCCACCTGCACGAGCCCCTTCTCAGTCTTTATGTTGGTTATAGCTGAAAACAGGTCACTCAACCACGTGTACTTAACTGGAGAAACAAACAAAATACATAAACACATATATACATACATACATAAATCCACCAGTCAATAATTAAGCAATCTACAAAAAGTGTGTGCTTCTCCTTGGCAAAATACCACTATAATCTTCTGCAAACATAACACTAGCTGTACAGGGATTGTCACGGTCCCATTTTTTTTTTTAACAGAACCTGATGTTGAAGCCCATTTGGACTACAATGTTCAATCTTGCTTAAACTTGATATTACATTTGTGTTGGGCTTACAAATGTTGACTTTTTCCTACATTCCAAATTGTCAGAATCAAATTTACATGGTGGAGGGGGCTCAATGTATTCGCAAGTAAAGTATATATAGGACTTGGTTGTACCACAACAGGGACAGCCTGAAGATCACTGAAGTGAAAATTGTTACATGAATACAAAACAATGTGTATACAATGGTATGGTGTGCATGCACCACACATACACACACACATACCACTACATGTAATTAATAATGTATTTATTCCCATTATCAGGTATTTTTTCCCTGGTTCATAATATTCATAATCACTGCATGAGAATGTCTACTCTGCTTTTGCCTCTCTCATGTTTCCTCAAATTCTTAGAGCAAGGGAAAAATTAACCTCAGAACCTGGCTACATGCTGGACCAGCAGAAAACTCAGCATAAGGATTTCTATACATACTCTGAGCCTCTCAGTCATTATTTTTTGTTCTCATATATTGTGCCAGGAGTCACTGGTGTGTAATTCTCCTGTTTATTTTGCTTGTTATTTGAAATGCTTGCTAAAGGAATTCATGGGAAGGGTCTTATTCCTCTGTTCTACACTCTTTAATTACTGTAATTGTTTGTGAGCCATATTTCTACTGACCCAGAAATTAAGAAATGAAATGGCAAAACAAATGCCCTGTTTTCTTGCAATGATAAAGAATATGGAAAAATATAACACAATATGTGAAGTATCTGGGTTGACAGCAGGTCAGACTGTTATGTGGGAGACTGGGTTGGCATACACCCAGAATCTCACAATGAGGCCAGCTGCATTGTAAAGATGAGGTGCTCAGTTTTGAGGAGAGGAAGTACAGACCAGTCTGGATTCACGAACTGGTGCTGGGCTGATCATAGTTCTGCACTCATATCAGTTATTGCTGTCCCAGTCTCAGGAAAGGTGATGCAATGGTGACTCCACTGTCACAGCAGGGGTATGCTAAACCAGTGGGGAAAAAATTATTATAATGTAATAACCTTTTAACTGCACAAGAGCAGTTTGACCTCAGGTAACCTCACAAGTGGTGTAAGCTATATTTATTTATTTGTTTATTTATTTAAAATCTGGTGACCAGGATATCCATACTGAGCTGGGGCGACCTTGGGGACAGGATACAACAGGAAGTGAAACAGCAAGAACAAAGTGACAACAACTGCAGGAACATGTACAATTACAAGTAATGAATTTCAGAAAATGACAAAACAAGGTAAAAGTATACATGTACTTTGGTTATTGGAGAGTCAGGTTGATAGTTAAAGGAACTTTCCACCAATATCATACAAGACATTTGCATAGAATCAATGAGGTCTCAAATTCAGATTACAGAATATATTCAGTTCTAAGCTATACAACTGAGTAGGCAAAAAGGCAAAACAGGTAAAATAGTGGGGGTGGGGATGAATCAGACATGGTTGCTATAATGTGAAGAGAAGAGGAAGAAGTGCAGACTTACGAACACACGAAATTTGCCAGCAGCAAAGGCCATCCTGGTCTATCTAGGCTGCTCGAGATTGCACCTAGCTCCCTGTTCAGCAGCTGCCCCACCCTCCCTTCCTCCTTTACCCTCCCTTGGCCTGTCCCACCCTTCTTGAAGCATTCCACTGTGTTACATTCCACCACACCAGCCGGTAGTGCTGCCCACTTTGCCACCGCCCCTCCAGAAGAAAATGCTCACACCTCCTCCTGAATCTACCCTCCAATCTCATGTCATGGCCCATAGTGCTCTCCCCATCCTCCTCCTGAATAGACCCTCTGTGTCTGTTTTGATTATCCTCTTCATGTATTTGAAGGTCTCAGTCATGTCCCCCGTCCCTCCTCTCCTCCAGTATGTACATGTTTAACTCTTGGTCTGACGTCATGTGGCAGTTCCCCAGGCCCTGAATCATCTTTGTTGCCCCACGCTGCACCCTCCAGCAGTCCAATGTCCTTTGTAGGTACAGGCACCAGTACTGCCAGTACAGTCTATCTGCAGGTGCATTCTTTAGTAAAGGGTGTCAGTAAGAGTGGTTTCAGAGAGTGGAGTTAGGAAGAAAGATGGATTGGAAGAGGGAGGCTGTTCAAAGTGTTGGAAGATGGATAGAGAAAGCAGATTGGCCTGATAAAGCTCTACTGTGAGGGATATGAAAGGAACAGGCAGCAGATGAACAGAGAGAGTAGGAGGAGGGATGGCAGGATTAAGGAGAGAGGTGGGTAGGTGGGATAGTGGCAAGCTAGTATTTGACCATAAAGGAGGACCAGTGCAATAGATGCCAGGCCTCAAGTGAGGAACAGCTTAGCATATAGAAAGCAGTGATGGGTGAGAGATGGAGCACTAAGGGCAAACCAGCAGAAGGAATGGAAAGGGGGGCAAGCCTGGCAAGTGAAGACTCCGAGGCAGCACTGTAGACTACATCTGTGCAGTCAAACACAGGCAAGATCAGCTTAAGGATTACCTCACAGTGGCCCAGAAAAGGAAGGAACAATTTGTAGGAAGGCATGATTAGCCAGATCAGGGAGGAGTGGAGAAAATAGTAGTTAACTGGAGAAAGAAGGTTACCCTTTGAGGAAAAGGAGTACTTTATCCTGTTTCCAGGAGTGGGGACAGATGCAAGTTGGAAAGAAAGATTGAAAAGGGAGGCAAGAGGGCTGCAATGGCTGACACAGAGAAATGGAGATTAGTATCAAACCATAAGGGCTGTGCCCTTTAGTGAAACTGAAGAGAGTAAGGCAGTGAGGGTGTCCTCTGTGGAGACGGGAGAAGGAAAAGATGCTAGGGTTGAGGGTGAAGAGATGAAGGGCATTTGGGTTAAGCTGTGTTAGGCAGTGTGTTTAAGCAGTGTCAGTGGCTCAGTAGGTAGCACACTCCTCTGAGGCCGGGAGATCAGAGGCTGTGGGTTCAGTTCCCACATCTGGCACTTGGGTTAATATCCCAGTACTGACACTGTAGTGCAGCATGAGAGGGTGCTGCACTTGAGGTGCCGCTTTCTGATGAGACGTTAAACCGAGGTCCCATCTGCCTGGATTGGTGGTAGTTCAGGTGGATGTTAAAGATCCCATGGTACTTATCGAAAAGAGTAGGGAATTTCCCGGTGTCCTGGCCAAATTACCTCATTCACTAAAAAAAATACCACCAACAGCTTAATGTGGTTCAAGGTCAGTTGGTATTCATCTGTATCCTCCCCGGTCGTGCCTGAAAATAGGCAGGATTTGTCTAGTGCACTACCCGTCAACAAAAGCTTAAAATAAAATAAAAAAAAAAGGCAGGAGGGAAGAAGGAATGGGAAGATGAAGAAAAGAGAGGCACAGGTGGTGGGAAATAGTTAAGGTGTTAGCAGCCCAGCTGGGTCAGAGATGGGCAGTTCTAGGGGTGTTCTCGGACCTGTGGGGTCTTTTACCTTTACCTTGTGTGCCTACTTTGTAATAAATAAACCTGCTTTTTATATTTCTACAAACAAAATAAATTTGCAGTACATCCTTTTCTTAGCATACAGCAGGATATTTTGGTGTTGTACTAATTCCCCTCAGGACTCCCAGGACACCAGCACCCTCCCTCACACTCAGAGACCACCAACCACCAGCCGCTGTGTGCAATGGAACCCAGGCCACTCCTGAGCCATGCATTCCCCAGCAGGACTCCCAGGATACCAGCACCCTCTCTTCACACCTGGAGTCCACCAGCCACCAGCCGCTGTGCAATGGAACCCAGGCCGCTCCCGAGCCATGCATTCCCCAGCAGGACTCCCAGGATACCAGCACCCTCCCTCACACCCAGAGACCACAAGCCACCAGCTGCTGTGTGCAACAGAACCAAGGCCACTCCTGAGCCATGCATTCCCCAAGCAGGACTCCCAGGATACCAGCACCTCTCTTCACACCTGGAGTCCACCAGCCACCAGCCGCTGTGTGCAATGGAACCCAGGCTGCTCCCAAGCCATGCATTCCCCAGCAGGACTCCCAGGATACCAGTGCCCTCTCCCACACCTGGAGTCCAACAGCCACCAGCCATTGTGTGCAATGGACCCCAGGCCACTCCCGAGCCATGCATTCCCCCAGCAGGACTCCCAGGATACCAGTGCACTCCCCATGCCTGGAGTCCACCAGCCGCTGTGTGCAACAGAACCCAGCAGGCCACTCCTGAGCCACGCATTCCCCAGCAGGATGCACAGGATACCAGCGCCTCTCCCCACACCTGAGTCCAACAGCAGCTGTGTGCAATGGAACCTGGTACTCAGCCCTACTGGATCGACTCTTCTAGCAGCACCGCACCATTTTGTGCTGGCATACATGGACTGACTGTTTTAACTTAGGGAATGTCATTGCTGTTTAACTGCATACACAGTGCTTTGCTAGTGGTGCCTTAAGGGTTTGCCTTGTAGCTGTATTTAGAGCTTTATTTTAGCCTTTACTATCATTCTTGTTGTGGTATAGCATACATGCCAGGATGCATTTGCATAGAACATCGCTGGCATAAATCCGCCTTGGATACCAACCATCTTATTCTGTAAGAGCATTACCAGCTCTATCAATCAGCAATCTCCCATAAGAAGGCAGAATTCCTGTCCTGGGAAATTGCTGTCGCTGGGACCGACGGCTCAACTCTTCCGAACTGTGGACAGGTTGTGCAACCGAGCCTGTCTGCAGCTCTGGGATTTTTTTCACAAATGGGTGTGATGAGATCACGCGATTCTTTGCGAATAAGGTGGCCGACATCAGGCAGGAGATTCTTCCGTTCCATTCTATGGGAGATATGGTTGGTTGGTGCTTGGTCACTATGCCCAATGTGTTTCCTGGAGTACCTTTGACCTGCCGGAGTTCATTGACATTATGAGGATTGTCCAGAGGATGCACCCCATGTGCTGTAGTTTAGATCCGAGCCCTACTTCCTAATTTTGTGTTGTAGTGATGTTATCAGCCTGGTCTTAGCTCAGATTGTCCGGTGCTCCCTGGAATCAGGTGAGTTTCCAACTTCCTGAAGGAGGCGGTGGTGACACCTCTCCTGAAGAAAGCTTCTTGGACCCAGAGTCTCTGGTGAACTACAGACCTATTTCTAACCTTCCTTTTGTGGGTAAGGTTATCGAGAACGTGGTGGCAATTCAACTGGAGCACCATTTAACCATCCATAATTTATAATGAACCTCTCCAATCGGGTTTGTAAGAGGCACAGTACTGAGACTGCTCTGATTCGGTGCTCAATGATCTCCTGATGGCGTAGAGATTGGAGAAACCGTTCTATCTGGGTACTCCTTGATCCTCTTTAGCCTTTGACACTGTCACCCATGGGGTTCTGCTCGAGTGCCTGAGTTCCATCTGTGGGCTGACTGGTACAGTGCTCAGATGGTTTTCATCTTTCCTCACCGGCCTAACTCGGAGAGTTGTCTTGGGAATATTTTCTTCCCGAGTCTTTCTCTGCCTTGTGGGTGCCCCAGGGCTGGGTGCTGTCCCCATGTTGTTTGCAGTGTTTATGCTGCCCTGAGACATTGTAAGATGGTATGGGCTGAGATTTCACTGCTATGCTGATGATACCCAGCTCACCTGTCTTTTGCCCCACCAAGTGTGTGCTCTGGTATTTAACAGCTGCCTCACTGAAATCCAAGATTGGCTGAGTTCCAGTGGGTTAAAGTTGAATGCAGGAAAGACTGAGGTCTTGGTGGTGGACCCGGTCGCAGGACTGAGGGTTGAGGACTGATTTGCCATCTGGCTTATTTCTGGGGCGAACAGATCCTTACCTCTGAACGGGTGTGTGACTTGGGAGTGATACTTGACGATGGGCTGACCCTGTCATCAGGTGTCTGCAGTCGCCAAGTTAGCCTTTACCATCTCAGAAACATTGCCAGGATCAAGCACCTCGTTCTGTCCAGTGACTTGCCTGTTCTGGTCCACACCCTTGTGACCTTGTGCCTTGACTATTGTAACTCCCTGTACTTAGGGCTTCCTGGGGTTGATATCCGCCACTTGCAGCTAGTGCAGAATGCTGCTGCACATTTATTGACTGGGGTATCAAGGAGATCTCACATTACCCCAGTGCTGCGTGATCTGCACTGGCTGCCGGTTCAGTGGCGGATCACCTTTAAGGTAGGTTTGTTAACCCACAAAGCCCTGCACAGACTGGATCCTGACTACTTGAAAGAACTTGATCCCTTACACCCCTGTGTGACAGTTTCACTTGGCTGATGAGGAGTTGCTGGAGATTCCGAGGTTAGTTTGAAGTCATCTGGGCTTGGGCTTTTATGTTTGTCACCCCATCCTCTGGAATTCTCTACCTCATCAGCTATGGGAGTGCAGGACTGTGGGGAGCTTCAAGCAGGCAATGAAGACTTTTATATGGGAAAAGCATTTCCATTTTCTATGATTTTATCTTTATTGCTTAATAGAATGTTCTTTGTATTTGTGAGCCTTGACACTTTGAAAGGCGCTATATTAAATGAAATTATTATTATTGTTATTACTTATTTGTGCTTGGAGACTTACTAGAGCAGTGAATGTTTGGTAATCAGGAATGTGTAATCTCTGTTTCTGTGCCCAACTCTGTGGTTCTGTCTACTCCTGCTATGCCCCTCCTTTGTCTTCTCTGTTCTCTTCCCACCTTTGACCCTCTGCGTCAGCTGACCCTCTCTCCTTTTGTTCAGCAGGCTGCTCCTGGAGCACGCATTCCCCAGCTGGACTCCCAGGACACCAGCGCCCTCTGCCCACACTCTGAATCCCCAGTGGCCAGCGCTCTGTGCAACAGAACCCAGGTACTCAGCCCTGCTGGATCAGCTGTCTAGCAGCACCATGCTTTACGTGGCACTGCTTTGGCTCGGCCCATCCAATCCCACCCCAACCACCCTCTCACCCAGGGGCAGTGCTATCTTTAAAGGGTCGCCTAGAAACAATCAGTCCACTTTTGGACCCCACCCTTAAGATACTTGGTCTGTTCCTAGTTCCTTTCCCTCCTACATCCCTGTCTCTGCCTATTTCATCTGGTATAATTCGAACTCCCCAGTCTCTCCTTCTTTTTCTGGCCTGAGGTTACTTTTGGAGGTGTGGATTCAAACTCTGTCCTCAGTACCCTGCCTCACCCAAGTGGGACCTTTCCACTAGGCTACTCCACCAACAAGTTTTCAGGCTGATAGTTCTTTAATATCTTCTATGGCCTCAATCCCTTTCATGCCTTACTGTCATCTAATGTCTCTACACTGCCCAGATGTATTCACCTTAGCTCAAGTCACCTCACCTGGCCACTAGAAGGTCACTTTGGGACACTCCTTTTACCACAGCCACTTATAACCTCCCAGTTTCCACCATGCCTCTAGCAGAATGTTCTTCCGGCAATACTCCTCTTGCTCTTTTCCCTTGTCTCCTTGATCTTGGACTCACTCCCACCGGTCTACATGCACCCCAAACCCTTCTCAAAGTGTTGCGCTTTGACATCTCTTTATGCTCAGAGGATCACCCTAGGTCTCAAACCTCCTCTTTCATTTCCTCCACCCCTCTCTACCCAATCTCTAGATCCCACAGGGCTACACTCTCCTTCAACTCAATCCTCAACTACATCTGCTACCAATATGTGTGTTTTTTCCCTTGTTCATTTCCTTCAGATTAACACATTCCCTGTGATACCACGAGTCTCCACTCAAAGAAAATCTTCTTTGTTCAGGCACAGAAGATTTCTCCTGCTTCTCTTCCTCCTCCTCTCCAGCTCCATCCACTCTAACCCAGGGCCTCTACAGTTTACCACTGAGACTCCTTGCCCCCCACCAAGGACCCATGTATTCTTATTATTGTTCACCTTAACATTCAAAGCCTTATGGCAAAAAGTCCATCTTCAAGTCCTGGTTGCTGCCAATAACTTTGATATTATCACCCTCACTGAGACTTGGCTCTCTAACAAGATCCCTTTGAGTGAAATACATTTAGATGGTTACTCCCTAGTAAGAAGACAGACTTGGCAAAAGAGGAGGTGGCTGTCTTTTCCTCATATCTAACCACCTTAAGGCCTCTGAAATTGATTTCAAATTGACAAGCACCACCCTTGAATCACTCTCAGTTAATCTCCTGGGGAATGAAAAATGATAACCCTCTCAGTAACTTATGTTCCCCAGGACACTGAGCCTCAAATTACACTCTTTTTCAATATTAAAGACTTTTTCCCATGGCAGGAGTGGATTGTTCTCAGTGACTTCAACCTGAACTGACAGTCTGACCGCTGACCCAGTCAAAGATATCATTATTGGTCTTGGCATGCATCAGATTGTAAACAACCCCACTCGCACTAACTATACTGTAGGACAGGGTAAGAATCAGTCAGACTGGATTATAGTCTCAAACCCTCTTGTGTCATAGCATCCAGTGTTCTCCCAGACTTCCTGAGTGACCATTGTACCATTTTCTGCCACTGGCCAGCCAGAGGCACTAAATGAGAACCCTTATTTATTTATTGCAGACATATTAACAATATCAACCTGAAGAATTCATTAAAGCTTTACTTGCCACAGACTGATCATTTTCAGAGTGCATGGACGACATTGACTCTACCCTTGAAACGTTCTAGTTCGACCTGCCAAGGGATCTGTGATTCCTTCTTACCATTAGAAAACACAGGGTCAAAGGACTCCAGAAATGAATGGGTTATTTCTGATCTCCTGAACCTCATGAGGAAGGGAGACAGGGCCAGGACCAAGTATAGAAACCACAAACTCCCAACTTACTACAGCAATACAAAGCACTTTGCAATAGTTGTAAATCTGCTGTCCGTGGTGGCAAAAAACTGTTTCTCAGAGAACAGCTAAGCTCTATGGGCAACTCCAAATTCACATGGAGGTCACTAAACAACCTTCTTGAGAGGGGCAAAACTGATGAACAAATTTACCTCTCTATCGATGGCCAACCCACTACCGAGCCTTTAACTATTGCCAACCATTTCGATTCCTATTTGGGACCTTGACAAATACAAGGACACTAATACTCTAGACAACTGCACCACCATGCTCCCCATCACAAACCCATTTCCTAATTTCCATTTCTCTTACCTTTCACCCCTTGAAGTGATTAAACTCATTAAAAGAATGACCCCTGACCAAGCCTTGTCCTCGACATCGATTACTGTATTCTTAAACTGGTGTGTGAAACCATTGCCCGCCTCCTAACCAATATCTTCAACTACTCCCTCTGTACCAGCACTTTTCCTCAGAAATGGAAATGTGCCACCTTAAAACCCTTACACAAATCTGGCTCCAAAAATGAAGTGGCCAACTACAGGCCAATCTCCTTCTAGCACCTTTATCCAAAATAAGAGAAAATCATGCTTGCCCAAACCCTGGAATTTCTAGACAAATACAATTTACAGTCAGACTCTCAGCACAGATTCAGGGCTAGCCACAACACACAGACTGCACTTGAGTTCTTGCTAGTCCAACTTGCAGATGGACTAGAGGGTAAGGCTTGTCTGTTTGCAGATGACACCAAGATCTGCAACAGAGTAGATGATCCAGATGGGTGGGCAGAATGAGAAGAGATCTGGATAAACTAGCAGAATGGTCAGAAGAGTGGCAACTGGGATTTAATGCAAAGAAGTGCAAAATCATGCACATAGGGAAGAGAAACCTGAAGCCACCTATAGGCTGGGAGGAGTTGCTAGCAGTCACAAAGGAAGAAAGAGACTTGGGCATCATCATCACTGATGACCTAAAATCATCCAAGCAGACCTCTAAAGCAGTAGGTAAGGCTAGGGGTGTTAGGGTGTATTAGTAGGAGTATCACAAGTCGTAAGAGGGAGGTAATAATCCTCTGTACAAGACACTGGTTAGGCCCCATCTGGAGTACTGCGTGCAGTATTGGAGGCCACACCTTCACAAGGACATTAACCAAATTGAGGCAGTCCAGAGAAGGGCAACCAAAATGGTGCAGGGACTGCATCAGAAGACATATGAGGACAGATTAATGGAGCTCAATATGTATACCCTTGAGCAAAGGAGGAGAGAGGTGATATGATCGAGGCATTCAAACACCTTAAGGGCATAAACAAGGTGAAAGAGTCTAACATGTTTAAATATAAGAAAAATAGCAGGACAAGAGGACACAGCATGAGATTAGAGGGAGGCCGATTAAGGGGAATGGAAGAAATTTTTTTCACAGAAAGGGTGGTGGATGCATGGAATGGCTTACCACAAGAAGTGGTGGCTATGAATACAGTGCAGGGCTTCAAACAGGCATGGGATAGGTATAAGGGAGCAATACAAATGACTATGAATAGATAGACCACTGACAGAGCAAAGGCCGATGGCACATTTATAAGGTAAAAGAAATGGGCAGACTGGATGGGCCTTATGGTCCTTATCTGCCATCAACTTCTATGTTTCTATATTGAGAAGGCTAATGATGAAGGTCTTTTCACTGGCTCTGTGTTTCTGGACCTCAAAAGCCTTTGACTTTGTCAACTACATGGTTCTCTCTCCATCCTCTCACGGCATAATTTCTCCACAGATGTTGTCAACTGGTTCTCTAACTACCTCAGCCTCAGATCCCACAAAACTGTGGTTTCTGGTGCTTTCTAACATCTGCCCCATTAAGTATGATGTTCTCAGGCTCACCTCTGGGACCCCTCCTCTTCTTCCTTGTAGTCAACTCCTCCATGAAATATGAAGACACAGAGCTCATCCTGTACACTGATGACACTGCACTTTCTGCAAATATAAAAATCTCACTTCTCCTTTATACCTACAACAGGATTTCTCCAGGCTCCAAACATGGCTCTCCTTCTGGGGATTAGTCCTCAATGCAAAAAAAACAACAAACAAAACAAGTCAATGGTTTTCTCAGATCCAGGAAAATGCTGATTTTGAGTTTATTCTCACAGACAATGATGGCAACCAAATTAAAAGAGTCTCCGAGTTCAAATATCTTGGCCTCCTCCTTGACTGCCACCTTTCATTCAAACCCCACATTGATCAACTTATAAAAACCCACCAAAGACTAGGAATGCTCTACAGAGTTAAACAATCCCTTATCCCTGAAACCACGGCCCTCCTTGTCAATAGCTTCCTGCTCCCCATCCTTGACTATGGCACCTTAATTACTACCCTCTCTCTCTCAAAAAGCCTTGGTAGTCTAAGGGCCACCTATCTTAATGCTATTCGGTTCACCACCGACCTCCCAAGATTGATCCACCACTGTGATCTATACAAGACTGGTAACTGGCCATGTTTAGAGGACAGGATGGACAGTGAAATCTAATAGAAGAAAAGTGCACTCAGGAAATAATGCAGCCAAAATATAGCTTGATTAGCTTATATAAAATTTATTCCAAACTTGGAGGATGCTGAAAAAATGGCCCCAGCACTCGCCCAGCAGGTTTTCCTCAGGGGCCCCTGAGGAAGACCGTTGCTGGCTCAAGCACTTGGGCCATTTTTTCAGTGTCCTCCAAGTTTGGAATAAATGTTTATATAAGCTAATCAAGGTGTATTTTGGCAGCATTATTTCCTGTGAGTGCACTCCTTTCTTCTATTTGAATTCATGGACTAGCTATCCAGGAGTACACCAATGTCCCTTGTTTTCAGCACACCGCTTTTTCCTTGGACAGTAAAATCTAACCTTCTTCTAAACTTCTAGGGGCATTTACCCAGCAGCATTGCCTCCATTTTTCTTAAGTTTTCCCCTCCAAATCCACCAGACTTTCCTCCATTCACATTCTCTCCTTCTGTCACACCTCTCAAGGATAGAAAACCCTCTACTACAGTGGTGTAAAACTCTTTAATAGCCCGCCCCATCTCTTGTACAGTGTCCTCAATTGCTTCTACATACAACCTAAAGTGTCTCCAGGCCAGTTCTAACCTTTGATAATGTACCTGACCCTGGTAGCACGTTAGCTTTTGCTTACTCCTTGCTAATGCTTTCTGCTTTGTTATGTATATTCTTGTTTATACTTGTTGATTCCTGTTACTTTAGTACTTTTGAGGCCCTTTATTGTGTCTCCACTGGCATCTCTGTACAGTTTTGTTTTCATTTGCTTGTACACCTTGTACAGCGTTATTGTTTCTGTAACTGGATGCTTGTGAAAATGGGCAGTTTTGCTCACATGTCTTTCCAGTATAAAAAATAAACCGAAATTGATTGCTGGATTTTTGACTCCATGCCCTGCATACTCCAGGTGGCAGTTTTGTTTGATTTCCAGTTTCTAGTTTGAAGATGGGGAAGTAGACTGCAAAGAGGGGTCGAGCAAGGAGTGAATAACCTTCCAGAATCTGTCAGGAGATTTAAGGTCATACTGCAGGTTGCAGGTTAAGTAAATTGATTTGGATTCCCTGGTGGCCTTAGTACAGGTGTTCCTTAGTTGTTTGTATCTCAACAAATCCTCTGGAGAGCCTGAGACTTTGTGGAGATGCCAAGCAGAATCACAAGCTTCGAGCAGGTCAATGACCTCTGTAGAGATCCAGGAAGGTGGGACCCACGGGCACAAGACCTCCTCAGAGGGGCATACTTGTCCAATGTAGCAATGAAATTGGACAGAAGAGAGCTTAGAGCAACATTGGTATCAAAGGACAAGGTCTGTGCTGACTCATCAGTGCCCCAAAGAGCATCTTACATCGAGCCTTGAGCATCCTAGACCAGATAAATTGTAGATGCGCTTTAATATGGGCGGATCTTACAGATCCAGCAAATCATATGATGGCCCCTGAAAGCATCTGGTAGTGTTCCAGCAGAAATAATGTAATTGGGATGTGAGGACAGGATCCGATCAATAAAGAATGATTTGTGGAGTTGGAGTTGAGATGGGTTGGCTTAGTGATGATCTGTGTGAGATTGAGGACTCAGTTTGGTGACTGGTATTTTTGCCAGGGGAAGGCAATTTATACTTAGATCTCCAGGACTAGAGCTCACCTGAAGCTGAAAGGGATGAGATGGATGAGAAGGTGGCAGGACAGGTGGCATGTTTGTCTTTCATGACATCATGGCTGACTACTACAATGTCCTTTACCTGGGGCTACTGGGGATTGATCTCAGCCACCTGCAGCTGGTGCAGAAATGACGGCCAGGTTGTTGACTGGCCTTTCGAGGTCATGACACATTACATCTGTGCTTTGCTCTCTGCACTCTCTGCCTGTTAGGTGGCAGATCACCTTCAAGGTCAGTTTGCTGACCTATAAGGCTTCTGCACGGACTGGGGCCTGGATACCTGCAAGACTTCTACAGCCTTACTGCTAACTCCATCCCCTCCAGTCAGCTGATTAGGGCCTTCTGGTGATTCCTAGGGCATGTTTCAAATCATCAGGTGCCCAGGCATTTTCATTCATGGCACCAACCTATGGAATCCACTTCCTCATTTTCTTAGAGAGGCCCCATCAGTAAATGCCTTTAAAGGGAGCTGAAGACATATCTTTTAGGGAAGCTTTCCTCTGGTTAATTGACCTGAATAGGAGTTATTTTAGCAAATAGTGTTTGTGTTTTAAAACTGTTTTAATGGATTTTCTCACTTGTACAGTGCCTTGAGTCAAAATTGAAAAGAGTGCTTTATTAATAAAAAAAGTAAACTAACTAAACAACAATCGTATGGGGGACTAGAGAACTCCATTGCAGTAAATCTTAGCACTGGGGAGCAGTACAGAGTTTGCAACCAAGTGATAAGTCTCCAGAAAACCATATATACCCAGTGTGGCAAAAAAAATAAATAAAATAAAAGGCCAACTGACTCTATCAAACACCTCTGCATCTAGGGACACCAAAGCTGCAGGAACAGTGGGGTCCCCAGATGCAGAGAAGATGTGGGCCAACTTGTTGAGATGATCTGTGAAGGAGTGGCATGAAACTTACCTGTTCCCGCATATTAAATGGTTCCATATCTGGTTCATTCTGGTAGAAAGTCCGATTTCTACATCATGGATTTGGGCAGAGAGCCAGATTTCAGTGACAATAAGCACATCAGAACTGATCTTCATATAAAAACACTCAGTCCTTAGATATACTTCAGAGTCTGTCTATGCAACACTCACTGATGTTTGGAGCGCTATCAGATAAGGGTTCCATGCTCATTTACCTTTGAAAGATACTTCCAGGATAGCTGGATCCTTCACATTGGTTTGTGCGTGGACCTTACTGGGGCCAGAGGCCTTGGTGCAGCAAAGGGTTAATCAATTTATGAAACTGTGACTAAGAGCCAATAATTTTTATCATTTTTTCTGGAATAGATAGGTTCATACTGTAAATGGTATGTAGCCAGTACAATGAATGCTTTGATGAAATGCTCCAAAGCAGCCATGACTTTAGCACCATAAGCCTTAATGCAGGTATAGCTCCCAGAAGTGCTTTGCAAGAAAAGAGTAATACAGGCTTTGAGGCCCCAGGGGCTGAGAACAAACACACCAAACTACCCACAGAAACAGACCTTTCGGTCCATCGATGTCTGCCGAGTGTGCAGCTAGCACCCCAGCTTGCAGCTGCCCCAACCCCTCCCTATCTGTCTGTCCCATAACTGCCTCAGCCCCGGCACCCAGACCCTCCCTCTTGCTTTGTCCCACTACCTCTTAAAACTTCCTACTGTCTTATATGATACCACCTCCTCTGGTAGAGCATTCCATTTAGACACCACCTCTCGGTGAAGTAGTGCCCTCATCTCCTTCCTGAATCTTCCACCCTCCAATCTTAACCTGTGTCCCCTTGTGTCCCTACAGTTCTTCAGTTTAAACACCACTTCAGTACTGGGTTTGTTTACCCCTTCAAGTATTTGAACGTTTCAATCATATCCCCCATCCCTCCTCTCCTCCAGTGTGTACATATTCAGCTCCTGCAACCTGTCTTCGTAGGCCTTTCCTTCCATCCCCTGCAACATTTTTTGCCCTCCATTGCACCCCCTCCAGTAAATTAATGTCCCTCTTCAGATATGGCTGCCAATATTGTACACAGTACTCAAGTGCAGCCTGATCAAAGATGTGTAGAGGGGCAGGATCACCTCCTATGCTTGGACGAGAAGCCCTTGTGATACAGCCCAATATCCTGTTCTCTCTAGCCACTGCTTTCCTGCATTGGGCAGAGTTGGTCATGCTCCTGTTACCAACACCCCAGGTCCTTCTCAGTGCATCCCAGCCTCACCCCAAGTATGGACAAATGAACTCCGTGCTTTGTGATACTTTTGTTTGGAGCCATTTCTTGAGGTATGGGAACTTGGACAGTGGGGATAGGACAACAGACATTTGTGAAGTTTGTGGGTTATGGGGCAGGACAAACAGATATGAGAAGAGTTGTTGACTGAGTAAACTTCAAGAGGTGTGTGTGTGTGTGTGTGTGTGTGTGTGTGTGTGAATGAGATGGATTCCTCTTCCACAGAATTAACCAAGTATAAATTATTTTTACGAGATATGGGTAGCTATTCAACTAGATGTGGAGGTGAAAAACTATTAATGAATATCTGGGATTGGCGAGGTTTGAAACACAGTGGACAGGTAGGGTGGAATTTTAAAGTTATCTAAAAGATGGGCTATTGGTGGACCATAGTTCAAGAAACCACAATCCACCTTAGTCTGCCAATCTGAATATTTCAAATGATGTGAAACAGTGTTCAAATTTATGCACCCAAAGTCTGAAATCCATAAAAAATTGAGACACGCAAAATCCAACGCCCATATCTTTCTGAGGATGTTTGTTGCAATTCTAAAGTACTGGCAGCAGCCACCCTCCCTGGGGTGAATGAAATGTATTAGTAGATCATCCCTGTCTCTGCCACCTGGTGTGCAGTGGCCTGAGCTCAGTGTGTGTAACAGGGTCATTTGAAGGGTAGGCAGCTCTGCTTACCACTTGGCCATTAGGAGGCCCCATAGCGCTGAACTTATAAACACTGGCTTTAAAGAGAATGTAAACTGGTGTTCCTTTTTTCTTAATCTGTTTTGACTCTTACTCCTTACACCTGTGCCTGTCTCCCTCTGGTGCCTCAAGGCTCTATGGCCCCCAAGGCTTTCCTTTGCACTCACCTGCCTCCTAGATAGCCCCAGGCTGGGTCTGATGGAAGGGATATGACCCTGGTAGTGTCCGTGGTGTTAGACTGTAGGATGTGGAAGTGCAGGGCTCAGATGTACTGGGTCCACCATCTACAGACAGTGTGGACATTTCCCTTGTTCTTGTCCTCCCACAAGCATGCTGCCCACTGTGACACCATGTGTACGTGCACACACAGACTGCACAGCTGCTTAGCATTTGCCAGCATCCTAGAACCAATAGCTCACCTGTGCTGGTAGCACTCCCTGTGGTAATCCAGGTAGTACTATTATGGTGGTAACACATGGCCTCCCTCCCTGAGGAAGGAGTGCATCCTCTGGAATGCTCAATCCCTCTCCCTCCAGCTGACCCTCAATGACCAAGGTCCATTCCTGAACTCCAGTCACCAGCATAGTGAGTGGTAAACCAACAGCTGCACCAATGGGCCGTCCTGGCTTTCCCTTTTAAATATAATTAGAACTGTGGGTATGTGTAGTCTCTGATGGGTCCCAATCATGCTCACTTTCCAAAAAAAGCCCTTAAACCCCATACAGCTTACACCTCTGTAGAGTCCTTTGGTAATGTTTGATTATTTTCCAAGACTGCCACAAGAAGGAAAGGACCCTAATCTGGTCCATGTGGAGCTGTCTGCCTTATACTGTCCCCTTTCTGGTGAGTCAGCCCTGCTTTCAAGCACAGCCGTTTTGTAACATCTTAGTATGGAGTAGTGGGGCATTCTCCGTAAAAGTGTATGGCAGCAGAGTTTAACTTCAGTATACATATTTTTTTTTATTTCAGAGGTTCATTGGGCTCAAATGAAAGCCACCACACAAGTAAGAAAGCTTCACAGAAGGGAGCTACATATGATTTTTTTTACACCAAAATTGGTGCTTGTATTCTTAAAGCAGTAGTATTTATTAATTGGTAAAACATATCTTCGTATAGTTTTTTAGCAAGAAATGTATTTTTGACATGCTTAGATTCTATCTAATGAATTTTAGCTTTCACAGATTTTTAAAACAGCTATAATTAATGGGCTTCATTTTTTTCCTGTAGGAAGCCACAGGTGTAATTTTCCATAATAAAGGAGTGTTTATTACGGCAAACACGTGCGGGTTTCCTTCTGCTGTGCATGCTTCAGTGCCAGCCACTGCTTTTCCACATCCCCACAGACCAGACCACCACTCTGACTCAGCGGTAGTAAAGCTTCAAAAACAACAAACGGCTGCACTAAAACTATTTTAAAGTCAACTCCCTCCTAATAACTGAAAAAAGCCTTCCTTCCAGCGGCTATGTGTGATCGCTGACCCTGCTGAAACCTGGTCGGACCGGGCTGCACGGAAAAGTCCTCTTTGTTTTATATAATTGCTGTGGTGAAAAAAAAACCCTGGGAATTATATAAAATAAAATATAAGGTGGCGATGTAAACCTGAAGTTTACACACACACCCTCTCGAGGGATTAGATGCTTTTCATAAACCCCTCAAGCCTTGCTCTCGGGGTTTATGTGGCATGTAACTGCCAGGTGTGTAAACTTCTGCTACACACACCACCCCATACTTATTCTACTTTTATAGCTAATTTTGTAATTAATGACTCAATTATTAAAGATGGCTGCTGTTCACAATTTCTAAAAACTTTTCTGTGAGGTTAACTGTTGAATGTTCATGCTGGATTGGTAATGTGGATGTAATAGAATGGTGTTACCACATGTTTTGATGGAAACAGCACAGTTCCAAGATATTTAATTTTTTTAATGGGGGTATGGCACAGAGCAGGAACTTTTAAAACCTAAAAATCCTGTATCTTGGTTTAGGAATGAAAGAAAATGAAAGAAATGAAACTGATATCTTTATAGTTTTTCAGGGAAAATAATACTGCTGAAAACAAATGAGGACTAACAAATACTGCTGCTTAAAATTTCCTTGTACTCTTCAGTTTGTTCACTTCAAAATAATCTTGTTTTCATTTTCATGGGTCCCTTATTAATGCTACCTTTCTTTAGCCTAATATTTGTTCTTATAACTGCTGCTCATTTCTGGAACCAGGTGGCAGCAGCTAAGTGGAAGCACACTCTACAGGTTTCACTGCAGGGCCTCCACTCAACTGATGTCACTGGGCGAACAGAAGTGATTAGTAATTATAAAAGCGAATATCCGCTGGTGGGGAAGGCAGCATTACCAAGATGCCCTAAAACAATAAAAAGGGAAAAATTAGATTATCTCAAAGTGAACAAGCAAAGTTTGTTCCACAGCACTATACACCATAACTAGTGTATGATATGGCACTGTCCAAAACAGCGCAGTTCACATCAACAGCTTCTTATAGATAAACGTCACAAAAAGGAACCAAAATGTGTTGTTGTGGGTAAATGTCCTTGTGCGGGAGAAAAGAGCTATGAATGATAATCAGTTAACTGGTATTTCTGAAGTTGTAGGCAAGTGATAATTTCATTGTGCTGTTAATGGGCACTAATCTGATGTTCCACTTGAAATGGAAGTAAGTTATGTGCAGGGATTAATGCACAAGGACAGCACACAGATACCAGCCCATCAGTACAGCCACAACAATCAAACAACCTCTACGAGTACAGCTAGGCCTTTGACAGTGCTTTGTTTGAAATAAAACGCAAGAAATTTCCACTTAAACCTAGCACTCTAGAGGGAATTAAAGTAGACTCATGAAAAGGTTGTGAAGAGGACACTGTATAACAACACAGTACAAATATGTTTGAATATTTTATTTATTTGTTGTTTTCTATAGGACTCGTTGCTCACTGTACAGTACTTTACCTTCACTAGAAGGGTCTCTGATATGGTAGCGAAAGTATTAGCATCCTGTGGGAGTTAATACTTGTCTTTTAGTCTACTTCAGTTGAAAGTCCAAGGGTAAAATATATAGAGATGAAAGAACCACAAAGGTTCTGATGAGGTATGAAACATTCTAATAGTTATCCAAGCCTTACCAGAAGAAGTTTCAGAACCTGTTAAAGTGCAGAAACTGTTTTACCAACTCACTGTCCCCCAAAAAAACTATTGTGGGTGAAGGAAAGGAATTTAAAATAGATTGGCAGGGTACTGCAATAACTATAATCCTTTCACCTAATTAGCACTTTTTTTTAGCAACACTGTGAGTATGACCACTTAATACAGATCTGGCTCACTAGGTCCTTTTCTCCACTTCCAGTCTTCTTTCTGAGTCTTTCCACCACTAGCAGTTATCTTTCTAGACAAAGACATGCTGGGGGAGTATATTAAGTTCCAAAATCAATGTTTTAACAATGATCAGAACCTGAAAAGTTCTGAAGAGGTTCTTTAAAGAAAATGGAGCAGGCTCTGGAAGATTCTGAAATTACCAGAACCGGTTCTCCCATCCCTAACTGGATACTTATCCTTTTAAATACATTTCCTTTCATCTGCTGTGGTTCTTCCTGTTTCTCTGCAATGATTCTAGTTACTCACTTGCAGGAAAGAGTTTAAAGAAGAGGAGTTTCCTTACAAGTTCTGTACAGCACTCAGTGTCTGAATATACAGTACCATTGCTTTTCAACATGAACGACAAATAGCAGTACAGTGGTTTGCATCAAAAGCACCCTTCTATGTCATTTTTCCATAAGTGCAAAACACAAATGTCTTCAATATGAAGATCTGAGCAAGTTAAGACAAAAACGTGTTTTTAGAATGGAAACACATCTGAAAATCGAACAGGGGCAGAGCAGTGAATGTGGTTTATTTGGCCTTCAGCAAGGCATTTGACACAGTGCCACACAGAAGGCTAATTAGAAGTTGACCAACCTAGGAGTGGGTTCCATAATGGTAATTTGGGTTAGAAATTGGTTAAGGATAGGAGGCAAAGGTGGCAATAAACAGCAATGATTTTAAAGAGGGAATGTGACAAATGGGGTACCACAAGGCTCAGTACTGGGGCCAGCCCTCTTTAATATCTTTGTGAGGGACATTCTGGAACAGTTGAAGGAAGGTGTGCCTTTTGCAGATGATACCAAGACCTGTAAAAGGAAGACACTCAAGAAGGGTAGAAAAATGCACAGGATCTTAAGAAACTTGAGGAATGGTCAAAAACATGGCAGTCAAGGTTCAATGCCAAATGAGCAATGTAGTGCACCTAGGACATAAAACCCCGGTGCTGAGTATAAGATGGAGGAGGGAGTACTAACAGACATTAAGCAAGAACAGGACTGAGGGTTATCTCTAAAGACCTCAAGGTGGCAGGGCAGTGTGAAAATGCAGTGGGTATGGCTAGTGGAATGCTGGGTTCCATAGGAAGGGTACCTCTATCAGGACAGGGAGTTAGTTTGCCATTATGTCATCCACTGGTGCTACCACACCTGGAGTACTACGTACAGTTTTGGAGACCACACCTCAGAAGACATAGACAGAGTGGAGGCAGTACAGAAGAGGCAATTAAATTATGCATTGTTTGCATGAGAAACCCTACAAACAGAGACTGCAGGATCTCAACATGTACATCCTGGATAAAAATAGAGAAGGGATATTATAGAGACCTACAGGACCTCAAAGCAATGAATAAGTGAGGGTGGGAAGTCTCTTTCAAATTAGAACAAGCACCAGGAGCAGGTGCATGCTATGAAGCTGGGGATTCAAGAGTGATGTGAGAAAACATTTCTTCTTTACTGAAGGGTAGTCAGTGCCTTGAACAGACTGCCATGTAAGTGGTGGAGGTCAAAACAGTAAGGGCTTCAAGCATGCATGGGATAGACAGTGGTATATTAAATAGGATGCAGGGAGGTGGAAGGATCAATGGACATCAGATAGAGTCTGTGAAGATAGAATAGGTAGGGAGCATCTGGGCAAACTATGTGGGCTAAGTAGCCTTTTCCTGCAATCAAATTCTATGTTTTATGTTTCTATATTAAACAGACCTATTTATGGACCCTTCTGTAGTGTAATGGGAAGAAAAAATGTAATGGGGAAAAACTAGGTTTGCTATAGAAGTTTAATGAGTTTGAGTACCACAGTGGGTAACATTTTCAGAAGAGGGCTACCAAATGATACATATCATACATGGTTGGTCCTAGCAGGCTGAACATGTACTCACTTGGGAGTAGATGGAAAGGAGAGATATAATACAAACATTTAAGTACCTCAAGGGATCAAGAGTGTGGACTGTAGCAACTGTTCAAGTGCAGTGAAGGACCTGAACAAGGAGGCATGGAAACAAATTGGCGAGGGAAGGTTCAGGAGATGTGAGGAAGTGCTTCTTCATGAAGGGGTGGTAGACAAGTAGAATAGCTTGGTGGGGAATGCTCACAGCAGAGATGGTGAAGGGATTCAAGTGGCATGGGACAGGCATATGGGGCAGATAGCTGTGGGGTAAGGGAGGTGGGAGGGTTAAACCCATAAAACAGGGTGAACTGCTTAGAGGATCAGGCTAAGTCCTCCCAGTGACAGGCTGGGACATCAATAGGTAGGAACTAAGCAGAGTAGATGGACATATGCTCTTTTACTTGCAAGCATTTATTTTTCTATTTCTTTAAGTGGGGGACATTACCTGGGGTGTTGTCTGCTTTTCCCCAACTCATTTTCTCAGTGAGCACATCCATGAGCACCACCCTCACAGGTTGCTGATGTTCCCAGAGCAACCTCAATGTAATAACTCTCTCGCTGCCAACCAAGGAGACACTGTAGTGTCAGAACAGAGTTAGACACCCCCCATGTCTGAGAATGCTACTTCATTGGGAGTCAGATTCACAGTGTAAACCCAGTCTCCAGTATGATAATGCAATGTGCTACCCCTCTCCAAATAATTTTTAGATGTAGTCCACTATGGGCTGCTGCAACACAACCTGAAACACCCTCCAGTTGGCACCCTGCAGATATAGTAGTCAAGGTTCAGCAGTGTTCATGCCCTGCTCAGCAGCACTAGACTGCACATAAATAACCTCCCCTCATACCGTATACCACTGAAACAGAGACAGAAATACTGCAAAGACTATTACAGTGACACAACTGGCAGCTTGCTATAATGGTCTATGGTACACAGACACTGCATTCTCCAGTGATTTTGCCCCTCCCGAAACAACTCAGACTCGGGTTAATTATCTTAAAATGTGAGGGTGGGGTGGGGGCAAACCCCCCATGGGTGGTGTGGGGGCAAAGCCTGACAAAACACTTTGTTTTTCTGATGGCACAATGCCGACTGTCAGCATTGTGCCATCGCTGTAATGCTGATCGACAAATTTACTGTTGATGCGGCTTGGTGGAACACCCTCAAACAACTGATGGGTAGAAAGGGCTTCCAACATGACAGCCACCCTAATCATATCATCATGTGCTGAGAGTGGTCAGCTGGTGACCTCCCTTTATCCTCATTCCCTAGCTTGGAGAAGTGGTGATGAAGGTGACCTAACAGAAGTCAAATTGGAAGTGGGTTATGTCAGTTAGTATGCAGGACCATGAAAATAAACAAAGGATTGAGGTCTGACTGAACAAGTCTAGGCATTAAAATCCCATGAATGGCAATCCCCAGCCTTTCATTCACCAGATGGGAGACTCTCTCGTTTCTTTAGTCACGAGGGTATGGATTCTAAGATCAGCCCATTGGAGTGAGCTTTATGATCTTGGACATGAGTAATCATGCGAATGCCTGTTACAGACTTATCTAATTGTAGACCACTTGTACATTACCAAAGGGTAGTTTGAGCAGATTGAAAGGCTCGGATCTTTCTGTGATATTCAAAACTCAAAACAGACCATGCTAGAATGGCCAGGGCATATGACTGGAATGCTGAAGTAGGGGTGGGGGTGGGAGTCAAGGGTGGCTGTCTGGATCACTGCCTTCTTGCATGAGGTTAAAAGGCTCTCACAGAAGCTGTTAAGAGCCTTGGGTTACTACCACAGGTTTAAAGCAACCCTTCTTGTATTTTGCTAGGAACAGGTAAATAAGTGGAGTAAATGGATGTTTCCATGGTCAGTGAGTTTCTTTGCAGCGTCTATAAGAACAGAATTACTTGTACATAGTAGTACAGTACGTTGGTCTTTACTTAATGGATATTTTCTGTATACATATTGCTGCTTGTTGAAATACTATGTTTAGTTGACTAAAACTGTCATGGACTCTGGAACTCCTCCAAAACAAAGTGCGATATGTCATTGGAATGGGGTATTTAGGAGGGTTAGTATTTGAGATCTTCTGTGCTAATTTCAGTACTCATAACTGTAACCAGGTGGGAGACCAAACAATGAAGTACCAGAGAGGTGTGAAGAGGCAAGAATGAGGCGGAAATGGGTGGGATTATTTATGGAATTGTCTCAAGGTGAGATGTTGTATGGCAACACACACAAGGGATGCATACTACTAATGAAATTAGTGAGTGAAGGATGTTACAGTCAAGTGCAACCATAGTTAAACTGAAGTAAGTATCAAAGTCTGTTTAATCTACTAGCAGGACATGTACTTCAGTAAGCAAGTTATATTAGGAACCTAATTAATTATTCATGAGGCTAGCAACCTTTGTGACTGGCTGGAATCTCAGGGGTTTCTCTCTTAAAGGAAGAACACTGGAAAAGGCACTACTTTACCCAGGCGCTACAAAATGCCTGATTAGAGCTTTCAGGCAGTAACATTTATTTTAAAAATGGCCTCTTCATGCATTTTAGTGATTTAAACAGTGGCCTTCAGCTTTCACTTTCTGTTGCTGGTAGCCACCATCTCATGAGTAGCAGAGAGCTTCCTGGGCTCACTTTATGCTAATATGTCCCTGCCAACCAATAGCAGAGGTCAAATAGACATATAGCATACAGTGAGCTCAGGAATCTCACTGCTGCTCATGAGATGGTGGCTACCAGCAACAGAAAGTGGAAGTTGTGGGTAGCTGTTTTAAATCATTAAAAAAGTTACTATCTGAGAGCACTAATTGAGAGTTTATGTAGTGCCTGAGGAAAACTGTCTTTTCCAGTGTTTTCCTTTAAAAGACATAGTGCAGTCAGCCCAGTAGCATAGCGGTAGTGCTTCTACTCAATCTTATCAGTGACCTGGGTTGAGGAACACACTCTAGTCGCTCAGGGGATGACAAGGGAAAGAGGACTGAGCAGCCTGGGGCAACTCTCTACATGGAGGAGTACAGCACACTGATGCATGCTCTCCACCTGGTGGAGACCAAGTAGGCGGAGTAGTGGAAAACTCTCACAATATGGTAATTCAACTTTCCAGGCAAGTGTCACCAAATCAAGAGTCAACTACTAGCTGACATTCCTGCCAAAATTCATTACATGAAATTCAAAGAGCCCTAAAAAGTATTTGCTCATTTTGAAACTGCACAAAATGAGTCTTATTTGCTGCTACTGTAATCATGATCATGAAACTGTTTAAACTTCTTGCTATATGCAACTTATATTTGTGTTTTTATGTATTAATAATTGTGTATAGGACGACTGTTGAAAATAAGACCTAGTGTCCTAACTTTATGCCCTTGGATACAAATAAAATGTTATCTATCTGTCTGTCTGTCTGTCTGTCTGTCTCTCTGCCTTCCTATCTGTCCATCAATGGCTCAGTCTGGGAGAAGACCTTGATATGGACACTGATATTATGCTGAGTGTTTGCATGTGCACATGCATCACTGCACATGACTAATTCTGGATTGGCGGGATGACTTCTGGCCCTCTGCAGGCTGTACACCTCCAACTATGTGACTGCCTCACAACAGGATCCAGACCCTGTCTTGGCAGTTGTGCTGCCAGGGACCCTGCCATGGGAAACAAGCCATGGGGGATGAGGAGGCCAGGGTAAAAGCCTTGAGGGAGGGAGGGGTGATAGGGCTGGGTGGGCTAGCCTGATGGGTCCAGGACAGCAGTAGGTAGATAACTGAAAATGTAACGAAATGCATGGTACAACTTACTGCACCACATCTCAATAGTTATGCTTGCATTTTGTGTTTTGAAATGCTGTTTCTTTTCATCCCACACAAGCCATTAGACTTATAATCACAATAATTCCCTCACTATGGGGTTAGTCTCATTTGACTTGACATTGGGCCATAGAAATATTTATTTGTTTGTTTTGTTGACGGGTAGGGTCGCTAATCATAGCAATGACTATTTTCAGGCATGACCGGGAGTTTACAGATTCAAAACAGATGAATTAACATTTGATCAACAGAAGTAAACACAAATACAGAACATTTAAATACAATAAGGTAAGAGCATGGATAGTAGTAATACAAAGTAGTCAAAGCAACATGATACAAATTACATAGGCAATAACATGGAGTGAATAAGATAGCAAATGCAATAAATAAACCAATTTAACAGTTACCCAGGTAGAAAAGCGTGGTATAATACACAAACCAAAACAAACTCAAAAATATAATTATACATACAGGATAGAGTAAGCTAGGATATGACTAGGAGAGGTGCAGTAAAAGGGGACGGATGGAAAAGTATAGACAGAAAGTCGAGAAATAGGGGGATAGAATTTGGTAAAACTAAGGGTGCAAGTAGATGTATAGGGCGAATACGTGCATATAAAAGTAAAATATCCCAGCTGGGTGTCAATTTCCTGGAAATACCCACTTCCTCAGGCATTTTTGCTTAAATAGCAATTTCTGTGAAACAGGCAGTTTGATTTATAAGTCCTGCCAAAGAGACACGAGTGCAAATGCAATGATACTGCCCAGGAATATGCGTTTGTGTGAGAGTGGATGATGAAACATCTGTGAATTAAATTAGAACATTTATGAACAATGCCCATCATTGTTATAAAGTCGAATAAAACTCTTTTAAATGAGGTATTAGGTTTACCTGTATGTAGCAGCCCAGTTATGTCGATGGCTAAGTCTGCCTCATGTTGCTACTGTTCTCACGGTGCCACCATGTTTAGGACCTTGTGATGTCACACCCTCCCTCCCCCCTTCCCACCCACCTCCTTTACCCCTTCTCCTTTCTCCTCCCTAGCCTGGCTACTACCCCTCTCTCTTACCCATTATCACCTCCCTTTCCTGCCTCCCTTAGCTGTCTGCTCACCCTACTTGCTGTTGTACAGTCCCTGTACCTTGTCTCCCATTCCCGACCCTCTTCTATCTCCTTCCCAGGTACCTCCCGTCCCCATCTCTCTTCCCCATTTCCCAACTCTACTTGTCACTGCTGGCTATTCTCTCTCCCTCCCTCCCCTCATCTTCACCTCCCCTCATCTTCACCCTCCTCCCTCAGCCCCCTCAGGCCTAGCCTACCTGGTATATCCTCCAAACTAAGTCTGAGGCAATTCAATTTCACTCTTCCATTCCTCTTGACAGTGCTGCTCTGGCTACATTACAAATCTGGAAATATTGTCTGTGTGGTCCGTTAATTTGTATATGTATGCTATTTTGATGTTCTATTGTTTATGTTATCCTGTACTGTAATTGGATTCCTGAACTACTTGCCTTGCTAATTTTACCAGGTTTGCACTACCTATGTATACTGACGTGGAACCTTTGTAAAAAAGCCACTGTAAAGATAAGTGTAAATCAAAATCAAATAAAAATAAATAAATGTCATGGATGGAGATGCTGTACCAACTCACATAGGGTGTAAGCAGCCTCTACCCTGTGTGATTTCAGACGGCCTCTAAAATGGTGGCAGGAAGTATTAGTATACAGTAGATGCTCTTATTAATACCCCTGGATTGCTACAAGATAAATGCAAGCCAAATAAAAAAAAAACACCTATTTAAAGGGTGTTTTTCACAAGCTTTCTCACTGTGATGGGGACTATTCATAGATGTTCCCCTTAAAAGGATACAAGTTCTCCATCTCTTTGTTGCATAAATTGCATTTTGCACTTTGTGTTTGTTCCTTGATACCAACTGGACTGCAGTCTCTGCCTTATCCTTGCATAATTTGCATTTACAAAATGGGTAGGCTAAACCGACAATCACAACCAAGCGCTTCATGCATAAAATCTGTTCAAGCATGGGTAAAAATGGAGCTGGCAGTAAAAGGCCAAGATTCTGGTGCCATAGAATGTTGGCATTTTTAATGGAATCTCTTTAACAGTGTAACATATGAACTCTGTCTCCTGCTGACCCATGTCTCCATTCCCACGACTCATTCGCTCTTTTTTTCAAGAGTAGCCTCAGCGCTTTTGCCATAGTCCTACAGAAAAAAAAACTTTATATGTTCATAATTCATACCAGACACATTCTTTTTAGGTTCAGCATCTCTCTTCTAATACTGTCCTTGACACTCAGTCCCTCACATGCATTCTTGTTGCCCTAACTCACTCAGTACACTGACAGCTCCCTCGCTGAACAGCGCTGCTGGTCCCACAATTTCAACAAAAACAAGCAACCTCAATTTTTGAAAGGTAGTCTTTTCAGGCGGCCTGGTAGCTCTGAGGGTTGAGGCGCCAGATGCCACACCTCGCGCCACACCAGCGACCCAGGTTCAGGAGCGAGCTCAGGTGGCTGGGGTTGGCAGGGAGAGAGAGAGGATGGAGTGTCTTCAGGACTGTTCTCATCTCCTGGGGAGGACTGGGGCTGTCGACTGGTATTGCCTGTCACTTGGCGGAGGCTGGGTGCCGACACGCTCGGTCCTGTACACAGGGGTCAGAAGGCAGAGTGGCGGTGGGCATGCAGTGTGCAAATGTCGTGCAGTACACCCCTTGCTGAATGTGCATGCCCGCCTCTGAAACACCAGAACAAGGAAAATGGGATGCCCTGTCATTGTGGCTTGATGGCTGTCTGACTACCAGCACCCGGCTCTGGAGGGATCACCAGTGCAGATCTGGTCTCGATGGGGAGGTGGTCAGCCTGCCACCCCATCTCATGGGGGCAAGCCATGGGGTAATTGAGTGCCCTCACGGGAGGCGTCATGAGTCAGACAGTGGCTCGAGGATAAGGATGCCCACAGAATAGGGCTAACTGGGGCCCCAAAAGTCACACACACAAAAAGGTAGTCTTGTCCCCATTCATTTTACACTCTAAGAAATGAAGTGTTATTTTTTTACACTGTAAAGTGTAAAATCTCTGTTTAACACAGTGTGTGTAACATTAACTCACAAGTGTCGTATTGATGAAAAACAGTGATTTACACAATTACAGTGTAAAAATGACACTTCTTTTTTACACTGTAAGCGATAAATACCACTAACAGTGTGTGAAATATTAACTCACAAATGTGTTAACAGCATAACACTTAATTTAGTTGATCAACTGCACCAGAAAGGATATTAGAAACATAGAAACATAGACTTTGATGGCAGATAAGGACTGCTAGCCCATCTAGTCTGCCCATTTCCTACCTACAGGACAGGCTGCAGATCCTAGTTAACCAACAGCCTATATCTTCTACCCCCACAAGAATTGCCTTATGTCTGTCCCATGCATTCTTGAATTCTCCCACAGTTTTAGACCCACAACCTCCTCAGGAAGGCTGTTCCATGCATCCACTACCCTCTCTGTGAAATAATACTTCCTCATTTGCCCCTGAACCGCCCTCCTTCTATCTTTTAAATTGTGTCCCTTGTTCTTGCAAGTCTCTTTTTCTGAAAATGCTACCCTCTTGGACTTTGTTGATTCCACTGAGGTACTTAAAAGTTTCTATCATGTCCCGCTCTCCCTTCTTTCCTCAAGGGTATACATATTAAGCTCCTTTAGTCTCTCCTCCATACGGTTTCTCTTGCAGACCCTGCACCATTTAGTTGCCCTCCTCTGGACTGCCTCTATCCTGTCTATGTCCTTGCAGAGATGGGGTCTCAGAACTGGACACAGTACTCAGATGGGGTCTCACCAACTGTCTGTACAGAGGGATAACAACTTCCTGTTTTCTGCTGATGCCTCTCCTACATCCCAGTATGTCCCAGCCCTCCCTACTACCTTCTCCTGGCATCTATTGTAAGGTCATCTGATATGATTACCCCAGGTCCCTTTCCTTTTTGTTGTTGTTACTACCTCCCCACCCATTGTGTATTCTTCCCTGGGTTCTTGTTTCCCAGGTGCATTATTTGCACTTCTTTGCATTGAATCCTAACTGCCAAACCTCTGACCATTCCTCCAACCTTGCCAAGTCCCTTTTCATCCTTTCCACGCCTCCTTGTGTATCAACCCTGTTGCAGATTTTTGTGTCATCTGCAAAAGGCATACTTTCCTTCTAGTCCCTCTGCAATGTCACTGATGAAGACATTAAAGGACTGGACCCAATACTGAACCCTAGGTACCCCACTAGTAACCCCTTCTTCAGAATGGACTCCATTTAAAATTACCTTCTGTGTCCTGTTGTCCAGCCAATGTTTTACCCAGGCTACCACCCTGGGTCCCACTCCCAGGCTGGTTAGTTTGACTATTAATCTTTTGTGTGGGACTGTGTCAAATGCCTTGCTAAAGTCTAGGTAGGCCATGTCCACAGCCTCCCTAGTCTATCTTTGGTCACCTAGTCAAAAGAAATCTATTAGATTAGTCTGACATGACCTTCCGCTGTGAACCCATGCTGCCTTGGGTCCTGTACTCCACTGGCCTCTAGGTACTCGACTATTCTTTCCTTCAGAAGTGACTCCATCACTTTCCCTACACAGAGGTCAGACTGACAGGTCTGTAGTTTCCTGCTCTGTCTTGGACCCACTTTGTGAAAGGGAATCACATCCGCCTTCTTCCAGTCCTCGGTACCACACCATCCTCCCATGATTTATTAAAAAGAGTAGCCAGTGGTTTCACTAGTTCCTCCTTAATTCTTTTAGAATTCTGGGTGAATTCCATCAGGACCCATTGCTTTGTCCACCTTCAGTTTTGGGTTCTTGCAGACCCTTTCTTCTGTGAAAGGAATGGGATCGACCCCCTATCAAGAGTGCTTCTGTTAATTGGATTAGGCACTTCCCTCCTCTTTTGTGAATACTGAGCAGAAATATTCGTTCCAGTATTCCTGCTTTCACTGTCCCCTCTGCCACCCACTGTTCATTCTATTCAGCCTCACTATCCCTCCCTTTGTCTTTCTACGCTCGCTGATGTACCTATAAAAGGTTTTATCCCCTTCTTAACTGAGTTGGCTATCTTTTCCTCAGTTTGGGCCTTTGCTATTCTGACTTCCTCCTGATTTCCTCCATATTGTGCTGTATTACAGTAATTAAAATGCTTGCCAAGCAGTATTGTAAATTTTATTTTATTTACAACTTTAACAATGTTTCTATATACATGTTAAAATGCATACTTTTTTAGAGTTGACAGTGTAAATTCTTTCATGTCAATTTCAATACCTTCCCATGATGCTTTGCTTAATTTGGTGTTTGCAATTGTGTTTTCTTTCAACTTTGGCTGCATGGGCAATACCTTTCCAAGGTAACCTTTGTCCCAGGGAATGTGCTTTAGGGGTTCTTATCTTTTTGTAGTTATTCTTCTCTACTATGGGCTCCCATAACATTAAAAAGTAAGACCCTCATAGTCACCCGGGCTCCCAAGCACTAGGTCATGATGCAAATACAGCATTTTGATGAGCTTTTAGAAGGAGCTGTTATCTGTATAATTTAGTTGTGCTTTGGCTTGTTGGTTATATAATGAGGCCTGTAAACACTCCAGCTGAAATTAATTTATAGTGGATTGTGAATTTTTTGATTAGCAATGGTGTTTTAATTCAATGTGATATTAAAATACTTCAGACTTAAACACACTTAAGTGTTGAAATAACACATTCAATATGAACATTGGAACACATGACTGTGTTAAAATTCAACACACCTAGTGTTAGTGAAGCTACACATTTGTGTGTTGAACAATTTACACACCACTGTGTTAACTTTAACGCACTGCATGTGTTAAATTTAACACAACTGTTTCTCCCTAATCGCACTAATTGCTCTGTTAAAAATGAACTAATTTGTAGTCAGATTTAACATTTCCTTTCTAAGAGTGTAGGATAGGCTGTTGGGGGGTCCTGTTCTTCGATACCTGCTACCAGTTCTACTATCGCTCATTCTAATTCTCCCAATGTGTCTGTTTGCGAAGGAGGAGAGAAAGGCTCATGTCGACTGGTAAGGAAAAATATTGACAGCATTTGAATCATTTTTGCTGTTTACAGCAAAAAAAACAACTCAATTTTACTGTCTTTCAGGTCTAGGGAAAATGCTTCAGCACTTGTTTACTGAGAGAGCAGCACGGGCTGTGCACACTACACATGGCAACTCAAGTCAATTATAAATGCAAATGAGCTTATGAATATTAAAATAATGTCTGCAGAAGGACTTTTATCATAGATTAACAACATAAAATCTTCTCTACATACAGCATGATTTTTCTAACATAAAAGTAAAATAAAGATAGGACCCCATTTAATAAGTGCAATTAGACACTCCAGGGTGTGCATGTAACATATTTTACCACACACCAGGGGTTAAAGGCACTCAGCCAGGGACCTCATGTCATATTACGTCACTAACCATGTGGTAAAATATGTTCCATGCACACCCTTATTGCTTATTGCTTGCACTTGCATAAACTGCCTTTAGATTGTAGTTTAGTATACAATTCTTTGTTTTTAATTTTACCTGCTATGTAATTATTATTCTGATTGTTATTCATTGTCCTCCTCTACCCCCGCCCCTGTATGAACCGAAACAAGCTGTGTTAAGCTCAATATGTCTTTCCTGGTGAAACTTTGAAATTCATAGAAACATTGAAATTTGTCACAGAAGAAAGCCTTGCTGTCTATAAAGTCAGCTCAATTTGGAGGTACATTCCTCTTATTGGTCTACATCCCCCCAACCACCTTCATCAACTCCTTTGCCTATCCACCCCTCCTGAAGCTACCCACAGTTTTGTATTGACTAGCACCTCTGGGGCTTACTCTATCCTCTCTACCCTTTCCATAAAATGCCTCCTATCACCCTCCTGAATCTACCCTCACCCTGCTAATTTGGTGCTGTTTCTCTCAGTGTTCATATACCCACTTCCGCTGGTCTTGAACAATTCACTAGAGTCAGTCTTGTTTGTGCTCCTTGTGTATTTGAAGATTGCAGTCAAGTTCCCCTCTCTTTTCTTGTCTCCAGTGAATACATGTTTAGGCTCTCCATTTTCTGCTCATATGTATCCACCCTATTGACCCTGTCTTGTCTTGACTAACCTCTTCTGAACTGACCCCAGCTTGTTGATATTCTTCATTAGGTGAGGTTTCCAAAACTGGGAACAGCATTTGAGGTGTGCCACATCAGGAGTCTGTTCAGGGCAGGATAACCTCCTTGCTCCTATTGCTAAACCCCTGATTTAATCTGAAATGCAGCCTCTGCAGTATCCAAATGTTGTGCCTCAGATTCCAGTGCTTTGGCACCTTTTGAGTTTTCTACATTTAAACTGTATATCATATGTTTCCCTTTATTTGCCAAACATTTTCATTTAAACTAAATAATCCCTTACTAATTAGACCAGTGCCACAAATTACACCACTTTTGCTTTGGCATGCATTTGTAAAAAAAAAAAAAATCTTTATGGAAAATTTAAAAATGCTGCTTGTAAAGAAAGAATGTTCCATATAAACCACCAGTTAAAGGATAACACTGCATATCTTCAAACCCTCCCAAAAGGCTAAGCCCCAATTAAACTTTTGCCAATATTCTTTTCACATACTTAATTTTATTTATCCTTAAAGTCACGAGAGCTCTGTGAATGTAAAGTAAGATGCACCGCCTGTCACCATTTGTAGTGCTACCACACGTTCTACCGTATGTTGCTGTGTAAATGCTGCAATAGGTCAGAAGAGCATATTTGCATACAGTGAGGGCTGGAACTACATGGTAGTGGTACAAGATGGGAGACAGTGAGTGCATCTTTGCTCATATTCCTGGAACTCTGCATTACTTTAAAAAAAAAAGTAAACATGGCATGACTTAAAAAATAAAAGAAAATTAGGTATGGTACAAAAATAATATAGCTAAAAGCTTTATCAGGGCTTAGCCTTTGAGAAGGGTTTGGAGGACATGTAGTGTCTCCTGTAAATGTTTAAATATTAAAATGTACTTTATATTGTTTTCACTTTTTAAGTATATTGGCAACATGGTTCTTAATAATAATGTTGCAATGAACACATCTTATACTTTTTGTCTCTAGTATCTCTGCCCTCAGTTTGCTGAGTGAAAATGTTCTGTGGAAACAGCATATGTTGTTTTACTTATAGAAGTGCAGGTTTTCACTTACTAGGTCCTTAATTTAAAAGAAATGTATCTGTCTTTTGAAGTTCATATCTCATTACTACAAAGAGAAACTTCATTAAGCTGCTGGTAGAAATAGAGGCTAATGAGGTAAAATTATGTCATAAAATTGCTGTGGACCTGAGAGATCAGAATGGACAGTGAGAAAGAACATGCATAGTGCCAGAACCCTATGGTAAGTCTGAACATTATTTCTTTTATTAAACACAGTTTGCATTTCTAGTATGATACCAGTAAAAATAAAATAATGTGGGATGGATCCGTAATTAGCAGGATGCTGATACAAGGACAGATTTTCTGCCATGTCAGCGTCCTCCTGATTGTGCCAAAACTCACATGGCCCATTTTCAAAGCAGTGTGAGTTTTAATGGCAGTTTCATGGTTTGTGGCATCTTATGTCCAAAGAGATATGCATGTTACTTCTTTCATTCAAGCTGCAGCAGCTGTGCTGCAGTTCTGAAAATAACACCCATATATTAGACCACTTCTTATTGGTCTAAATTTGGGTGCAAATTTAATAGTTCTGGCTAATCTGGTCCATGCATCAAAGCCCACTCTGAATATCCTGCTCTATAAACAGTACAATACCAGTGATCTTTAACCAACTATATAGTTACTGAGCTGGGGCACATTTCCAAGGGGATTGCTTACTGACAAGATCCAACTTGTGGAACTCTGGGACTTTCTATAAAGGGGGCAACTGACTATAATGACCCAAAGAACAATTAAGGGACAATGTTGAAAACCTAGAAACCTTAAACCTACATGTAGTTGTTGTATGATAAACTTTTCTTTTGCAGATATATATTTCTTTAAAGAGCCCTGACACAGTTGAGACAACTTTGAAAAATGTAATAGTCTGACATAACTAACTTATATTTTGTATTTTATTCTGTAATTCTCACCCTTATTTCCTTATTACTAGGGTATTTGCATCAATTCAGTATCTCTGCTCTTTGAGCTCTGGCTGCCTGCCTATACCTGATCCCATTATTCTGTTTATGACATCAAACTATGTTGCTGTGGGGATAATTATGATGTCATAAACAGGAGATTGTGATGTCATGTGTAGAGAAGCAGCCAGAGTAGATAGAGTCTAGGGAACAGGGATCTTGTTTTCATGCAACCGTTTACAGTAATAAAATGGGAATTAATTACTGAAAATATATGTAGTACTAAAGAATATGGGATGGAGCTGAATATAAATCCTACTTTTTCAAAGTTTGCTATTGCCGTCAGTGGCTCTTTAAACAATAAGCTTCATCAGAACAGGGAATGGATCAAGAAAAGAATCTCAAAGTCAAACTGGGGTTACCTAATACACTGATGCTGCTGCTGGTTACTTCAGGGTTTCTAACAACAATTAAAGATATTTCATGTAAATTGTGTGGCGTATGGGTTCAGAACTGGTCCTTCTTGTGTTGTCTTGTCTCATGCATTACCCTATATCGACATTTAAAGCAAATCATCATTACTGTTCATCAAGGACATTGCAGCAGCTGGCACAATTACATTATGGTGATGTAATGCAAAAAGTCATCAATTTGTCATCCCTCGTGGATGATTATTGTGAGGTAATGGCAATTAAATATGAACTCTCATTGGCGATGGCAATTATTGGGTTTATAATTATTATGTAGTCTTCAGTTTCTCTCCCTCAAAAAATTACTAAGAACAATTTCTGTTCAACCGAATCTCAAGTGGACAAATATTGCAAGAAGCATAACAAATTATTACAGCCAGGTGAACACCCAGAAGGAAAGCAAGATTAATAAAATATGTTTGAGTTGCAAAATGAGAAACAAATGTGAAGTGATACAGAGCTGATTATGTCATCTAAAATGTCTATTTTAAAACTGAAATGACTAGGAACTGCATAAGTTGCTTACAGTATAATCCAGGGATAGGAACCATCAGTGCATCTCAGATGTTGGTATATGTCTTAGCTGCTATGCATTTTGCATAACACTATTACACCCAAATGTACCCTTGCTCCGTGAAGATTTACTAATGTTCCTCATAATGTTTCAGTTATTTCAGGACATACAAACAACTGCAATTTTTAAATTACTTGTCTGAAACAGCCCTCAGCTTTAAACATATGATGGTGCCCACTATTCCAAAATGTATAATTCTGTAAAGTAAAATATGCTATACATTGTGATCATTTGTTCTGCATTTTAAAGCCAGTCCTATATATTTTAATGCTGAGAGGTTGAGAGGTGGCTGTTGGAACAAGCATTCAAAAGGATGCTATTGTAGATGGCCTCTCACTCTGTATGAATTTGTGGAAATTGGGCTGTTAGAGCTATAGCAAGACAGAGGAAAGAATGGATCCTGCAGCTAAATAATGCTGAAGATATCACAGCTTCAAAGCAATTCAAAATGCTGTTTTATTTTTGGGGAGGAGGAAATATAAAACCATCAAGCATTCCTGCAGATCTTAAAAACTGACAAGAGTCCTTATTATTGTTATATATTATGCCTAAACTGCAAGTCTTACCGTAAGCCATCACTTTATATAATTTTTAGCACTGACAGTAAATTATTGCTGCAAGTGGCACTGTCACCCTTTTTACAAGCACTGCCTTCTCCTCGCTGTGACATTCAAAGTTACAGTCTCCTTCATCTAAAGGAGCTATCCTATCAGCGCACTAATGGGAACAATTCATTTAACCTGCACCAGATATACTGTATGCAGCCAAGGAACTTCTTAATGTGTAAGTTCCTGAGGGGAATCAATCCAACTCTGCTGTGTGTTCCTGCCACTTGATTCATTGAATGTGGTTCCACCCTATTTTAACTTCTATTCAGCAAAAGAGGACATTTCTGCAAACACTAGGGCACCCGATCAGCTTTTTAGATGACAACTGTAACTCTATGCTTGCCTGATCAACATCCCATTTAAACTGTGGGGAAGGAAATTACAGTCTAAGAAAACCAAGGGGTGCAGGGACAATAGTAAAAGTAAGGGAAGGTGTTTAATCAAAATGAAAGACTTAGGACAAAATGTACCGTCCAGCTCAGTTTGTATAGAAACATAAGCTGTCAATAGATGCAGCATATTTCTTTTCTTGGGAATAATGAAAAAGTAGGCAGTTCACTAGGCTCTGACAATTTAGCTAGAGCCTTCACATTGATTATATAGGCTATTTTGGTAACATTCTTGCAAATAAGTTGCAACATTGTTACAAAACAGGTTGCACATTTTGGTAAGCTTTCAAAATAATATTTAGACACAATTCTGTTTATGCATTTTCTGTATTACTATTCCTTTTATTCTTCATTACTAGATTCATTCACATGGAAAACTGAATCCTCATTTCCTAGAGTTTATCTGGTTCTCTTGGTCTAATCCTTTGCTGCAGTCACCGTCCTCTGTTGTGACATCCTAGTCATTTTCACAGCAACAAATAGTGATGTCACAACCAGAAGATTATGGCTTCAGCAAATGATTAAGCAGCAGAAGTAGATGAGCTCTGAGGGTCCTGATTCTAGTTCCTTGAAAAGTTACTCAGTAATGAAGAATGAAGGAAAGAGAATGCAGGCAATATACAAAATATAAGCTAAACTGTGTCTTATTATTTATTTATTTGTTTTAGTTTTTAGAAGTGACAAACTTTAAATTTACTTTCCTTGGGCAATCTTACTGACAAGCATATTTTTGATATCATATTACCTAGATATAATGTTTAGAAACAGGCTGATTCAGTAGCATCTCTGGGCCATTGAATACCAGCAGATGGTAGCTTCCTTAATCAAGAAGAATAATTTAAATATTTATTGATAACTGGATGGGCCTTGAACAACATGCCCATTTCTGATGGCAATCTGGGCATAACACACCATAAATATGAAAAGATTGCAATATGCAAGCGTAATCAAGCGTACTATAAAACCATGGATTACCAGAACATGTATTAGCCTATCAGGGTGTTAATATCTGCCAGTAGTAATTTACCAGTGGAGTGGATTTAACCTGCTAGTCAGCTGGTGACTCACCTAGTTGACTAGATAGTTTCAATTATCTGATTAAAAATCTGTGTATCTATATAATAGTTAAATAAAACTTTATTTTATAGCGCCTTTCTAAAACCAAGGCACTTAAGAGTTTAAAAATATATCAAATATCACAGTTGCTTACTTAAATAAGACAAAAGCATCTAAAATTAAAATAAATACATCAAATTAGTCACCAAATGCTTGGTGCCAGAGTTGGGTTTTCAAAGTTTGTTTAATCTGGCTCTTATTTACTCTCAAGATAATGACCCCCGACAAACATTCCAGTCAGACTGTGAATTGCCTTTTATATATTGTGTTCATTCGGTCAAGCTTTACGTGCACTGTATTCCTAATCTCACCTATATCACAGATGTCTTGAGTCATTCACCCTCAGTAGACCTCATAATTCATCTTATCAGGGTCTGCTTGTGCCCTTTCTTGCTTGGCCGTGGACAATAGGTGACCAGGAGTTTTTGCTTGCTGCTTTCTGTTCTGTGGAGCAGGCTACCATCACATCGTTGGTTTTGTTCCCTGTAGCTGCCTTTACATGAAAATTAAAAATCTGCCTTTGCCAGCTCTGTGGGTCTGAGCGAAGGGGTTTGCTTGGCATGTAGGTGACCTGAGTTCATGTCCTGAGCATGGGTGTCAGGAGCGGAGACTGGCAGGGAGGGAGTTTAAAGCATCTATTGGATGCTCCCCTCCTGGTGAGGGGTGGGTGGGCCTTAGGCACCTGTGGTGGCTTGGGTGATGTTCCAGGTGGTGTGAGGCCTCGACATGCCACCAAATGTCCCTGCCCCATGTTGCTATCAAAATCAGCCCATGAGGGTGGAAGGGAATGGGAGGGCAGAAAATGGAAAATCACCCTCCAGTCAACCAGATGATGGCCACAGTCCCCACCACGAAGAAGCCTAGAGTATCCAGACCAAACTTGCAGCACCAGGATGTGTACTTAGCCTATGGGCACTTACCCCCAGAGCGAGGACCCACAATGAAGGTTACATTGGGTTACCCAGGGGCTGCAAAATAGGGTGGTGGATGGCAGTGGTATGGAGGGTGGCGGGTGCACCTAGGAGGCATGAAGTAGTGGCTGATCAGGGGTACCAGGAAGCAGCAAAAAAATTGCCTTTTAAAGATGCTTTTGATGGCTAGTTGAGGAAGATCTGTATTGCTGTGTGTCCAGTTGTTCTAATGTTTTTTGGGGGTTATATTATTAGAAATAATTATATTGCTTTGCATTGCTTGTTTTGGGTTATAGTATAAATGAATACATTGCTTGCACCCAGGGTGAAAAGGTCAGGCGTAAACCATCTACCATAATTAAATAATTACCAGGTTAAAGGGTTTCACACAGCATTCTCTGAGGTTCTTTTGGTATTTGGCAGGTACAGGGAGTTGATTGGCAAGAAAAGGGTCTTCAGTTTGTGGTTAGGGGTGGTAAAGAGAGGAAGGGTTTGGGTTTGTGGGATATTGGAATAATTTCTGGGAAAGAAGTTTTTTAAGTGGGTCAGTCTTCATTTAATAAAGGAGGGAACAAGGGCCTTGGGACAGAAGTTTGATGTATAAATATCAGGTTATTTAAACTGACATGGGAGTCTAGAGCTAGGATATCACTTAGAAAGGGGAGAGGTTAGAGCTAGGATATAGCTTGGAAAAGAGGAAGAGACAACAATCCCCAGTAAATGGGTGGATGTGAAACATAAGATGTGTATAGAGGAGGAGTGTGGGAAAATAACTTATGGGGATGTAAAATGACAGGATATGGAGGGAATACAAGGAGCAGTAGCAGAAATAAGTAAGATTGAAGAGGATAGTAGGAAATGTACAGTATTTGTTAAAAGTTAGGAAGACTATCAAACTAGGATCCAGGAAGGTCAAATGGAGGGGGTATAGTTGAATGGTGGAGCTGGAGAAACAACATTAGTGAGTTGCAGGCAGTTGTGGGAAAATCATGCCTCAGCACTCTGGCTGTTACAGAGACATGGGCATATGGAACTAATGTATGGGATATACATCATATATTCCTTGTTATCTATTTGTTAGGAAAGATAGGTTAAGTGGTAAAGGTGGTAGGTGTAGCCTCACACATAGGAGCACTGAGACTACAGAAAATTATGCTATGAAAGGTGGTGGTGGTGGGGGGTAATGAGAGGAGTCATTTTGGGTACAGCAGAAAACAGTTAAAGGAAGGAAGACAAGAATAGGGTGGTTATAGACCTCCAGGGGAAAAAAGGACAAAGATAAAGAACTGGTGATGAAATAAAGAGGGATGCTAAGAACGCGTATGTAGTATTAGTGGGGAACCTAAATATTCCAGATGTAGATTTGGAATTGATGTCAGCAAAGGGCATGGCAAGTCAGATACTGCTAGACTGAAGGACTGTTCCTTGATGCATACTTACAAAGTCAACCAGGAAAAATGCTATACTTGATCTGGTTTTATCCCTCTCCTCCTCTCCCTTCTCTTCTTCTATGCCCTCTCAGTATTCCTTCTCTACTCATCCTGCAGCTCCCTCTCTTCTTTCTTTCTCTCCCATTTCTCTGCTGCTGCTTTAAGGCTCTCTTGGTTCTGAATCCTCGCAAGAGTGGGATCCCTGATGATCCTGACCCAACACTCTTTATCTCTCTTCTCATGTTATTGCTCTCTGTTACCCATCTCCTCAATCTCTTTCTTCTTATTCTGTGTCCCTAGCTCTCAGAAGGTGACTATTGTCATCCCCTCTGTAAAGGAGGTGACCTGTCTTTCCCTAGTAACTTCCATCCTACCTCTCTCTGCTCCCCACACTAGCTAAACTCCAGGAATACTTTCTTCTCACAAATGCTCCCTTTTCTTGACTCATTCTCCTTCTTCCTCCTTTTCAATCTGGCTTAGAAAATTGCACTCCACATTCACCTCTCCTCCGGCTCACTAATGCTATCCTCTTTGGCATGGATTAGGACTTTGTCACCTCTTATGTTTTTGTTGAATTAGCCAAAGCTTTCGACACAGTTGCCCACCCCATTTACCTGGACAAGCTTAAGGCAGCTGGACTCTCTGCCTCCTAAGTCCATTTTAGCTAAACAGGACCCTATTTTTCAATTCTTCTGTCAATTTGCCCTTGAAAAACCCTACATACTCATAACTGTTCATTGTATACCTCCTGCTCCCTCCTCTCTCTCTGATGGTGGGCACTTTACCCACTGTGCCTCATTTATCTCCAAATTTTGGTTTGGCTCCCTCCCCTCATACCTTGCATCTCTCCTCCCTCAGTCTCCTGCTAGCCCTTAGCTCCTATGCAATGCTCGCTTTCTCTCCTTGCTCGCCCATCTATGAAATCCACTGCTGGCCAAGCTGCCCTCTTGTTCCACTTCCCTAAACTTTGGGGCTGTCTCCCACCTTCCATTCAGTCTGCTCCTTTATTCCTTCTTAAATCTCTCCTCTGTATGTTTGCTGTTCTCTCCCATAGTTGCTTCTGATTGGGGTGAACTCCTGTCACCTGCCTTGCACCACACACTATCGAACACTATCCCTCTCTCCCAGTTTATCACACACTGTATCGAACACTCACCTCTCTCCCAGTTTATCACACACTGTATCGAACACTACCCTCTCTCCCAGTTTATCGACACTGTATTGAACACTACCCCTCTCTCCCAGTTTCAGTTATTACTCCCAGCTGCTTATTTTTGTTTTTGCTCATTGTTTAATTGTTTTTTTGTCAGTTCTGCAATTTAGTGAATGGTACTTTATGTTATGAAATTTTTCCTTAAGTGCTGTTGTGATTGTTTATTTTGGCATACTCATTTCCATATTGTATCATTTGTGTACATTGTACTTGTTTCTGTACTATACTGTTCTCTTCTCTCCCCATCCGAATGCACATGGGAACAAGCTGATACCAGCTCAGTATGATTTTCCTGGTAAAACGTTTGAAATAAATATAAATAACTTGGAGGTGATAGGAATGGTAGTGGTGAAGGAGCCAATGGACTAGTGATCACAACACAGTGGGGTTTAGTATATCCTTGGAAACATTGCAGGTGTTCATCAAAAACTGTGTTTCGTGATCTAAAAGGGCATATTTTGAGTTGATGAGGATTTAATGAGGGACAATCTGGCAGGAGTGGAGGAAATAGTTTACAATAAAAAGTGCCATATTAGAGGTGACAGTGTTACAGTACTGTAGGTGTGAGGAAAGTTATTAAGAGTAACAAATATAGGAAGCTGATATGGTTTTCTAAGCAAGTGGGAGGCAGTAAGACCAAGAGAAGGTTGCTTAAGGAATACAAGAAAAGTTGGTAGAGAAGAAGTGGAAGCAAAAAGGATAATTAAGAAGACAAAATCAAACACGAAACTATGTATAGCAGAGGGAGTAAAAGAGGGGACAAATAATTTTCAAGATATGTCAGGAAAGCAGAAGGATGAAAGGGGACCAGCTGGGATATTAGATTGAGGGAGGGTAATAGAAGATGATGGGCAGAAGACCAATATATCAGATATTTTTTCTGCTCTGTATTTATGGTGGAGGATGTGGTCACTACTAAAAGCAGTGTAAAGGCATATGCGAGGGGTTAAAAGAAATGGAGGAGCTAGAGTTTATGGTGGAATGAGTTAAGAAAGGACTGGCAACTCTTAAGGTGGAAAAGGCCCCAGGATTTGATGGTCTACACCCATGGGTGTTCAATTTTGGACCAGAGTTGGCAACTTTTACATGTTCGATGGAGAGAGGATAAGTGGAGGTCTGTGGATGTGGTACTGCTTCATAAGTAGGAGATAGGAAACTCAGACCAATCAGTCATACATACATAGTGGGTAAGCTGATAGAAACTTTGGTTAAGGAAAATGAGGGTTCTATGTGATATCAGTGAAAAAATATTGTTGGAGCATATCGGTGAAAACAAAATGCGAACACAAAGACAGCACACACCAATTTTGTGACCATCAAAACTGTGATCCACCTCCAACAGTTTATGATATGCAGGGGCTTTGCCCCCCATAACCCCTTAACTATTTATAACTAACTCTGAGACTGCACAATGCCTGGGGAGGGTCATGGTCCTAACAGATGCTGTTGACCTTTTGCAGGTGCTCAGATTGAGTTGCTCTTACTGAGTTACTCAGTTTGAGTCGCCATATCATGGGATACCAAAAATTAGTAGAATAGTTAGAACCTAGTGGGCTACAAGATTGTAAACAACATGGATTCATGGCAAGTAAATCATGCTAAACAAATCTGATTGTTTTCTTTGATTAGGTTATAATAACAGTAGATAAGGGTCATGTGATAGACTTATATTTTGATTTTAGTAAGGCCTTTGATTTGGTAACACATAGAAGGGTACTACAAAACTGGAGGGTCTGGATGTATGGGTCTATTAAGCTGGATAAGAAATTGGTTAGAGGAAGGAAACAGAGTGCTATTTATGGAGTTCAATCTGAAGAAATGGATGTTGTAAGTGGGTGCCACAGTGGTAGACGCTAGGCCTGGTCTTGTTCAATATATTTGTGATATATTCAGGGCAAATGTATAATTTTGCAAGTGACGCAAAGCTCTGCAGCAGACTTTATAGAAAAAGAAGTGTGAATTGAAAGGGATTTTAGAGAGGCTGTAGAGTTGGTCAGGGTTTGGCAGTTGAAGTTCAATGCCAAAAAGTGCAAAGTTATCCTCGTCAGGAAAAATAACACATGCAGAGACTACTGGATTGAAGTGTTCAGTTGCAAACAAAAACAGATGAAGGAGACTTAGGAGTCATCATTAGTGACACCTCAAACCCTCAAGTCAGGACAACAAGGGCATGTAGCATAGTAACAAAACTGTTGGGTGTGTATTGGGAGAGGATGTGATAGTAGGGAGAAGAGATGATGTAGCTTTGCATAGGTCACTGGTGAGACCCCATCTGGAGTACTGTACCCAGTTCTGGAGACCACATCTAAAGGACAGGATGTGGCTGGCAACTGCATTTTACAGTCATCAAGACAATACAGGACCAGTAGAGTAAATCATATGAGGAACAGTAGCTGATCTGAATAAGTTAGAATTAAGGACGGAGGGATAACACAATATAAACATTTAAATTCATGAAAGGGATAAACAAGGTAGGAATTGAGGATCTGTTTACAAGGCATGGGAGTACAATAATGAGAGAGCATGTGTGGAGACTCATTAGCTGGAGCTTTAGGAGAAATAAGAAAATTCTACTTTGGGAGTTGGGTATTTACATAGATACTTTACATTGAAGTTGCAGCAGATAAGGACCTCTTGGCCCACCCGTCTGCCCTATTTACCCCTACCTAGTATGAGGTCTGATGCACAAAATGAACTCCAGAGCACCCCTTTACCTCCAGGATACCCTTGGTGTCTGTCCCACCTTCCTAAGTCATGTGACTGTTTTAGCCTCTATCACCTTCTCTGGTAGGCCATTAGAAGTGTCCACCACCCTCTCCATGAAAAAATATTTTCTCATGTTACCCATGAGCCACCCTCCAACGTATACTGTGCCCCTTGTATTGGAACATTTCTTACTTTGGAAGATGCTCTCTTCCTGTCCTCTGTATATACAAGGAGGTATTTATAGGATTCTATCATGTTCTCTCTCCTGCTTGCCACCAGGAAATACATATTTAATTCTTTTAGTCTTTCCTCCTAGATCTTCTCATGCAGGCCTTGCACCATTTTAGTTGTCCTTCTCTGCACTGCCTCCACCTTGTCTATGTCCTTTCTTGGATGGGGCATCTAGAACTGGATGCAATACTCCAGGTGTGGTCTCACTAGTTCTTGTACAAGGGCAAAATGTCCTCCCTCCTTCTACTTATGATACCTCTCCCATGCATCCAAGCAACTGGCTAACCTTCCTGACTTGTCACACTGCCTAGCCTCTTTTAAGTCATCCAAAATGATAACTCCCAGGTCTCTTTCCTGCTTTATGATTGTTGGTAACTTCCTCTAGTTTGTAAGTTGCCCTTGGGTTCTTGTGCCCTATGTGCATGGTCTCCACTTTTGCATTGAATCCCAGCTCCATGCTCCAGACCGGTCCTCCAGTTTTTAAGGTCCTTCATCATCTTTTCAACACCCTGGCATATCCACTCATTACATATTTTTGTGTCATTCACAAATAGGCATACCTTCCTCCAGCCCTCTACAATATCCCCAATATAGACCTTGAAGAGGACTAGCCCCAATACTGACCCCTCACAGCACCCCACTTACTACTTCTCCTCCCCAGTGTGTTCCCCATTTAACACCACACCTGACTCCTGCCAGTAAGTTAGTTCTCTACCCCAGTACTATTTTAGGATCCACGCCTAGGTTACATAGTTTATCAATCAGCGCTTTATGAGGGATGGTGTTGAAGGCCTTTCTGAAGTCCAGATAGGCCATGTTCACTGGCCTGCCCTGCTCCACCACCTTAGTCACCCAGATGAAAAGTCTGTTAGGTTTGTCTGGCAGATCTCCCTGGTAAAACCATGTTGTTCCAGGTCTAGTAGGCCATTCATATCAAGGTATTCAACTACCTTTTCCTTCAGCAAAGATTCCATTATCTTGCCCACTACTGAAGTCAGGCTGACAGACCCGTAATTTCTGACCTCAGCCCCATCACCACCTTTGTGGAGTGGGATCACATCTACTCTTTTCCAGACCACTGGCACGTCCCTGCCTCTAGCGATAGGTTGAACTTCATTAGAGGTGTAGACAGCTCTTCCAGAGTTCATTTAGCACCCCATGGTGCACTGAGTTCGGGCCCATTGCCTTGTCCACCCTTAGCTTCTTTAGCTCACTCAGGACTCTATCCTCTATAAAAGGGCTGGTGTCCACCCTTCTGCTGGTTATGCCCCCATCCTGCATCTCTGGCCCTGCCCCTCCTCTCCTCCATGAATACTGAGCAGAAATACCTATTCAGTATGTCTGCTTTTGTAGGTCTTCCTCACGTGAAACTTCCCTCCCTTTCAGCCTAATTATCCTCCCTTTGTTTTCTCTCCTTTCTCCAATGTAGCTATATAATGTCCTGTTTCTTTCTTAATTGTATTGGCTATAGTCTCTTCTATTAATGCTTTTGCTCTCTAACTGCCCTCCCTGCTTCCCATTGCTTCTCTTGGCAACATTCCCTATGTTCCTCCTCCTCCTTCTGCATTCTTTTGTAATTAATGTAGGTTAGTCTTTTCACCCTTACTACTTCCACCACCTCCTGGTTCTTGCTGACCTGCCTAACACATAGCATGGTTGCTCTATCAGTACTACGTCGACACAGCCCACTGTTCCTCCACCCTTTTTTCTTCTTCCCAATTCAGCCAGGATTCCCTCAGACATACCCTCATTTTCTTGAAATCTGCCTCCTGAATTCCAGGACCCTTATTGTGGTGTGATTTGGTTCTGGCTCAGTTCTTACACTAAACCTCACTGACCAATGGTCCCTGGTCCCAGGTGGTCCAACAATTCTATGTTATTGACACAGTCTGTTTGCTAGTATCAGGTCTAGCACCACACCCTCCTGAGTTGGTTCCATTACAAGTTGCCTGAGGCTTGTCCTCTGCAGAGAGCCTAGGATGTCCCTGCTGCTTGAGGTTACTGCTGTTGGGGACTCCACTCCACATCAGAAAGGTTGAAGTCCCCACCAACAACAACTCTCTTGCTAGCGATCATTTGTATTGCTTGCAACAGCTCTCTGTCCTCTTCTTTTCCTGTGCTAGAGGTGTGTATACCACCCTCATCTGTATAACTGATCCTTTACTCTTCTCTAATGTGACCCACAGTATCTCTGTTCCCCATCCCCCTTGTATTTCTGTAGCCTTTATGCAGTCCCTTATATAAACAGCTACCCCTGCCCCTTCTCCTTCTCTCCTAAATGGAGTAAAAACAGGTATGATCAAGTCCCAGTCCTGATGCTCCTTGCACCAGGTTTCCATGATTGCCATTAGATCCAGGTCCTCCCCACTATGTTGGTCTCCTAAGTACAGGATTTTTTTCCCAAACTGAGCATTCACACATGGCACTCCATGTGTTTTCCTCTCCATTGGTACCATCCCCATTTCTCTCATTCCCACTATCGGAGAGCACCAGCAAGGTTCCACTTTCCTCGATGACCCTTTCTTCCTAGCCTCATATTCCCTTTAACAGTTTAACTTCAGAACCTTATCCATATGCTGTTTTAGCTTCCCAAGGACTCCTAACCCTCCTCACTTGGGTGCAGTCTACCCTTAGCAAATGTTCCTCATCCAACCATTCATTTCCACATCCTCCAAGACAAACAACCCCTACCCTGTACCAGTCCTCATCCATTTGTTAAAGTTTCTATCTTCCTTTTCCTCCCTGTGTTGGTGCAGGGTACTGGAATAACTTCAGAGAATGATACAGAGCTCACTATTATCCTATAACACTCTGCCAACTCCCTGAACCTTTGCTGGACAACCTCCCTCATTCCTCACCAAATCATTTGTTCCTAGGTGTATGATCAAATGTTGCTGCTTTTAAGAGTGCATGGGACATATACAAAGGGCTGGTAATTCCAAAAGGAGATGTGAAGAGGATGAAAATTGTTACTAGTAGTGTAGGAGGGAATGGGATGTGAGAGCTGAATGCAACACACAAATCCTCTACAGAGATTGGTTAGGAGGAATAAGGTAGGCTATATGGGGCAGACTGGGTGGACTGTGAGTCTTTTCTGCTATTTCTATGTTTCTATGTCTCTAATGCATATTATTATATGTATTATTTCATGTTCATATGGACAGTTACTGTGTCTCATGGTTATAAGAGTAGTTTCTGGGGTTCTGGGGAAAGAAATGAAGCAAAGCTGAGCATTTCTGACACAAAAGCTGAAGAGGAAACTTCTATAGCCATGAGCTATATGAACCACATGTTAACATATTATAAATCATATTGAAGATTTCTGTTTTAAAGAAAACAGGGCTTGAATTTAAAACCAAAACCTTTGCAAAGAATTAGAGAAACCCGTGTGGAACTAGACTATGCTAAACTGAACTTAGAACCTAAGAATTTTAGAACTATTAGCACGAGACACACTCCTCAGTACCTGGAATGTTTAGAAAAAAACAATCCTGATTGGCTAAGAATGATGTCATGATTTGTAATCCATTAAATTACAACTATTCTGAATTTAAAAAAGTGAAATGGAGCTGCATTTGAAATGTCACTATAACATACAGTATGCTCCCCTTAAGTTGCCTTTGATGGACATCATGTTCTGGATTTTCAAAGGGTGGTGCCGACTTACGTCAAGCCCTGTAACAAACACTTTCTTTGCTGCAGCTGCACCATTCACATTTGCCCTAACTACACCAAATCTTACAATCTTGGGTGCAGTTACAACACTTTACCTGCTTTATGGTAACGCAGCCCAATCTCAGGCACAAGTGTTATTAAAATGGTTCCCATCACTGGACCACAAACAGATGGTCTAGTATGTATCAATTGCCACAAGGGATAGAAAGTCTCTTCAGATTACCACAAGCCTGGTGTACCATATCTTTGGTGCACCTGGGGCTTGTGGCAATCTTGATCTTTTGAAAATCTGGCCCCATATTGTCTGCCTATTTTTATGCTGGGTACTATTCTGGGTGTCATTCCTATAGCCAGTGAGGTACTTATACTGGTTGGTTGAGACACTGGATTATATGATGACTCATATCCCACAAGACTATCATGGTTAACACCATAAATACACACATACATAATAAAATATGTTATAAACATTTTCTTTCTTAGGCAAATGCTGTGGCTGAATGTTATACATTAATACATACTTAAATAAATAATATTTTCTTTCTCAAGTAAGCTTTATTGGTGGATGTTATGGTTAAACAGTAAAGCTGTCATTTAACCCTCTGCTCTATCACAACTACTTTGATTTTAATCTTTGGAAAAATGCCCTGGGATTAGAGGCTTGTTTGTTTTCTGTTTCATATGCAAGCTTTATTTTCTAAATAAACAAAAGAATAAATAAATAAAAAATAATAAAACAGGCATACTTATACATTTTAACATCTGCAGTTCCTGGCCAGGACAAAGTTCTTTGGAAATACAACTCTAAGTCTTATTTATTAATACAAGAAAAGAATCATATTATGTATGTGTTAATATCTAAAATTCCTCACCAGGGCAAAGCTCCATGGAACTACAACTCTAAAGGGTTATTAATCATGTTATTACCACCATTTACAATTAACCTCATAAGTATTATGTTCAATAACATAGACTAGAACTCTATTCTATTGACTACTACAATATTGGATGACCTAAAGAGCTAAAATCTATATTGCAATAGCGATGTATTACTCTCTCCGTCTGTCTCTCTCTCCTTCTCTACATATACTCTTGGTTAACAGAACTAAGCTGACAGACAACCAATATTTAAACATTTATTTATCTGCTTAATTAATTACTATTGTACACTATGTAAAATAATGCCTATAGTTGTGTTCCCCATTCCTTTCCCATTTCTCCCTCTTGTTAGGTTTATTTTCTTAAGCATGTTGAGGCTTTCATTTCTTCAGATGAACCCTATTATTAGCAAGCTTTATTACTTTAATTGTGCATAGTGAAGAGTGACATTAATTAAATCCATATGGTGCAATCAACAGAGCTCAATGCTGGGACATAAATAAGCTCCTTTCTAAAAAAATATTGTACATTTATAACATACTGTATGGAGAAAAATCTGGCAACTAAAACATGTTATTTGAGCATGAGATGTCACAGAGAAAATATCATGTCATGTTAGCCACTGATGTTATTTTTGCTTGTTGGGACATCACACAATGCATGTGGTGTACATGTTATAAGCAGACATTGCATAGGCTGACTGAAGACAAGCCATTTATTTACAGTAGAGTATGCCCCTCAATACCACGCTAGCACTTGTTGCTTTGTTGTGCTCTGCACCACAGTGCTAGGCAGCAACGAGGAAAACAATCTATTGGAAATGAAATTGCTTATTTTCAGTCAGCCTATGTAATATCCTATTTATACAACTCTTCTGGAGTGAAAAGTGTACAAATGAATGCGTTATTTACCTAATGATATACTAAACCTCTTTAATAAAGATCTTTTATATGTTACCCACGTCACAATTTATTTTACAATTTTACATGTCACAGTCATTTATTAAAGAGGTTGCTATGTCAAAGTAATTTATTTTAGAGGTTGCAGATTTCACAAAGAAGCATTCTGCAAATGGAGTTTTTTCAGTAGCCCTGGTTCACTCGAAGCCAGCTGCTGAACTAAAACAACAACAACAACAACAGCAACAACAACAACAAACACACACACACACAAAAAACAACAGTTAAATCACACAGAAAGTTGATTTAAAAGTTATAATCTTTAAACAGGACACAGTATAGTGCAGTGGTTTAGGGCTCTGAGCTGCAAACCTGGAGACCTGAGTTTGAATCCCACAGCCACCACTTGCATACTGTGTGACCCTGAGCAAATCACCTAACTTTTGTGCTCCTGGGTTGCACCTAAAAACAAGCTTTGGCTTAGTGTGCCTTTCCTGGTTAAACAATTTTCCCTTTCCCTTAAACTGATGTTGTATATATTGAATATGCAATAGTTTGCCTCAAAATACACAATTTATCAACGTTTTTTTTTGGGGCTGGATTTCAGCCTTCCTGGGACTAAGTCCCACTCTGCAGTGTCCAATGAGTACTGAAATCTCCACACCTGTAGACTTCCGATGTTTAACCCATGCTGCTGTGGGAGCTGATACACTTGGTTCCACTAGGTGTACCATTTGGTGCAGCTGTGGCATAAAACAGCCAGAAGCTGCCATATATCATGGAACTGGTCGTAAACTGGCTCTACCTTTGAAAATATCATGGCTGTGGGAAAACTGCAGCTCTGCAAGTGGCAGCTCTAGGGCTGGATTTTCCAAGGCCCAAATCTGTGCAGCTGTGGGAGAAAGCAGCACAAGTGGGTCGTCACCTGCAGAGCCACAGTTTTTCCCATAGCCATGGCATTTTCAAAGGTGGAGCTGGTTTACAACCAGCTCTGTGATATATGGCAGCTTGTAACATGTTTTACTGCAGCTGCTGAGATGGTATGCCTAGTGTAACCAGACATACCGCCTCTTGTAGAGGCATGGAACGAAAATACAAAAAGTCCACAGGTGCAGAGAATTCAGTTTCTACTGGCCACTGCAGAGTGACTTAGTCTGAAAGGGTTGAAAATCCAGCCCAAGGGCTTTTACAATTCACTTGTAGCTTCACAACATGTGTTACTGTCCTGACCTTTTACTCATGAAGACAAATTTACATTTTGCATCATGCCATTATAGATACAGTGTCTCATATAGGTGCACATGCATGTTATGGTTGAGTTAATGCTTCTGTCAAAACCGTTGTTTTTTGACAGTTTATTTCTTGGTGATCTTAGCCCTTAGGAGAGTGAAATGGTGTGCACAGTCTCAGACCTAGGAGCTAATACTCTGACAAATTTGACAGAAATTGGTTTGGCAGTTTAAAAGTTATTAATTTGTGAATTTACTTATAATCCACCCACTTTTAAGATGTGGTTTTGCCCACAAATAGCAAAACAAAAGCACTGAATTATGAAACTTACAGGTGTGTTACAGCTTTGCAAGAATAGTGCTCTTTGGGGTTTCTTTATGATGACATTTTAAAATTTGTGCATGTGCAGACCACTTGAAATTTAGTTGAAAACCCACAGTTTTTTACTGAGTTGAAGTTCAACATGAGCAAAAGGTTACAAAATACTTAAATCTAAACATTGAAAATGTTGTGGTTAATCAGAAAACAGTCTAATGAGATGTCTGAGCTAAATTTAAAAAGTTAATTATAGTTAATATTTTAATTAGAAAAGTTAATTATTGTCTTGACAAACCATAAAGACAGACCTTAAACTCAGTAAATGCATAACATACAGCTTATAGTATGTGCTTTGCAACCTCACAACTCTCCCCAAAATACCAAGAGAAAACAGTTGAGAACATGAACAAAGGATATAAAAACAATGCCAGGTTATCTTTATTTGTTTAAAAGTTGGTAACCGGAAAGGCACCATGAACAGAAGCTCGTTTCAGGTGCCACCCAGGGAAGGGGGTACAGGAGGCTGACAGTACATATTTAAGTATACAAAATATTGAAGACCAGAGCAGCGAGGGAAACAATGTACAAGCAAGATACAAGCTAGAAGCTATATACAATAAATACAATTAGGTGAACAGGTTCAAAACAGTGGCTTACAATCCAGAGGGGTTAGCAGCAAGGTGTGTTCAGTAGAGGACTAGGAGGGAGAACAGGTACAGAAGTGACAGGAAATGGTCTGAGTGAGCACTTAAGAGAGGAAAAGGAGGGAGAGAGATGGGTTGGGGAAGGCTATTCCAGAAGGAGAGAAATTTGTAGGAGAAGGAGAGTTTGCCAGCAGAGGAGCGGATAAGAGGAGAGAAAAGGAGGGGTGCAACTAGACTGTGAGTTGTAGGAGAGAGAGAGATGCCAGAGTGAGGAGGAGGTGAGGCAAGAAGGAAGAGAACCAAACCAGTACTTGGCTGGAAAGTTGAGGCAATGGGAGGAACACATCTGTGCCAGTGACCATAGAGAGAGGGAGGAGTAGAGGCCACAGTGATGAGTTAGTGGGTGGAATTTGAGACAACCCTGAAGAAAGCATGGAATAGGACATCTAATTTCATGAGGGCAGTGGCTGGGCAGCACTGTAAACTATGTCAGCATAGTCAAAGGCAGGGAGGATCTATCTGAGTAACAGATCACATCTACGGGAGTGAGAGGCTAGCCTTATGCTGATAGAGCAGCCCGAGGTTGGGGCATAGTTTGTGTGGAGCACACTGAAATGGGTAGACAAATCATGGGGGGGCCAGATACCAAGGTATTTACAAGTGAGGACATTTTCTAGTGGGGTATTTGAAGCAGAGGAGAAGACCTGGAGTGTGGGGAGTTTGGCGAGTCTCTGCTTAGAGCCAAAGGCCATGGCAACAGTTTTTTGTATTCAGTCTAAGGCAGTGGCGTCAAACCATGCTGTAACCACTGAGAGGTCATGTTGGAGGGGTTTTGGACTGCATGTGACGGACCAGACAGGAACAGGACAGTATCATCACGTCCTTGTGGATATTTGAGCAGGTACATACAGATGGCAGGTCGTTGATGAACAGAGAGAAAAGAATGAGCCCAAGGATGGAGCCCTGGGCATGCCAGTGATGATGGGGAGAGGGGAGATGATATGTTGTTAATTGAGACAGACTGGGAATGACCGATTAGGTAGGAATTAAACAAGGATACTGAGGCAGGGATAGTCTAGTGGAGCATAGTTTGGAGAGCAGAAGGTGGTGGAGACAGAGTCAAAGGCTTTGGCCAGGTCGATTAAAATAGATGAGGTGATATGGCCAAGATCCATGGTGGTGTGACTGGCATTTGTAAAGCAAAGGAGGGAGGAGGTGGTTGAATGAGATTTTCTAAGCCAGACTGGAAAGGAGAGATGGTGTTAGGCGGTGGATTGGAAATTGTTGAGCCTTGAGAGGATATGTGATTCTTGGACTTTGACAAGGGCAGGAAGGAGGTAAATGGGGTGATAGTTGCCAGGGATGGTGGGATCACCACCTTTGAAAAGAGGGAGAACTTTGGCTGACTTCCAGGCTGAGGGAACAGTGGCAGTGGAAGTGAGAGATTTAGATATAGTTTAAAGGGATAATAATAAAGGGTGCAGATATTCTGAGGAGCCTGATATGCAGTCCATTTGGACTAGACTTAGAAGGGTTTAGGGAAGTTAGTGCCTTCACGACCTCTGATGGATATATCGGTGGCAGCTGAAACCCTGAGAGCTGTGGGAAGGGTGTGGTCCTAGGTGGAACAGCACAGAGTGTGAAGTACTTGTTTAGGGCTTTAGAGACATGTTAGGGTGAGAGATAATTGAGCCTAGCCTCTTGAATTGAGGGAGAGGCGAATCAATTTGGGGTGCAGGAGGAAGCAGAGATCTTGCCAGAAGGAGGAGGGAGGACTGTTTGAGGGGCAGACAGAATTGAAAGAAGTCTGATTTTACAAGCAGGTACTAAGGGTGCAACAGTTACGGAGCACATGAAAGGCTTGGAAGAAAGCTTGGTCACCTGAAGATTTAAAATTAAGCCATGCATGGTCATGAGCTCTACACTTTGCCAGGATTTCGGGGTAATCCAGGGATGGTGGGCATGCCTAACTCTAGAAGTTTTTAATGGAGCATGGGCATCCCAGATACTTAGGAAAATGGAGGAGAAGTGGGCAAGGGCTTTGTCAACTGACTAGGAGAGCAGTACTGGGGACCAGTTTGCTAGGTTCATGAAGGAGTTTATTTACATTGAGGGATTTGAGGGGCATGCCAGATGTATTTGGGAGGGATTGAAGGGGCCAGCACTTTTAACACAGAAGGTAGGACAGTGGTCACTGAGAACATCAGGGGTGCCAACAGAGCAAATGTGGTGGGGGCAGGAAGAGAGTACCCAGTCAAGAAGGGAGTGGAATGACCTCTGGTTGGGATGGGTGGATTCCTTCACCAGTTGGGAAAGGTTTAAAGCTTCAATTCACTGGCATGAGATTAGTGATAGGGGAAGCCAGTCTAAGTTGAAACTGCCTGAAGGATTAATTCACAGGAGTTCACTAGGGTGAGATGTCAGTGATACAGGAGACAAGAGATTTTTGCAGCAGCATGTTTGGTCATGAGTTATTTTCAAGTTATAAAAACTGCTGTAAAAATGTTCTACACAAACAAAGTGTTTAAAGCCCTAGAACATGAAAGACAGGTATGAATACGACTGAAAAAAAATCAACGTGTATTTTGTACTACAATTAAAGTCATACCTGTATAAACTAATGCCCTATGACTCATTTCCCACTTTGGACAGGGGCCCACAGGCCCTGTATGAAGAAAGATGTGACTCACCTGTTGCTTATGAAGAAAGGTATTGCTGATTTGTATGCACAGGACCTGCAAGGCCCCTGTGTTAAGAAAGTTATGACTCCTCCTGTGCTTTGGGCAGGTGCCATAGGGAAGAAAGACAAGCCTGATCTTCTGTGCAAAGAAAGTTATGACTGATCTTCTGTTTTGCAGAGGGTTCTACATGAGGAAGGTTATGACTGATCTTCTGCTTTGTGCAGGGTCTTGAATGAAGAAAGGATTGATCCCAAGAGGACCCATGTAAGGCAGCCTATTTGTGAGTCTGGACCTGTAGCTCAAAGTATCAGAGCCATGGGACATGCTCCCAGATCTGTAGCTTGCCTTGGGTTACAAGGGTAGGGGATGGGAGGAGGGGTGTTTGGGTTGAAAACCCTAATGTTACATTTCTCCTTTTAACCCTATATTATGTGATTAACAATTTTTCATATGTATGGTATATAGAAATTATACATATATATATATATATATATATATATATATATATATATATATATATAGAAGAGAGAGAGAGATAGATGGATAGATGGATAGAGAGAGAGATGGATAGATAGAGATATTATAGTGATGCGGTACTGCCATTGTAGTTAGGGTTGAGTACCCCATTTAAGGTTAAACTGTAACTTTTACACCTTAATAACTTTGCTACTGTTTGAAGATTTGTCTGAAATTTGGCATGCACAGAGTGGTAGTATAGATCTTGGCATCTGCCAAGTTTTATACTGGTCGGATATACGGTTGTGGAGTTATTAGAGCATTCCATAGTGCATTTATGCTTTTTGTGCATTCTTTTCTCATGCCTACAGGTCATACGGTTTGTGTGACTGGTCTGAAAACTTCAGGGATCATGTGGCGGGTCCCTGATGTGCCTTTAGATTAATTGAAAAAATATTGAATGGTTCAAAAGTTATTCAAACAACAAGTGTCCCATTATAGTCAATAGGAAACGTTAACAAAAGTTCGACAGTGTCACAAATGTGGATTTTAGTGTCACAAATAACCCCAGTAGTGTTGCAAATTCACCATTTTGTTTTCAGTTACTGATCACAGAAATGCTTGGTATTTAAATTTGGAGACCTCCAGGGACACAATTTGTTTTGTGTTTACCTAGTCGAAGCCCTGAGGATGCTAGGCATGTCTTGGGGTTAAACACCCAGAAATATGTTTTTGAAATTTTTGGGATAAGTAGTATCGCAAAGTAGTGTCAAACCTGCAACACTTTCATGATTTTTTTGCAAAAGTGTTATGATTTGCGATACTAATATTCAACACTATGGGGAAAATAACTGGTTTGATCTTTTGGCCTGAAATTTGAGGGAAGACAGCCAACATCCCACAGATGTGGCTTTCGTGGTTTGGTGACAAAGTATTACACGCATTGAACGTTACAGTGCTCCAAAGTTGATGCTTTTTCCCAAAGAATAACATTGCAGCATCCACTGTGCCTTTTGGGCTCATATCTCAGAAATGCTTCAGATACAGACTTTTCGCACAAAAATGCTTAGCCCTTCATACATTCTTTGTACTCACTGTGTTTCTCTATGTAGCTGTTGGGGAAAACCAGGTGTGCACTTCCATTACTGTTACCCTTAGTGTTTCCACTTGTGTTTCTTACCAGTTTATGTTAGCGTTCCGTCGCCGTGTCGTTACTCTTTGCATTTTCGTTTGCGCTTGCATTTGCGTTACTGTTACCATTTGTGTTTCCACTACTGTTTGTGTTTGCATTTTGATTTGCATCACCATGCACATTTCCATTGCATTTGCAGCTGCCCTTCCATTTTCCTTTGTGTTTTTCTTTCGTTTACGTCATCGTTGCTGTTACCGTTACCATTTGCATTTCCAATTGTGTTACCATAACCGGGCGCATTATAGAAACATAGAAACATAGACTTTGACAGCAGATAAGGACCTCTTGGCCCATCTAGTCTGCCCATTTTCCTATCTACAGGATAGGCTGCAGATCTAGTTAACCAACAGCCTATTTCTTCCTACCCCCACAAGAATTGCCTTATGTCTGTCCCATGCATTCTTGAATTCTCCCACAGTTTTAGACCCCACAACCTCTCAGGAAGGCTGTTCCATGCATCCACTACCCCTCTGTGAAATAATACTTCCTCACATTGCCCCTGAACTGCCCCCCATCTTTTAAATTGTGTCCCTTGTTCTTGTAACGTCTCTTTTTCTGAAAGATGCTACCCTCTTGGACTTTGTTGTTTCCACTGAGGTACTTAAAAGTTTCGATCATGTTCTCTCTCCCTTCTTTCCTCAAGGGTATACATATTAAGCTCTTTAGTCTCTCCTCATACGGCTTCTCTTGCAGACCCTGCACCATTTTAGTTGCCCTCCTCTGGACTGCCTCCATCCTGTCTATGTGCTTGTGGAGATGGGGTCTCCAGAACTGGATGCAGTACTCAGATGGGGTCTCATTATGGTTTGTATCGCATATGTTTGGCGCTTGCATTTCAGTTTCTGTTTCCTTGGCATTACTGTTGCTGTTACCATTACCATTTGCATTTCCAATTGCAGTACTGTGACCATGCACATTACCACTTGTGTTTGTCTGGCGCTTGTGTTTTCATCTCCGTTTGTGTTACTGTTGGCTTTGGCATCACTTTTGCGCTTGTGTTTCTATTACCGTTTGCATTACCATTTATGTTTGTGTACCATGTGTGGTACCATTTAAGCTTGTTTGCATTGCAGTTACTGTTCTATGTGAGCAAAAATCGTAATGGTGGGAGCACGGGGCCCTAAGAACCCCGCACTCCCACCACATTCATTCACTATTTATAGTCCTCATTCTCAAAAGAAGGAAAGTCATGGCAAAACATCCATTTAATGCATCAGTTAGGGTTGTTCCACAGTGATAAGTGAGGAAATTCGATGTTAGGATTGAAAACCCTCCCTTGCACCCCACTCCACTCCCCAACTGTTGGGGTGTCAGTCCTAACTCTCCCCCATTCTCCTATACTTCACCACCTTGGCTTCTTTACATGGGATGGGGTGAGAGTTAGGATCAATGATTCCCAATGCACACCCGATGTGGTTGGGGTTATGGGGTGTACAAAATCAACACTCTAATTTCCTCACTTTTGTCGCTGTGGAACAACCCTAACTGATGCATTAAACTGAGTTTTTGCCATGAATCAATCAATCTCTCTCTCTCTCTCTCTCTATCTCTTTCTCTCGAGAATGAAAATCGTAATGTTAACGCAAACAGAAACGCAAAAGGAAACAGTAACACAAATGAAAGCACAAAACAGAAGCACAAATTCAAATGGTAATGCACACGATGATGCAAATGGAAACGCTAACAAAAATGGTAATGGACATGCAAATGGTAACGGTAGCGCAAATGCAAATGCAGATGGTAACGCTAATGGTGATGCAAACTTTAACAGTAATGCAAAGGTAACACAAATGCAAGTGCAAACAGAAATGTAAATGGACATGGTAAATGCAAACAGAAATGTTAAACAAACAGTTGTGGAACACAAGCGGAAATGTAAATGCAAATGCTAATGCTAACAGTAATGCAAATGCACATGCTTTCTGTCCTAAACAAGTGCATCCACAAGCACTGTGAATACAAAGAATGTGGCATAATAATGGCCTTCGGACCAAAAATGAGCACTTGGAATACTAAATTGCTTATATCTCAGGAACCGTATGATGTAGGAAAAAATTAAAATCTCATATTATTTATAACTTTCCTGGCTAATTTGTACTTAGCCCCCAATGGGGCCTTAGCATTTCTGCAATAAAAGTCTGTATTTTGAACTGTTTTCAAGATACGGGACCGAAGGTCTGGCAGATGCCGAATGTTATGGGAAAATCGCCAAATTGACTCGCTATAATGTTGCAGCCTAGAGATATTTGGCACCAACCACCAAAAGGCACATCTGTGGATGCTGGCTTTCTTCCCGCAAATTTCAGCCCAGAAGACCAAACTGTTGTTTTGCAGCAGGGTGACAAAGATTTCTATTGTTTTGGCCATATCTGTCGCAAATTACTTTCATAAATCCACAACACTTTGGTAAAAATCACAAAAGTGTCGTGATTTGTGAGAGTACTTTAGACACTACTTTTACAAAAATTAAAAAAATCTTATTTCTGGGGTGTTTTACCCCCAAAAAGACATGGCTAACATCCCAGGACTCGACTAGGTAAACACAACAAGAATTGTGTCCCTAGAGGGTCCCAAATTTAAATGCTAAGCATTTTCTGATCACCAACTGAAAAAAAAATGGCGAATCACAAAAGTAAAAGGGTAATTTGTGACAGTAAACACTGCATTTAGACACTGTCCCATAGTTTAACTTTCCCATTGACTATAATGAGATTCAGTGTTTTGAATAACTTTTGAACCATTTAATATTTTCAAAAATCTTCAAAAGGCACATCGGGGACCTCGGCTGCATGTTCCTGAAGTTTTCAGACTGATCGTGCAAACCGTGCGGCGACAGGTAATGAGCAAAAGAAACATGCAAAATGAGTAATTTATGCATTTTGCTGTGCTCTGTAGCTCTGCAACCATATGTCCGACCATAACACAACTTGCCAGATCCAGAGATCTGTGCTACCAGACTGTGCATTACAAATTTCAGGCTAATCCATCATATGGATTCAAAGTTATTAAGTTGCCAAATTTCAGATTTAACCTTAAATGGGGTACTCAACCCTAACTATTGTGGCACTACCATGCCACTATATATATATATATATATATATATATATATATATATATACACACACACACATATACATATACACACATATACATACACATATATACACACACACACACATATATACACACACACACACACACACACACACACACACACACATATGTTAGAGCAAAAAACTCTATTTAATGCATTAGTTGAGGTTGTTCCACAGCGACAAAAGTGAGGAAATTCGATTATTAGGTTGAAGCCCACTTGGACCCCGCCCACACCCAATGGGCATCCAGAGGTGCGCGTTGAGTCGTTGGCCATAACTCTTACCCCATCAGATGTGTGAAGCAGAGGTATAGGAGAATGGGGTGAGAGTTAGGACCGACATCCCCAACACGCGCGCAGATGCTGGTTGAAGGGTGTGGTGAGGAGTGAGGAGCTTTCAACCCTAACACTCAATTTCCTCACTTTTGTCACTGTGGAACAACCCTAACTAATGCATTAAATGGAGTTTTTACCTCTAATTTCCTTCTTTTGAAAAGTATAATGGAAAAATAGTGAATGTAATGTAAGGGGAGCGCGGGCCTGTCACATAGTAACACGGTACCGCAAACGCAATGGTAATGCGCATGGTGATGCAAAGTGAAACAGAAAGATAAACAGTACTGTAGACAGAAATGGTTAAAACACAAATGCAAGTGCAAATGGAAATGCCAAGGTAATGCACATGGTGCCGTAAGACGGAACAGTAAGTGAAACGGTTACGGAACTGCAAGCAGAAGCGGTAAGGTTAACAGTAAAAGAATGTATGCATAATAATGTGTCTCGGAGCAGAAAATGAGGAGTTGGAATAGTTTATTGCTAATATCTCAGGAACCGTACAACGAGAAAAAAAATTTAAAAGACATATGAGTTATGACTTTCCTGGCTAGTTTTGTACTTAGCCCCTGCTAGGGCTAAGCATTTTTCCAACAAAAGTCCGTGATCTCGACCATTTCCTAGATATGGGCCCTGAAAGGCGAGTGAACACCGTGAATGTTATCCTATGGAAAAAGAGAAGTTCGGAGTGCCATAACTTTTGTTTCCTGTAATATTTTTCACCAAACCAGTAAAAGGCACACCTGTGGGATGTTGGCTTTCTTCTCTCAAATTTCAGCCCAAAAGACCAAACTGTTATTTTGCAGCAGGTGGCAAAACTTCCTGTAATGCGGCGGACGCCGTAACGTTATCCTATGGGAAAAAGAGTCAACTTTGAGTGCCATAACTTTACAGCCCTGTAATATTTTGTCACTGAAATACTGAAAGGCACATCTGTGAAATGTTGGCTGCGTCTCTCCAAAGTTCAGCTCAAAAGACCAAACTGTTCTTCTGCAGCAGGGTGCCAAAGAATTGCTGACATTTTCACACAGCCTGGAAAAGTACTGTTGAACTTTGTGAAAGCTTAAAAATTCATTTGACACTGTCAGAAGTGTGAAAGTACTTTGTGAAGTACTTTTCCAGAAATTGAAACATATTTCTGGGGTGTTTTACCCCAAAATAAAGACATGCCTAGCATCCTCAGGGTCCGACTAGGTGAATACAAAAGAATTAGGTTGCTAGAGGGTCTCAAATTTAAATGCCAAGCATTTTATGGTGACCAACTGAAAACAAAATGGCAGATTTGCGACAGTAAACGCCATTTGTGAAAGTAAAACTGCATTTGCGATACACTGTCAACTATTTGTTAACTTTTCCCATTGACTTATAATGGGAACTTGTTTTTGAATAACTTCTGAACCGTTTAATATTTTTCACAAAATCTTTAAAAGGCACATTGGGGGCCCTATCACATGTTCTCTGAAGATTTTGGACTGGTCGCACAAACCGTAAGCGACCTCTAGAGACCGACTCAAAGAATTTCCAAAAAGTAAACGCACACGAGATCATGCTTATCAACTCCACAACTGTATATCCAACAGTAGAAATGTTGGCAGATCCCAGATCTATGGTTTTGATTGTGTATTCCAAATTTCAGGCAAATCCGTTGAACGGTTGCAAAGTTATTAAGGTGCAAAATTTTAGGTTTAACATGTAAATGGCTCCTCAACCCTAACTATGGTAGCACTGCATATATATTATATATATATAATATATATTATAATATAAATATATATAAATATACATATATATACATAAATATACATATATAACATAAATATACATATATAAATATATATATATATATATATACGTATACATATATACTGTATATACATATATATAAATATATATATATATATATATATAAACTATCTGATAGGAAAGTGTCAGATATCAGGAAATACCACCATCGAGGGGTCAAACAAGTCAAAGCCATGAGCCCAAAGGACAAGTGGCCTTTATCAGCTGGTTTGACCTCAACATACTGATATTTCACGAGTATCTGGGACTTGCCTGTCAGATGTTTTATATATTACATAAAGTTGGTCTGTTTGGCTTAAGAAAAAGTATGTTGACTTGGCTTAACAAAACTGTGCTGGTTTGGCTTTAAGAAAAAGCATTCTGGTTTGGGCTGCATAGTTTTGGCCCTTTCAAACTTCCATAGAGTACTAGAAAAGGAGGTGTGGTTCCAGTGTTTCTCCATTTAGTGTTTTAGGGAATGCAGTAGAGAAGGAAGGAGCTGCAATGTTTGATGAATGATTCAGGACACATTTTTACTCAGTTAAACTTTGTTTCCATGTGTGGCTGTCAGTGGAAGTGGTATGGAGACAGCAGTGGGGGGGCAGCTAAGTTTATTGTTCAGGTGCACATTTCTTACACAGTTTAACTTTGATTTTCATGTATGGCTGTTAGTTTGGCAAGTGATTAAAATGGAGAAGAGGAGGCTAGGTTTGCTGCTCAGGGACAACATTTTTACACAGTTTAACTTTGGTTTCCAGGTGTTTGTTTTATTTGGTATGTGTTAATTGGGTGTAATTAGATTAGTTTCAACTTTTAGGTGTAATGTAGCAAGGTGGTTATTACATAGTGATGTAATATAGGGGCTGTTACACATGTTAGTAGTTTAGTCATAACATGTATTTTTTGTCCACACTTGTAATAGAGTGTTAATAGTGCCTTAATTACAAAGTAATAGAGTGCTGCAAGTTTTTCTGGCCCAATGCCAGGTCACCATGTTTTCTTGCCAATGTTCCAACATAAATGCACAATTTTCTGCATAATGTATTCCACAGAAAAGGTGTGATGTCTCAAAGTCCAAATATTTGTAAATTTGTTTATAGTCTAAAAGATCTAAAATATTAATGGTAAAATGCATCTTTCCAAAAAGATAGCCATACTACATTTTGAAATTACAGCTTTATTACTAAATATGAAATTTGCTGTTTGTAATGTTACCATGCAGTGTATGTTCTTCACGTAGATTGTATGTTGCCTCTTGCATTACATCTCTTGTAAATGAGGTTTAACCCTGTAAACACATTTTTGCTCAGGTTTCAATTGTTTAAAATGAGGCTTTTCTAGGAAGAAAAAAGCACACCTCTCTACAACATTTCCAAATAGAGTGACCAAATATTTTGCCATTGGACTTCATCTTAAGAATGTAATATTTATAGAAATTATAAAATTCCTTCTGCTTTATAATTCTGCTCGTAAGCCCGCATTTCTGTATGATCTTTGCGAAATACATTCTTTTGGTAAAATGAACTTTCTAGTAAGGATCACGGCTGGAAAGGAAAATCACTCCAGCATAAATGATCCCGCCAGATTCCTTGGGAAATGTACAAGCTAATTTAATAGTATTCATTTCAGCATACTGAGACAGTGTGATGAGGTACCTGCTTAACACAATCAACGTATGGAAAAGTACGTGTCTGAGATAGCGAGCTATGTGAGGCCAGTAATGATGAAGGTGTTGGTCCTGGGTAATGGTACAGTATATCTTACACCATGGGCAGCAGCAGATGACCTGAAGATAGCACAAGGGCATACATTCTGCTCTTCTGGTCAGCTGATGTCTGTTGAAATGCTCTGGATTTATTAGTCTGATGATGTGTACATATAGAGTGTGATAGGTAAGGACAGCCAAGAGTTACAAAGCTCAAAGTTGCAACTCATGGTCATGAAGAAGTTCTTCACAAAATGAAATACACTGCATTATCAATGTTTGTCACTAGTATTCTTTTCGTTCTGTTAAGCACTGGTCTTACTCCCACAACTGCCCTGGCAACCACACAGCACTGTCCCTTTATCTGCATCTCTAGTAGTTCCATGACTTTTCCCAGTTGCGCAGTTGGAGGTTAGCAGGATCCACTCTGAGGTATCCCTATACCACCTTTATGGAGGTAAGAGGCGGCTGTGTGGGGCCAGTGTTTACTGGGCTTGTACGTATTGCAGGGCCAGGATACTTCCTCGTTTGTGTGCCAGGAAGCTGATTTGCTAGGGACTCAATGTGCATGAATACAGAAAGTGTATTGGAGCCAAGCCCTGCTGGTAGACTCCATTTCTAAGTTACCTCCAGTGCATTGCCACCATTGGTAACATAGACGACAGTATTGCAGTGGAGGCAGCGATCCTTTCCTCCACTGAGAAGGAGAGTATCTTCTGGGATGCTCAACCTCCTCCTCTTGTGGCCCCTGCAATGCCCTAGCCTCATTCTCAAACCTGTCGCCAACATCATGAGCAACACCGCTGCAGTTGCACCAGCACTGGCAGTAGCCAGTAGTATTCTATGTGTATTATAGCATCAATTCTTTTGTGAATGCTTGAAGTCTTCAATTTTCTTATCTTGTTGTTGTTCCATTAAGTCTACTGTGTTAGAAGGTACTGGAGGCATGCAGGCCAAAGTCTTCCAAGGTACAAGCTGTGTGCTGGAACTGAGCAGTGGCCAGTCACAGAGATGGCAGTGGTGGCTTTTTTGTGGAGGGGTCATGGCTCACACTGAAACACTGGTAGAGAATGAGCAAACAGAGCTGCACATGGAAACGGGTGCTCAATGATACACCGATACTTTTGCATATAATCAATCATGGCACTCACCACACGCAAAGATAAGCAATGTCCCAGACTTTTGTTTTATGCAAAAGTTTACTTGGTGTTCTGAAGTTCAATCCCTTCCGGTGAGTGGAAGCAAGCTTCTTGGGCTTTAACCCATTGTCCATACCCAGAACACATTAAAAACAATGTCCTTATTCATTCATAAAGGGCAGATGGAGGAAATAGGAAAGCCTATTCAAGCGTGCAAAACTATATATTTTTATTTACAAACAATGGGGCACTCTAATCAAGAGAGGTAATAATCTAGGTGCCAGGATTAACTCAACACATGCACAGTCTATCGTCCAACAATGGAGGTATAACTGAACTAAATTACTAGGTAGTCCTCCAGTGTAGTACAGTATACCAGAAACACATAACACTATTACCTCCATCTGCCCTTTATGAATGAGTCTGTAAAGGAGCATGGCTCCCAGACAAGTTATGCAAACTATTTTAATCGATTATAAAGAGGCATCTTGTTTGAATTAATATGGACTGGAGGAAATTGTTTTTAATGTATTTTGGTGTGGACAATTCACTGTTGATTTAGATATTTATTAGCAGAAGTTTTATTTAAGTACTTGCACTTTAACATAATTGCACACATGGTTTAAGCACTTTGTAATTAGCTTGCTATAAAAGGTAATATACACCAGAAAGCATTATCTTGGTTAACACAAACATAAAACAGACTTTGGTGGCAGATAAGGACCGCTTACCCACCTAATCTGCCCATTTCCTACCAATGGATAAGCTGCAGATCCTAGTTAACCAGCAGCCTACTTCCTCCTACCCCCCACTAGAATTGCCTTATGTCTGTCCCATGCATTCTTAAATTCCCCCATTGTTTTTGACTCCACGACCTCCTCAGGAAGGCCGTTCCATGCATCCACAACCCTCTCCATGAAAAAATACTTCCTCATATTACCTCTGAGCCATCCCCTCTATCTTTAAATTGTGTCCCTTGTTCTTGCACATCTCTTTTCTGAAAGATGCTACCCTCTTGGACTTGGATTCTCCTGAGGTACTTGAAAGTTTCTATCATGTCCCCCTCTCCTCCTTTTCTCAAGGGTATACATATTAAGCTCCTTTAGTCTCTCTTGATGTCTTCTGGTGCAGACTCTGCACCATTTTGGTTGCCCTCCTCTGACAGCCTCCATCCTGTCTATGTCCTTGCAGAGATGGGTTCTCCAGAACTGCACGCAGTACTCAGATGGGGTCCCACCAACTGTCTGTACAGGGGATAACAACTTCCTGTTTTCTACTGGTGATGCCTCTCCCTATACATCCCAGTATCCCCAGCACTCCTTACTGCCTTCTCACATTGCTTGCCCACCTTTAGGTCATCTGGTATAACTACCCCCATGTCCCTTTCCATTTTTGTTGTTGTTAGTATCTCACCCCATTGTGTGTACTCATCCTCGGGTTATTATTTCCCAGGTGCATTACTTTGCATTTCTTTGCATTGAATCTAAGCTGCCATGCATTTGACTATTCCTCCAACCTTGCCAAGTCCTTCTCATCCTTTCCACCCCACCTTGTGTATCAACCCTATTGTAGATCTTTGTGTCATCTGAAAAGAAACATACCTTTCCTTTTAGTCCCTTTGTAATGTCACTTATAAAGACATTAAAGAGGTCCGGTCCCAGTACTGAACCCTGTGGTACCCGCGGGTAACCACCCTTTCTTCAGAGTGGACTCCATTTACTATTACCCTCTGCGTCTTGTTGTCCAGCCAATTTTTACCCAGGCTACCACCTTGGGACCCACTCCAAGGCTGGCTAACTTGTATATTAATCTTTTGTGTGGCTATGTCAAATGCCTCATAAAGTCTATGTAGGTTATGTCCACAGCCCTCCCTGGTCTACTACTTTGGTCACCCAGTCAAAGACATCTATTAGAGTCATCTGACATGACCTTCCTATTGTGAATCCATACTGCCTTGGGTCCTGTGCCCCGTTGGCCTCTAGGTACTCAACAGTTCTTTCCTTCAGAAGTGAATCCATCATTTTCCCTACCACTGAGGTCAAACTAACTGGTCTGTAGTTTCCTGCCTCTGCCCTGCTCCCACTTTTGTGAAGTGGAATAGTGTCTTTAATGCTGACTTCCTCTACAATCACTGCCCTCATCAGTACTAAATAAACTGGACACTCTTTACCACCGAGCCTTAAGATTCATCTTTAATCTGCCTCTTCGCACACACCACTGCCTCCTGTACCAGGAGTCGGGATGGTCCTCACTGTCAACAAGGAGAAAAATAAATGCTGTCCTTTGGCTTTCTAGAGCACTATCTGACAAACTTCCTCATACATCTCAAGCTTTTCAAGCTTGCCAATGGATTCTATGGCTTGAGACGCTACACCACACTTTGTTTCCAGATACCCAGAGTGAATACTACCTATGGCTCAGGCGCAATCAAATTTTACCCAATCTTTATGGAACACTATGCAAAGCTCACTAAAGCTCTTCTCACTCCCAAGCCTATTCACATTCTGAGCTCTGATATCTGAATATCTGAGGAAACTTGCAGTTGTTTTAGGCGTCCTTGAGCCCTTAGCTTCTGGCTCCTTCCTCAATTCTAATGCAACAGAATTTCACTCAACTCACATCCCTCAAGGGAAACCCAGCACTTACTAGCTTTTCTCCTCCATTCTTGGTCTTCTGCATCCTTTCCTTCCTTCCTAGCACACCAATGATCTTTCTTCCCTCCTTGTTATTTTCTTGAAGGTACTAGCCTCCATTTAGCTGAGTTAGCCTTGGATTATCATTCTTCTCTCCTATGTGACTTCATTATGAACTGTAGCTGTGTAACCCTATGTTAAACTTGTATGTTGGTCCATATTGACATTTACCTGTATTGTGTTGTTGCTTCTGGGCTTCTGCAATTGTGACTATGTATTATATTGTTTTTTGTCCAGGACCACTTTGAAAATGAGCTTGCTCAATGGTGTTGTCAATCAAACCAATCAATCAAAATCTTTATTTATCCAGGCGGGCACCATTGAGCAAGGTTCATTTGCAAGGTGGACCTGGTCATGAATACATCAAAGTACAGTACAGAAGCAGGTATACAAAAAGCAATAATATACAAGGAAGAAAAGTAGATACAGTGTATACAGTACAGTACAAGGTTGAAATAAAAAAAGCAGCATTATTTTACAATTGAAGAAGTCAGCAGATGTACAATCCACCATAGGCATACAGGGGTTATAAGCAGAGATCTTTTGAGTGAGGCAGCTGGCAGCTACACATATTGGGGAAAGAGGCATGTATGGGGTAGCAGGTTAGAGAGGTAAAGAAGAGGATGGATATATTACTGAGGACTGGGGTAAATTGGGCTAAAACCACAGAAAGTGATGATGGCTGTTGTGTACTTGTTTATTATGATAATGACGGAGGAGGGGTAGATAATTGGGACACTACTATGGATGAGGTGGGACTTTAGCCAGGCTGGAGTGGACAGGGAAGGGTGGGAGCAGGAAGAGTTAATAGGAAAGAGTGAGAGTCAGGGTAGAAACATGGTGAGCATCAGGATGGAAAGGGGAGTATGGAATTAGTGGGCTAGCTGGAGGAAAACATTTGCAAGGTGCTTTCATGTAGCGATCGTGAGAGCACCTTGAAGATATTCAAGGCTAACAGGGCAGCTCAGCTTCAAGTTCCTTTGTAAATCATTCCACAATGTGGGTAAAAGAAGCTTAGAGCAGCTTTGCCAAAAGTGTAGATTTTGACCCTTGGAACTTGGAGGGCAATTAGGGGTAGCTCTTTAGTTTAGGTGCCTAATACACTCCGGGAATACAATCTGAGACATATGAGGGGAGTTTGTTGGTCACTGCTCTGAAGGCCCATAGAGCAGCATTTCTATTTCTTCTATAGTGAAGGGAAGTTCAGTCTAACGATGAGTACAGGAGCAGTGGTGTGTGGAAAGTGGAAGGCCAGTAATGAAGCTGATAGCTCTGTGGTAGAGGGTGTCCAACTTGGCCAGTGCAGAGGCAGTGCAATGGCTGTAGAGCAGGTCCGTGTAATCTATTAAAGCTAGGAAGGTAGCTTGAACCAGTGAAATCTTGGCCTCCTTTGTGAGCAGTTGGTTAATTCTGTAGAATAGTCCTAATCTTTGCCTTAGTTTCTTCTGTAGTTCTTCAAGATGGTCAGCGAAGGAAAGTTTATGATCGAGCCAAACTCCTAGATATTTGAATTTAGCTACATACTCTAATGTTTCTCCAAGAACAGTGGTAATTTTGGGATAGCTCCTCCCAGCAGGAATTGCCACATGCAAGGAGGGGAGAAGAGCACGGCTTTTGTCTTTTTCTCATTTAGCAAAGCTTTTGTTTATGAGCTGGTATTGTAGAAGGTTAAATTCAGCTTGGAGGTCTTCACAGGCTGCTTCTGGCATGGGATGACAAGTACAGTACGGTGTCGCTCATGAATAAGTGGATGTTGGCTTTTTGATGGGGTCATTGATGTTGTTAATGTAGACTGCAAAGAGGAGGGGACCAAGGATAGAGCCCTGGGGCATGCCCTCAGCATAGGTTTTAATGGAGAAAGATCACCTTCAGCTTTAACCTGCTGTTTCTGTTTTCCGAGGTAGTCTGCAAACCAGCACATAGCTTTATGGTCCAGGTCTAAGGTGCTTAGGGAGGAAAGAAGCAGACTGTGATCGACTGTGTCGAATGCCTTACTAAGATCCAAGAAAACTGCACAGTCATGCTTCTTGTTGTCAAGGTCTAGGAGCCAATAATTGGTCACTTTAGCTAGGGCTGTTATGGTGCTGTGCTTTGCTCTGAATCCAGACTGAGCCGGGTTTAATAGGCTTGGATTCTGAGTATACCCTAGCTGGCCACACACTATTTATTCTAGTAATTTAGACAGGATGGGGAGGAGGGAGATTGGTCTGTAATTATTTAGATCGCAGGGGTCACCTGCTTTTAGTAGAGGGATGACATGGGCTAGTTTCCATTGAGGGGAGGCTGCCCTGGGAGAGTGACATGTTGAATAGGTGGGTGATTGGCACTGCAAGCACATGGTAGGCACATTTCAGATAGTATGGCTCTATAGAAGTCAGAGCCTGCTCCTTCCTGGTGTCCAGTTGCAGCAGTAGGTCTTCCACCCTTTAGAGAGACAAGCAGGAGGGAGAAGGCCTCCTCGGTAGAGGGGATTCATGGGTTGGTGGGCCCTGAGCTGTGCGGAGGTCATTGGCAGGAGAAGTATCAAATGCTAGCCCTGCTGTTGCAAAATGGTTATTGAGGGCTTCCAATATCTCCGATTGGTTAGAGATAACGCTGCCACCGGACTTACTTTTGCTGGAATGGAATTACCAGGTGCATATCCAGACATGTCTTTTGATGTTTTCCAGAGCTTTGAAGGGTTTCTTGAGGCAGAGGCTAGCTCCGAGCGATAGTAGGCGGCCTTGGCTGCTCTGACCAACCTGGTGCACTTGTTACGTGCTCTTAAAAAGACACCAATCCGAGTCATTCTGCTTCTTCGGCTTTTTCCATAACATATAGCTTTCTAACAGGAAGCTCTGAGCTCAGTTGAGAACCAACGGCAGGTACTGCTCCTGACCTGCACCTCAACCAAGGTTGCATGCTTATTTAAAGCCTCACTTAAAATATCGTAAAATAGTATATGCCCTGTTAACCGCTTTTGCTAGGAAGAATTCTGCCATCATGGTGAATGTTTCAAGTCATGGACATAAGCAAACAAATCAAAGTTGCATTTGCACCTCTTGATACAGAACTTTGCCACAAACTGTGGGTTGTGCATGGATCTAATGGTGGTGATTATACAATGATTGCTAATGTCTGAGAAAATGTTCTGACATGAGTGAACAGGTGTGGCTTGCTAACCAAAATTACATCTAAGAGGGAGCTGTTAAGGTTCTTTTTATTTGAACGAGTAGGATCGCTGATGAGTTGCACCAGCCCTAGAGTGTCACAAAAGGATTTCAAGGGAGCTGATGCACTTGATAGCCAATCATAGTTCAGGTCGCCAAAATAATGGTTTCCAAGAACTGAACCCCACGGAATTGAGGTGAGACAGGAGATGCGCTCCGCAGCATGGGCCTGTAGCAGCCTATTACACAGAGTGCACTGAAGGCGAAAGTTCAATCTTTAGGGTCAAACACTCAAATTCTTTGGGAGGATGATGCATCTATGCATGTGGCTGAATATTTGTCCCTTACATAAGTTGCCACACCACCTCCTCTTGATTTCCTATCTGCTCAGAAGTGTAAATAATTTGGTATATTGATTTCATTGTCTGGGGTGGTTGGCCTCAAGCCAGGTCTCAGTGATCACTAGGACATCAGGTAGGTGTGGCTCACCCAAGCCTGGATAAGGGTGAACTTTTTCAGCCAACTGCAGGCATTAAGATGCATAAAAGACATTCCTTGATACCTGCCAGGTCTGATGGAGAAGCAAGGGTGTCTAATGGTCCTGGTTGACTTAGACATTGCCTGAGCACAATAGTAAAAGAAGTAGGATTCTTTTTAAAGCAGTGAACTGTAATTTGTAAACACTATTTTTGGGGCGACAGGGAGGCGGTGTTGATGGGTAGGCCTGTACCCACTCCTGGCGTTATACTGGCCTAGTGTTGCAGCCACTAGTGTCCTGGCAGAAATTTGCCATGAGTAGGAAGTCTCAAGTCTGGATGGGGAGTAATCTGCAGAGGCAGCTTGGGAGATGGCTCACTCCCCGCAGAGACAGCTGAGAAGCCCTTCAGTCCAGAATGGCTACCTGAAAGGAGCTGTTGGATGCAGGACAGGAAGAAGCGCAAGGGTCATTCCACTTTAGGGAGGGATGAGGGTTCCAAGAATTGAGCTGAGCCCTAGTAAAGCCAGTGACACAGCAAGGAACCAGCTGTAATTTCTCATGATAGATCTAAACGCCACAACAGCCGGCAGTAAAAGCCACTAGAAGCCTAGACCAAGTGGCGATCAGGTGTCATAAGTTCAAAATCATTTTGTTGGCTGAGAGACGGTTTTGGCGCTGAACATACCTGTGGATCAACTCTTTGCAGCTGAGCTAGTGAGGTGGTTCAAGGCTGCAATCTGGTGTGGCAAGATTGGTCTGTAGCTTTTGTTTCTGTTTCTGGCCCTGCTCCACCAGTACAGAATGGAAGTGGGGCAGGCATTCAAGTCTTGCAGCCTTAGTGGATGAGCATGGCTCGGCCTGAGAAACAGGCAGAAAACCCTGGGATGGTCCTCAGAAAGAGAGGTATCCCAGGTCCACCAGAGACAAAGAGGAAGTAGAAAATATAATGTGTTTCCTCTTTAAGAGAAAAACAGCTGTTGTAGCCCTCTAGTGGCTATGTAGTATAATTTGCAAATAAGAAAGTAGACACAAAAAAAGTTTGATTGATTGATCAGTGGTCAGTGGTGTCACTAGTTCTACCTTGGTTCTTTTCGAACTCTGGGGTGAATCACATCAGGCCCCATTGCTTTGTCCACCTTCAGTTTTAAGAGGTCTTTCAGAACCCTTTCTTCTGTGAATGGACTGGTATCAACCCCCATCCAGAGTGTTTCTATTGTTTGGTTTAGTACCTCCTCCTCTTCCTTTGTGAATACTGAGCAGAAATATTCATTCAGTATCCCTGTTTTTTCACTGTCACCCTCTGCCCACATTCCTCCCATTTATTAAGCCTCAGTATCACTCCTTGGTCTTTGTTTCCTCCCTAATGTACCTATGAAAGGTTTTATCCCCTTCTTAACAGAGTTGGCTATCTTTCCTCAGTTTGGGCCTTTGCCTTTTGACTGCCCTCCCTGCCTCCTTCTGCTTTAACCGTACAGTTCTCTGTCCTGCTCCTTCTGTGTTTCCTTATATTTCCTGAATGCTATCCTTTTCTCCTTAACCTTTCCTGCCACCTCTTTGAGAACCATAGTGGCTTTTTCCTTCATTTGTTTTGTTGATTTGCTTTACACAAAGGCTTGTTGCCTCTGTGATGGTGGTTTTGATTTTCCCCATTGTTCCTCCACCCTCCTTCTTGCCTGTTTGCTATTGCATGCTCCCATTTTTCTAAAGTCAGCCCTCCTAAAGTCCAACATCCTTGCATTTGTATGGCTTGACTCTACAGCTGTGTTTATTTTGAACCACACTGTTTGGTGGTAGCTTGTTTCAGATGGCTACCCACTTCTAAATTTGAGATCCTCTCTCCATCCCCGTTTGAGAGTACCAGATCTAAGATTGCTCTCCCAAGTGGGTTCTAACACTAGCCATCTGAGGCATGCCCCTGTAGGCATCGAGAATTACCCTACTCTTGGATGTGGCTGCAGTAAAGGTGCTCCAGTTGCCATCTGGCATATTCAGGTCCCCGTCAACAATATCTCTCCTTTTTCTGCCATTCTAAGGATGCCTTCTATCATATTCTTGTCCATTCCCTCCCTCCAAGATGGGGTCTGTAAACAATCCCTGTGCGGATTGTGGTGCCATTTCCTGTCTCCAGGGTGACCACATTGCCTCCTTCCTCCCTGTTTACCTTTAGTTCTGTTACTTTGATTCCTTCCCACATGTAGAGAGTTCCTCCCTCCTCTTTACCCTCCCTGTCTCTCCTGTAGATTTTGTACCTGGTATGTTGACACCCCAGTCATGGTTCTCTGTGTACCATGTTTCTGTGGCTGCCACAATATCCAGGCATCCCTGGTCCCTATCAACTTCTCTACCTTTGTGTCTAGTTTACTAACTACCCTGTTTTGTGGGTTGGGGCGAATTTCCCTGCTTTTCTTCAGATGCCCCTTGGCTAGTTTAAATGCTTGCCAATGAATCATTTAAACCTATCAGCTAGGATCCTGGTTCCCGTCCCAGACAGATGCAGACCATCACACCAGTATAGGCCTGTATCCCCCAGGTAGACCCCCAGTCACCAATGAAGCCAAATCCCTGAGCTCTGTACCAGTGTTTCAGCCACTGATTGAATCCCATGGTGCAGAGTACCCCTAGTCTCACCCATGTCATAGACAGGTAGCACTTCCGAGAAAGTTACCATGCATGCTACTTGTTTCAAGACCCCTCCCAACTCCACAAACTCATGTTGCACTGCTCTGATCCCATTCCCAGCCAGGTCATTTGTCTCTAGGTGGACAATGACATCCAGCTCCTCCCTGTGCAGTTACTCCCATGATTCTGAGATTCGCTCTGTCCCTCCAAGCCATGGCGCCAGACAGGCACCTTACCTCCCTCTCCCTTCCCTTCCCTCCCCCAGTCCTACCTCTCCAACGACTGAGTCCCCACCAGGAGTGGTTTCTCCTGTGGGAAGCCCATGATTGGGTGAAACATAAAAGTTTGCCTTCACTCTTCCTGTATCTGGAAGAGATTGAACTTCGAACACCAAGTAAACTGTCTTTGCATAAAACAAAAGTCTGGGACCTTGTTTATTTTTGCGTGTGGTGAGTGCCATGATTGATTATATGCAAAGTGGTAGAGAATATTTTCCCAGCAGTAGTTTTAATCCACAGCTTTTATCAAACAACAACCATGTAGCTGATTCGTGGTGAGCAAGTCTAGAAAGTAGCAGTCAGTATTTCATCTGAGTTAACCTTCATCTCCTCAGTGTAAAATACTGCATGTCAGGGAATAATGTTAACAACCTTTACACCCCAATTGTCCAGCATTATTTTTTTTTGTATTTCTTTTTTTCCCATCCTGCTGCCCCACTAGAGCTGTGCCATCAGGAGTTGCCCATGTAAGAATGTTCCTGCCGGTGCCTTACTTTTACAGTCTCTGGTCCCTCTCCATCCGCCTCGAAACTTCGGTGGGGTTGGGGGCAGGAGCAACCCCCGAATTTTGCTAATCTTGTCAGTGTCCTGAGGCTTCAGGTAGGCACTGGCACATTGGGACCCTGCTCAGCACTCCATCTTCCATTCCAATGGGGTGTTTTTCCGTGTTCTTGTGGGACATTGCAGGCCCATATGTCATGGTGCATATGCTGACATCAGCAATGTCACTCCCCTCCTTCCTTGAAGGAGCAGCCCAGAGGTTGATTGGTTGTTGGCCTATGCCTGCAACCAATCATACCCAGAGACTCCAGCTTGCGTCGCACTCCCCAGTCTCCACCATGGGTCGCCATTTGCCAGGTTGAAAGACCCTCCTCCCTGGAGAAGGTGAGCTGTCATCAGACACTCCAGCCGCCTCCCCAGCCAACCCCGTGACCCAAACTTGCTGCCAAACCCAGGTCACCAGTGTGGTGCAGGTTGGCATCCAGTGCCTCAACCCTCAGCCACTGGGCCGGGTGTCCAGCATTACTTTATTTTAGCCCAAACAGGATTAAAAAAAACAAAAAAATATGAAACCTGCTGTGCTTTTCTGTATTTCTAAGCTAGTGTTTTACTAAATTAATTGCTCAGACTCACTTAATGCTGTGTGGTGGTGCCCTGCACCCCTGCAGCATTCACCAACAGACACGTTAGCACCCTTTGCACAATGATCCCCAGCTGCTATGGGGTGCCACACCAGGGTAGGACAGGGTGTGCTAGGGGGCACCCTGCATGGCACCAATTCACAACAGCACAGTATGCCATTCCGGGCTACATCCTTTATGTGGGAGGGGACACAGGCATAGCCATTGTGCCCCCATACGGGCTGCCACTGGACACGGCAAAGCATTGCTGGCCACCCCACCATGCTGCCTCAGCTTCATGGACTGGAGGGGCCTGGGGCAGCCACTTGGGCACTCACCTGGTGTCCCTGCCACGACAGTTCACTGGTCCCAGAAACCTCTGCACTCGTGGGGTCAGGGATCCACCAGTGGACCAGGTACAGGTATCTCATTGGCTGCCCACCCATGTCTATCAATTTGCCCTCATGCACTAGCATGCCAGGGTAGGGTCCATGAATGGGAGACACGCTGTGGCTGATGATCATGAATGTTGTCCTTCACGCACCATCCACTGAAGCAGAACCGCTTGGGAAACCCACCCGCTTGTGAATTGTGACCATTGTATGTATCTGTGATCCAGGTTTGTATGGATCTGACAAGTCAGGAAATGATTTAAAGCCAGTATGCATGTGGCTGGCCGGTGGTGCTGAGGTTGGGGCGTTAGATGCCACACCTCGCTCCACGCTGGCGACCAGGTTTGGGAATGAGCCGGGTCATCAGAAGTCGGCTGGGGAGGGAAAGGATTGAGCCTCTGAGGACTGCTCTCCTTTTCCTGGGAGGACTGAGGCATCACTGCACTGCAGTGTCCCCTGATGGAAATAGGGGCACTGCAGGAGTGGGATACACGTGGGGAGAAGTGGGGAGGACGCCGGCACATTGTACCTGATGTCATTGCATGTCTGCACTTCTCAGGGGAAATAACATAGGAGGAAATGGCAGATGACTGAGGCAGTTTGATGGATGCACTTCAGCAACCAGGGGCCTGTCATGGAATCGCACTGCTGTATTGGTTCCTGGCCTGGCACGAGGGACATAGGGAGGTCCTCTTCAGGTACAGCGCTGTGCCAGCTGGTATGTGAGTGAGCTCATGGACTGATCGGGATGAAGGCAGTGGCTGTATGTAGGTAGGTCGGGCTGCAGGAATATAATTGATATGATAAAAAATAAAGCCAGTATGCATAAATACTTTATAGTGTACAGTTAGCATCTCAGCATGGAAATCCACACACTCAAACATGCTCTTATACCACAGTTATGGCATCAGAACTATGGTACAATTACTGAAAGTTGTTGCACCATAGTCCTGACATCACTAATGGGGCACAATTGCTTCTTTTGCATCAGAAACATCCTCGTGGCACCTCTGCTACTGGGGGCATGAGCTAGCCTGCACGCTGTTGTGTGCAAGATGCCACACAGTTCTCCTGTCATTGGCACTGCATGAGGTGCCATTTCAGTTAAGTTTCAATTTCTTTTGTTTGCCAATCAGAAAAACTGTACAAACTAGATAAATCATACACTATAAAAAAACTATTATATGAGCAACCATACGCATAACTTAGTTGTATTCCCATCTTGGGTCAGTTATGACATCAAAGGACATCTTCAGCTTCGTAGTCGAGGTCCTCATGATGTCATAACAGAAACCAAGATGGGAACACCGCTTTGTTGTGTATGGTTAGACCTACTTTATTCTCTTTATATACAGAAAAGATCTTATTTGGCAAAAGGAAATCAGTCACAGCACATGCCATCAGTATGTGGAAAGGAAAAGCCTGAATAATACCAAAATCTCTTGCTCTGTTATTAAAGCCACTGATGTACTGTGAAATTGTGAACTAAGTTCTATGAACTGTGAGTGTTGAAAAGGATTGTTACTCCTGAGAAGTACAGCTAGACTGATATGACGAGTGAACTGCAATGGTGGGTACCCGTCAAATGAATGCTACCAGAATAGCACCACGCTATACAGCACTAGTCTGGTAAGCGCCACACGGGACAGCAAGGGGGGTGAGATTTACAGTGCTTGCTGCATGTGCTCCTCTGGTTGCTGTCCTGGGTGCTGAAAGAGGATAAGAGCACCAGGAGCCAGAAGGCTGGTTGAGCTGCTCCTGTGGTGTGGAGGGATGGGGCATCAAGCAGTTCAGTCAGCAACAGTAGAGACCTGGTTTCCAACCTTTTAGCATACCTCGGAATTTTTTTTTAACATGGGGCTGTAACTACCCCACAATTTTAATCTTACCCTGGGACCCGCCCCTCCGAGTGAGAATCCTATAGATGGGAGCTGTGGGGCAGAGCCCCTGCATTGGGGTAAGGATGGGCAATGCCCCTGCAAAACAAATGGTGCTGTTTTTACCGTGTGCACTGTGCTGATACTATTCTTGTCGACACTCTTTGGACCCAGTGCCCAGTGGTGATTCCAGGAACATTGCTTTGCCTGGAAGTTTAAAGAGCAACTGACACCATTGAGAAAATATGAAAACATATTATTTGGACGCATTTACAATAGCTTGTATTTCACATATATTCTATAGAATTTCTAATAATTAAAGAGCAGCTGATGCCTTCAGGAGAACTTCAACAAACACAATATTTAGACAGAGTTCAGCTTGTATTCACATTAGCCCTTCATAGCTCCTCCTCATTATTTATTACTGAGGTAATTTGCATGAAAACAGGATCTTTGCTGCTAAAGAGTTCATCTATTCCTTTGCTTGCTTCCTACCTGAGGTCATAATATACTGCGTGTGCCAACACAGTTACTCATATGGCAACAGATTGTGATGTCGCAACAGAAGATTATGACTTGAAGTAGGGAGCAAGCTACGGAGGCCGATTAACTCTGAGGGATAAAGGTCATCTATTCACAAATTTCCTCAATAATAAATAATGAGGATCAGAATTCTATGGAATATATATTTTTATTTATTTTTGTTGACTGGGTAAGTGCACTAGACAAATCCTGCCCATTTTCAGGCATGACCCAGCAGAGGGGATACAGATGAATGCCAACTGACCTTGAACCAGATTAAGCTGTTGGTGGTATTTTTAGTAAATGAGGAAATTTGGCCAGGACACCAGGAATTCCCTACTCTTTTCAATAAATGCCATGGGATCTTTAACATCCATCTGAACTACCACCAATCCAGGCAGATGGGACCTCGGTTTAACGTCTCGTCCAAAAGATGGTACCTCAGAAGTGCAGCACCCTCTCATGCTTCACTACAGTGTCAGTACTAGGATATTAACCCAAGTGCCAGATGTGGGAACTGAACCCACAGCCCTCTGATCTCCCTGCCTCAGAGGCGAGTGTGCTACCTACTGAGCCACTGACATGGATATATAGAATGCAAGCTGAACTGTACCTAAATTTTATGGTTTTCAGTTTTCTTTGAGGCGTTAGCAGCTCTTCAATTATTGAGGAAATGTGCATGGAAACAGGATCTTCATCCTCAGAGTTTATCTAGACATAAAGATGATGTTGGTGGATCTTGGGGTTGGGGAAAAGATAGCTTGATGTGTGGAAAACTGGCTGAGGGACAGAACCCAGAGGGTGGTTGTGGAGGGAGAGTTATCTGGTAACAGAGGGGTAACCAGTGGGTCCCACAGGGCTCTGTGCTGGGGCTGACGTTGTTTAATGTCTTCATCAGTGACATTGATACCAAGCTCTACGGAGATTGGACACAGCTGAAGGGTTACAGGACCTACAGGAAGATTCAGAAAAAGCTGGGAGGTGGTTCAGGATCTGGCAACTTGGCTTCAATAACCAAAAATGCAAAGTTATGCATACTGGAGCCAAGAATCCCAGGACAGAGTACTACCTGGGTGGAGTCCGAGTACAGTGCACTCCACTTATAATGGACAGTCGATTATAATTCAATTTTCCAAACCAAATATATCAAATCCAATGCATTTTCTCTGGTTGTAATGGACAGAAACATTGCTTATAATGGACACTTTGAAACTTTTTAAAGGTATTTTAATGCATTTTGGGGGCTGCAGAGCTGGTGAGGAGATTTGGCAAATGTAGAATTTAGATGGAGGAGCTACAAAGACTAAATTTCTCACAAAGTAATTCTCCACAAGTGGCATAAACTTTTATTAATTGATTATACTAAAATGGAAGTAATTTTATTTTTAATAATATCCTTACAGTACAACTGCCTTTGTTCTTACCATTCTAGAACCCTAACATCCAGCCACTAATTACTATTTTCTTCTTACCTTCTGCAATAAACTTCATAAAAACTCATGTTCCTGACAGTTTAATTCAAAACACATAAAGTACAGAAACATATATGCTAGGCAGGATTCTGAGTAATCTATGAAGTTTTGTAATAGGTTTTCACTCTGAGCCCTGCTCACACATATAGACACACCTAACACATAGGCTCCACCTCCTGTGGATATAATGGACACTGGGTATAATGGACAAGCATTGTATGCACAAATGCATCTGTTATAACAGGCTTGCACTGTATCTGCATCAGAGGAGAAGGACCTGGGAGTGATGCTCACTAGTGACCTGAAGCACTCACGCAATGCAAGAAAGCAGCAGCAAAGGCAAACAAGATACAGGGATGCATATCTAGGAGGATCAGTAGTAGGAGAGGAGGTTATACTGCCCTTGTACAGGTCACTGGTAAGGCCGCATCTAGAGTATGGAGTTCAGTACTGGTGCCTGTACCTCAAAAAGGACATTAACCTGCTGGAGAAGGTCCAGAGGAGGGCTACAAAGATGATAGTGGGTCTTCAGGGTAAGGAATACAAGGAGAGGTTGAGGGCACTGAACATGTACTCCTGGAAGACAGGAGAGAGAGGAACATGATTGGGACCTTCAAGTACTTGAAAGGAATAAATAAGGTTGATAAGCTGAGTGGCAACCATAACACTAGGGGCACAGTCTTAAGTTGGAGGGTGGGAGGTTTAGGAGGAGGAGGTCAGGAAGCACTTCTTCACAGAGAGGTGGTGGATACTTGGAATACACTGCTGGAAGAGGTCATCTCATTGAAGACAGTGGGCGGCTTTAAGAGAGGCTGGGATAGTCATGAGGGAAAGTAAGGATCATGGGTAGGGAGGATGGGAGGAGTGGGGAGGGAGGGAGGCAGGGACATTGGCTCAAGCTGTGGACCTTGCAATATGAGCAGACTTGACAGACCAAATAGCCTTCTTCTGCTGGCTTCTTCATATGTTCATATTATTCCCCACTTTAAATTTTTATCCTCAGTTATGATATCACAGTATGTATGTATATATGTTAATAACTGTGATGTAACAAGCAGATCATTATGACAGCAGGTTGGGATTAAGAGCAGGAGCTGATGAACTTTCAAAGAAAACATACCCTGTTCTTCTGTTTGTGATATAGGTAATAAATAATGGTGAAGAGTAATACAATACTTAATGTGAAATATGCTGAAATGAGTTTAAACATTACGTTTCAAAGTTCTTCTGCAGGCATCAGTTGCTCTTTAAAACTCTGCAGTTATCAGAAAGATATTATTGCTGCAATGATGTCCTTCTGAGAATGATATTGTTTGCTGACCTGCCCTTTGAATCAGAATGTTAAAGGAAAGCTGTCCTTTATGTAGAAACCCCCACCCCAAAGCTTTACCCGATTAGGCTTTTTAGCAATATTACAACATTTTTATCCCATCGGAACTTACAGTATTTTATTTTGTAAAAGTCCATGATCTTTGAGCAGAACCCCATGATCCACAGTATCAAAAGCTGATAAATCAAGGAGAAGCAAGATGGAACGGTATCTCTGATCTCTCGCCATCAGGAGATCATTGATCACCTGAACCAGAGCGGTCTCAGTACTATGCCTCTTATGAAAACCCGATTGAGAGGTTCGTATAAATTATGGATGGTTAAATGGTTATCCAATTGAGCCGCCACAACTTTCACAGTAACCTTACCCACAAAAGAGAGGTTAGAGATAGGCCTGTAGTTTGCTAGGTTATCTGGGTCTAAAGAAGCTTTCTTCAGGAGGGGTCTCACACCCCCATTTTCAGGGAGCTAGGAAACTCACCCGACTCCAGAGAGCACCAGACAATCTGAACTAAGACCGGGCCAATGATGTCAATACAACCCAAAATTAGGGAGGTAGGGCCAGGATCTAATCCACAGCAAGTGATGCATCGCCTGGACAATCCTCATAATATCCATGAACTCCGGCAGCTCATAGGTACTCCAGGAAACTCCAGGCTCTGTGACATAGCACCAATCTTAGAAGAAACAGCATAGTTATGCATCTCCCAGCCAAGGTCATGTTGGCAGCAATTCAGATTGTGTGTGTGTGTGTGGTGAAGTGGAGTGGAGTTAAATGTTCTGGGAGAAACAAGTGAGGATCTCCTTTTAGAATAAGACAGCAGGATGCTATATTTGACTGCCCAGGAATCACAATATGAAAATACAAAATGCCTAGCTTGTTTATTTTGTTAAGTTAGTTTGTGCACCAGGCAGGTACACTGGACCCAAAAGTATGTTTACAAGTATGAACCAGGTACATTACACATGACAACATACAGCAGAGCCAGGCACGATGCGATGCAGTAACATGCAGTAAATGACATATCACAAAATAGTGCCGTAAAAAGGGCTTAATCACCATTGCATTACACTACTTCTACAGCATACTGTAGCACTTTTTGTGATATACTGCAGCACTGATGCAATGCATTCTGTTGCCACTGCTGTAATATATAACACTTAAACATTCGATTTCTATATACTAAACAAGCAAAGTTATTAATAAGTAAACTTTAGAAAATAGATAGGTAGTCAACTGAGTCTTAAATATAAGTAGCAGCTTGACTAACAAATATGGAAATACTATTCCAAGGTTTCGGTAAATGAACAAGCTCTCTGCCCAGTTTTTGCCTTTAACATAGGTACTACAACAATTTTACTCAGTAAATCTTAAATCTCTAAATGTTCTCAGCTACCTAAACTAATTCAATAGTGGACTAACAGAACCAGGAGCCAGGAGCAATAACCTTAAATGTAAATATTAAACCCAAGGAATCCATATCCTGCACAGGAAGCGAACTCAATTTACTATACAAGCTACAATGGGGTTCAATGAATGTGCATTTGAAGAGTTTTTGTTTTTTTCAACCAGGAGAGACACACTAAGCTGAAAGCTTGTTTACAGGTGCGACCTGGGGCACAAGGACGTTAAGTGATTTGCTCAGGATAACACAGTATACAAGTGGGGACTGTGGTATAAGTATTTTAAAATAGCTGCTAACTCCTCTGGTTAAACTTTTAAAACCATAGTATTTAGGCACATTTCAGCTTGTATTTCATATATCTTCTATAGATTTCTCCTCCCATTCTTTATTATTGCAGAAATTTGCACTTAAACAGATTCTTTATCTTTTAGAGTTCATCTGCCTCAATGTTTGCTCCAGCTGAAGCCATGATCCATTTGTGACCTCAGAAACTGTTGCCATGGGAATGCCTGTGATGTCCCAAGAAATTAATTATGACCTCAGGTGAGGAATAAGCAACAAGAACAGATAAGTGGTTCTAGAACAAAGGTTCTGTTTCATGCAAATGACCTTTCTAATAAATAGTTGGGAGGAGAAATATAGAACTACTCACGTAAATATGTGCTGAATTGTGTCTTGATATGCTTCTCAAAGTTCTCTTCAAGGCAATGACTGCTGTTTAAGTATAAAAAGAAAACAGGGATGCCAAACAGCCAATGGTCAGCATGCCATGCCATCATGCAGAAGGGCTGCGTTTCCTCTGTTGATCTGAATCACCACACTCCAGCTGATCCAAGGGATGGTGCCGCCACCTGAGGTAGTGCTCTCTGTCCTGGGGTGGGGAACAGAGTATCCCATACTGCTAGCGGCCACTGCAGCTAAGCCAGGAGGTGCATACCACATTATGTATCAGTGCCTCCATCTGTAGGGTACTGCAGACAGATGTATACAGTAAGAACATTGAGGGGCTGACAGAAAAGTGTTCATGCTATTGGCCGGGTTGAAGAGCATTATTGTAAGGTGTGTCAAATACAAATGCCCAAAAATAGAAAGGAAAACTGACTTTGGGTGGACCAGTCTCCAAAATCCACTCCCATCAGTAGCCTCAGGCTCTGTCTCTCCATGGAACTCCATGTTATATCCCTTCCAGTTTGGGTGGCCCCTTTTGCGTGACACCCCAACTGCGAAACCTGAAAAGACCACTACAGCGACAGTCACTGTATGGTCAGTTTCCATGTTTCACTTTCTCCCGATGTTCTACCCCCTCCCAGACCAACTCCAACCTGGGTTGAGAAGCCTAAAGTCTGGGAGGAGTGCAGAAAAAGCCCCCACAGAAAACACTGGGATTGGGATGACACAATACCAGCGTTGGTATTGTGTCACATAAAGCGGAGGTCGGCAGTTTTACTGTCGACCTAACTTGCATTTCCTCCAGTTCCAAGCATATAGCAGTAAACCACAGAGTGCCAAGGCAGGCTAGCACTAGCCAACAAGGGAGATTAGCCCACTGTAGTAGGAGACTAGCTGTGGAAAGAGGCCAGTAAAGAAAACAATACGCTTTCCATATATGGCAACAATGTAATAAAAACACAAAGCATTAGTATACGTTCTGCCCCTGATCACGCTTAACCTGCACTTCTTCAGTCATGCCTCTGTGCCCAGCCCCGCCACAATGGCTACTTCAGGACTTACCTCTGTGCCTTTGTTTCTGGCTTACTCCCAAGTATAGAGCTGCCGGGGTGTGCTTTCCCATAATGGAGTTAAAGCTCAGTCCAGCCACAGAGTGCCACGGTCAGTTGGCAGTGCAGGGCCTGCAGCGGGAGGGGGTAATCTGTGCTGCAACTTTTTTTCCTTTGTTACTGCTTCCCACTTAGGATACCAACAGAGAACTCTGTGTTGCGTGCGTGCATGTGCACACACACACACACACACACACACACACACACACACACACACACACACACTAATGTGTGCAGTGTGCATCAAACATGTCAGTGTCCTCCACACTGTTCACCAGCTCTTATTGCTCTGCCACCTGTGGTCACCCAGGTATAGTAAAGAAAAACAGACAGTGTAAGCCTCCCTTCCCAAGGAGGAGGAGAGAACTTGTGGTATGCTTCAACCTCTTCCCCAGTCAGCCTCCGATAACTCAGACTTTCCCGAACCCGAGTCAGTGTTGCTAGTATCAGCACTACTCCTGCGCTCATTATTTTAGAGTTTTCACACCAGAAACCAACTTAAACATGGATTCATGAATATTTGATGTTTGTTGTTGTGCTGACTTCTCAAACATTAAGTACCAGGGTCCATCCATTACAGTGTCACTGGAAGAAAACTAGTGCTAGATCTCTGGCCATGCTACTTAAAAGAGTGCTGCCAGATGGACAGAAACCTACAGAATAGTGGAAACATGGAATCACAGAAGCATTTAACAGATTGAAAAAGACCTGGGTCAATCAAATCTACCTGGTAGAATGGAGGAAGAAATAAAGAAAATAACAGAATTCTTATGGAAGAAAAGGAGGACATTTCCTCATTTAATACAGTATTTAAAATATATAAAAGAGGGAAAATATATGCTGTTTATAGAGCACCTACTGTATATAGCTCATAGAAACATAGAAGTTATCGGCAGATAAAGACCCCTTGGCCCATCCAGTATGTCCATTTTCACTGCCTACTGTGTCACCACAGCCCCTACATGATCTGCGGTTGTCCCCACCCATTTAGTTACTTCCAAGGTCCACTTGTGTCTGTTCTATGCATGCTTGAATTCTGTGATAATTTAAACACCCACTACCTCCTCTGGGAGGCTGTTCCAGGCCTCCACCACCCTTTCTGTGAAGAAATACTTCCTCACATCCCTTCTGAGCCTCCTCCTCCAGCTTCATAGCGTGATCCCTTGTTCTAGAGTCTGTTTTTCTGCAGAAAATGCTGCTTTCCTGTACCTTATTAATATCTGTGATGTACTTGAATGATTCTATCATATCCCCTTCCTTCTTTACTTCAGCTAGTACATATTCAGTTCTCTTAGTGTCTCCTTGTAGGGCTTTTGATGCAGTAACTGCACCATCTAGCTGCCCACCTCTGTACTGTCTCCAACTCATCTTTGTATGTCCTTCCTGAGGTGGGGCCGACAGTACTGGACACAGTACTTGAGGTGTGGTCTTAACCAATGATCTGCACAGGGGTATATTACCTCTTTCTTCCTACTGCTGATACCCTCCCTATGCACCTCAGCATTCTAATAGCCTTTCCCACTACCTTTCACTGTGCTTGACTACTTTCAGGTCATCAGAAATGATTACTCCCAGGTCTCTTTCCTGTTTGGTGGTTGCCAGCACCTCCCCTGCCAATTGGTATGTAGCCTTCAGGTTTCTGTGCCTCAAGTGCATGATTTTGCACTTTTTAGCACTTTTAGCACTGAAACCCAGCTGCCAAACACTTGACCATTCTTCTAACTTCTGCAAATCATTCCTCATTTTTCTACTCCTTCTGGTGTGTCCACCCTGTTGCAGATTTTTGTGTCATCCGTGAACAGGCAGACATTCCCTTCTAGCCCTTCTACAATGTCACCGATAAAGACATTGGTGACCACCGTGCCTAGTACTGATCCTTGAGGCACACCACTGGTCATATTGCCTTCTCCTGAGTGGAATCCATTTACCACCATCCTCTGACTCCTGTTGCTCAATCAGCATCTACCCAGTTTACTACTTTTTGTCCCATTCCTAGACAGGCCAGCTTGTTCACCAGTCTTCTATGTGGAACAGTGTCAAAGGCCTTCCTGAAATCCAAGTATGCCACATCTACTGCTCCACCCTGCTCCACTTCCTAGTCACCAAGTCAAAGAATTCAACCAGGACTGGCTGGCAAGACCTCCCCACTGTGAAACCATGTTGCCTTTGATCCTTCAATCCACTTGTTTTGAGGTATTCCACTCTTCCTTCCTTCAACAGTGATTCCATAACCTTGCCTGCTACTGAAGTCAGGCTGACAGATCTGTAATTTCTTGCCTCCTCCTCCTATTCCCACTGTTATGAAGTGTGCCACATCTGCACTTCTCCAGTCCTTGAAACTACCTCTGTTTCCAGCGATAAGTGGAACAAGCTGCCAGGGGTGCAGCCAGCACCTCCTGAGTTTCTTCAATAACCTAGGGTGAACCCCATCCGTCCCATCGCCTTGCCAATTTTTGATTTCGCTAGTACCCTGAGGACTGCCTCCCTGGCGAAAAGACTAGTGTCCAGCTCCTTACCATTTCTGCCCCTGTTCTTTATCTTTGGCCTATCACCTACCCCTTCTATTGTAAATACTGAACAAATGTATCTGTTCAGTATGTCTGCCTTCCCTGGTCCCTCTTCCTCACTGACCCCCCTTCACCTTTTATCCTTGTTATCCCCACGCCTTCCTTCTCTCACTAATATATCTAAAGAAGGTTTCATCCTTTTTACTGACTGGTAAATATTCTCCTCCGTTTGTGCCTTAGCTCTCCTCATTGCCTTCCCTTCCTCCCTTTGTTTCTCTTGATAATTTATCCTATCTTCCTCCTTCTGTGTCTTCTTGCACCTTCTAAATGCTAGTTTTTTGCTCTCACTGTTTCCATTAGCTCTTTAGAGAACCATAGTGTTCTCCTTTCCTCTTGCCCTTGCAGACCTGCCTGACACAGAGATTCGGAGCTCTTTAATGCTCTCTTTTATTTTGCCCACTGGTCCTCAACTCCTCCTAGCATCCCTATCCCTGCCAGGGTGTACCTGAGGCATTCTCCCACTGTCTTGAAATTGGCCTCCGAAGTCCATGACTCTTGCCTTGTGTGGTTTGGTGCAAAATCCAGTTTTACACTAAACCACACTGTCCAATGATCACTGGTCCCCAGGTGGTCCACCACTGTGATGTCAGCAACACTGTCCCTGATAATCAGTACTAGGTCCAGTAATGCTCCCCATGAGTGGGTTCCACTACCAGTTGCCTGAGGAATGTCCCTGCAAGGAGTCCAGGATGTCCCCCTCCTGGAAGTTGCCGCTACTGGGCATTTCCAATCCATGCCAGGTAAGTTGAAATCTCCCATCAACAACAACTCTCCCTTATGAGCCAGGCTTTGGATTATTTCCAGCATTTCCCCATCCACTTCTTCCATCTGTGCTGGAGGTCTATATAACACTCCTGTACAGATAATGGCCTCATTCCTTTTCTCCAGAGTGACCACAGTACCTCCACTCCACCTGTTCCCCTTGTATTTCTGTAGCCCTTATGCTGTCCCTTACATAAAGAGCAACTCTATCCCTTGTCTTCCGACTCTGTCTCTTCTAAACCGAGTGAATCCTGGTACAGCCATATCCCATTCCTGGTTTTCATTGCACCAGGTCTCAGTGATGGTGACTAGATCCAGGTCCTCCCATGCCATGGTGGCCTCTTGGTCTGCAATCTTGTTGCCCAGACTTCGAGTGTTCACAACACGGTCCTCCAAATCTCCGCCTCCATTTCTACCATCCCATTTTCTATTACCTACCCCCATTTGCAGGGGAGTACCAGCTAGTTCTCCAACCCTCCCTTGCTGACCTCAGTGCCTTGTCTAGCCACATACTCCATATTAATCAGTTTAAATGCAGGCCCCATCATGTATTCTACCAGTTTTCCCTAAGCTCTCTAGACCCTCCTTGCTGAGGTGCAGCCTGTCCTTTGAATATAGTCTTTCATCTTTCCACTTGTTCCCCAGTCTCCAATGCAAATGAACCTCCAAAGTGCACCAGTCCCTTAGCTACTTGTTGAACTCCTCTATTCTCCTATTTTACCTGTACTGGCACTAGGGACCAGGATTACCTGAGAGAATGCCACTGAACTCATTGGCTCCTGCAGCACCCTGCTAGCTCTTTAAACCTTTGTTGCACAATTCCTACTCATTTCCTGCCACCTCATGTGTCCCTAGTTGAATGAGCAAGTGAGGTTTGCCCCTACCTTCCTTATTGTTCTCTTGATCCTAGTCCCACCCCACTTCCATTCCTGGCACACATTTGATGTTCCTTCTCCTATCTGGGTCCCATTTCTGTACTCAGTGTGTGCCCTTGATAATGGAATCCTCAGCGACACCTTTTCCTCACTCCCAGCCTTTCCTTTGTCCCCGTCCGCCTCTGGCGGGCCTGCCTACTCCTTTCACTTGTTCATTGTTTGACCTGCTGGTCATCTCTTCTGTACCCCACTACTCTCTCATTTCATCATCTGCCCTCCTTCAGTATCCTCCCGGTGTCCCTGCTATCTGCTGCAGTCCCCTCCTTCCTTGCTCTCCCACTATTGCCCTTAGCTCCTTCTTGACTTGACTGTATACCGCTTCCTCTCAGTCTACTCTCCCTCCCATCCCATATGGCTGATCTTCTCTCACGGTTTTTCGGAGCCCCAACCCCCTCATGTGCCCCCTGGTCCTCCAGACCTGCCAGTACTGTAAATCTGTTTGATGCTGGTCCTCCTACTTCAGAACTGCCTTAGAATCTCCTTTCCTCACCCTTTCTCTGTCTCCTTGTGCAGCTTTCCTCCCCACCTTTCATTTCTCCTTACCTCCTGCCACTCCATTATTCAAGTACCATCTGGTTTATGTGTAGACGGTGTCCCTGGATACCCTGGCAAACCCCTGGTCCCCCCTTATTTTGCCACCCACCTGGCCCATAGGAGTCCTAATCTGTTCCTCACTCCATTGTTCCTTCTCCATCCAGCTCCCATTCTCTCAAATTCCTGTCTTAACCAGTTTAACTCTGCCTTTAGCTGCCCCAGGTGACTGCTCACCAAATATCCCCCACTCTCCATTTTATTTCTAGGAAGACTTCCACTCTGCATCCATTGCATTGAACTACCCACCTCTCCTTCCTGCTCCCAGTATTCTCCTGTTTCCCTACTCCTCCACCTCCCCCACTTCCTGTCTGCCTGTACCAGTTGCTAGATCCCCACATTCTCTTCCCTTAAATTTGTTTCATGGAAAAGTGGAGAGAAGAAAGGGAAAAGAAAAACAAGAGAAGTTAACAGCATAGTGGGAGCAAAGGGTGGCAGATTGGTAGAAGTTAGAGAAAAGAGGTCAGTAGGAGGAATTCTACTTTAAACTTTTAAACATTGGAAAATATTAAAAACAAACAAGTATTGAATGCTCATTCCACAGGCCTCCGCATGGGAGAGGAATTGAGGAACACCACAAAGGTAAAGGCGTCCTCCCCATCCTGCAGCAACTTGTTGCAGTGGTGTTATCCTATTGACACTTTGCTCGATTCCCTACCACACCAGCCCAACCCTCCTTTATTTGATATTTATTTTATTTTATTTTATTTATTTATTTTGTTTTTGTTGACCGGTAAGTGCACTAGGCAAACAATGCCTATTTTCAGGCATGACCCGGGAGAAAACAGTTTACAGACATAATAATTAACATGTGACGCAGCACATGAAACAGTACAATGGGTAAAAACAGTGTATAGTATATACAATGACATACTGATTGGTGAGGATAAGATAACCATGAAAACAGAAGGAGGAAACAGGATTGGTATCAAACAAAACAACGTGGAAGGTAGTATGTTAAAGTGCAGTAAGTGCCGTAAGTGGTAGAGGAGAGAGAGAAGAAAGAGGGGATGAAAGAGCATGGCAGATAAGGATCATAAGTAGAGGAAGGGAAAGGGGTAGATAGGATGAAGATAAGGGGGAGAGCAAGCATTAGTAGGGATTCAAGGTGGTTAAAACAAGTGCAGGGATGCAGAGTGTGAAGGTGTTCACGATGTAGATTCTTGAAGATAGCATGTGTGTTTGTTTGACGGATGGAGAGAGGTAAAGAGTCCAGTATTTCGGGCAGTGTAGGAAAACGCATCAGTGCCCATTTTTGTTCTACATCTTGGCACACGAGAAGGGCTTTATCAGTGGATCGTAATTCATGAGTAGAAGGTTGGGTTTCCAGTGCAGAAGAAAGGGATAGGGGAGACCTGTTCTGATGACAGAGTCAATTAATGATCCAAAGGTCTGAAGACGATAGGGCGATGGGCTAAGCCATTTTAGGTCCCGATAAAGGTGACAGTGGAGGTACTTTATATCACAGGTCATGTGACCCATGGTTTCTAAGTGTCTACAACTCCATTAGCATGTTATCTTTCCTGACCACTAGGAGGCAGGCTTGCACTCCAGTCTTCACCTTTTCTCTGCCCCTTCTACCCCTCCTATTCTCCTGCATTTCTGCTCTGCATTGTGCATCTTTTAACATATCTGCTTTCCCCTGGACTGGGTATTGAACCCTGTACCCTCAACTCCACAGTCCGCCGTAATCCACTGCACTCTGGTACTAGCCCTTCAAACCTCCTCTCCAACTCTTTTCTACCAGTGAGTACCTTGACTTACCTCACCGTGTTTCCATATTGGTACGTCCTTGATCAGTAGGTCTAATGCCTCCTTTCTTCCTCACTCATATCCACCCAGCCCAGTATTCCCATAGCCCCATTTGTTTGTGCCTCCACTCATGTTACATATAGTACCTCCAGCCTGACTTTCACTACACCCACACCCAACCTCCATCTAGGGACCCCCGGCATTGTCCCACCCCACCAACCTCCTAGCTCATCTTTTTACTCCCTCCTTCCCCCTGTTATCAAATTCCCTCTCCCTCCTGCACTGCTCAGACAAAATGTAAAATGATTAAGGCTGCCCTCCTCGCCACATCATTCTCCTTCTCCTCCTATCGGAAATGTTCAGCCCAATCCAGGTCCACAATTTTGGGCCCTCTCCCTGTGACAGGTTGAGTGTACTTAAACTTATGTCCTCAACATCTGCAGCCTGCAGAAAAAGTTCACCCTCTTCTAAGGCTGAATTGCCCAGGACTCACCAGACATCCTTGCTTTGGCTGAGAGCTGGCTCTCTAAAGACACCCTGACTCTACTGTGGCCTTAAATGGTTACTCTGTTCTGGGCTGACAGACAAGGTAAACGGGCAGGTGACTGCACTTTCTACATAAAGGTCTCACAACAAGACCTACCTGTCCTCTCCCACCCCGGCACATGGAGCACAAACCTCACTGTCAAATTGCTTCTTGGTAGTCACGAAAAACTCTGTACATCATGGTAGTTTATGTCCTCCTCACAATCAAAGACCTGTTTTTGATACAGTCTTGTCCTGTATCACTCAACTCCCTTCCAACAGTGAGGTCATTGCTGTGGGGGATTTCAATATAAATTGGCTATCCCCTCCTCCTCCCCCTACAAGGATTCCATCTTGGCCCTGGACCTCACCCAAATTGTACAAACTTTCACCAGGCACAATGACAAAAGGGCTCCTCGACCTTCTGGACCTCATCCTCAACAACCACCCCAACAATCTCTCCCAGGTCATGGTCTTACCAGGCACCCTTAGTGACCACTCCCGGGTATCTGCTGGTGGTCAAACAAGGCCCCTCACACCCCTCAAAGTATCCTCTGCAGGTGCCTAAAAAGGTTCTCAGCACCGCTAAAGTCTTACCTAATGCACTGTGACTGGTCCCCATCACTATTGCCCAATCCATTGACACCTCCTTCTCCTACTTCATCTCCACTGTCAACTCCACTTGTGGCATCTTTGCCCTGTTCTCAAAACAAATTTCAAAAATAGAGATACCCCTGGATCACCCAGCCCCTACTCAATCAGATGAGTCATCGGACAATCTCTGGCACAGAGCCTTGGGATCGCATCTCCCCAGGACAGGCAGCTATATAAAAGGTCAAGAATAAGTGTACCTGGGCCACCTGCCAAGCCAAAGCTATGTACTATAACATGCTCTCACCCCTACATGGGGCTCTGGATGCAATTTTGGTGAAATATCAAAGAACTCAGTGGAAAAGTGTTATCCCCACCAGCCCAACTTTCTATCAAAGATACCATCATCCAAGACCCTGTTGACATCTCTAACACACTGAATGACACTTTCTATGACCTCAGTAGTGTCCTTCCACCTAACTTCTTTGACCCCCCCTCATCCGCACCTTACCGAACAACCGGAAAACATCCCCCTTTGCCTTCAGATCATCTCCTCCTGAGAGGCCAGGTGCTACCTAACCAAAGTCCTGGGCAAGTCTTGTCACAGTGGGACTCCATGGATTTAAACTCCTCCACCTAACCACTGATGAGGTCCTCTTCCAGCTCACCAAAATATTAAACCTGTCACTCTGCTTGGGCCAATTTCCAACACCGTGGAAATGTGCTGGTATACCCCATCCTGAAATGTGGTGATCACTCTCTAACAATTACCGTCCCCATCTCTATTCGCCCCTATCTTTAAGGTGTTCAATAAATTGTTTCAGACCAGCTTACTGACTATCTGTCAAAATATAACCAGTTATGCCTCGAGCAGCATGGTTTCCACAGGAGTCATAGCACTGCTACAGCCCTACTACAATATACTTCCTTCATCTACAGCACACTTGATCATGGACATTGTTGGGTCAGTATACAAAGACTTAACTAAAGCATTTGACACTGTCAGTCATGCCTTGCTCTTCAACACCCTTCCTCCCTTGGACTGTCTCATGAGGCCACATCCTGGTTTGCAGACTACCTCTGATCAATCCCAGCAGGTCAAAATTTACTTTATCCTTTCCTCCAGCCATCCAGTCCTCTCGAGTGTTCCACAAGGCTCTATCTTGGGGCCTCCTCTTAGCCTCTTCCTAAACTCCTCCCTGACTCTTGCTCAGGTAAACTCCTGCTCTCATCAGATGATGCTGTCATTTTCTGGAGCCACCCCCACCTGGACAACCTCCAACAAGCTCTCTAGGGTTTCTTCACTGAAGTCAAGACATGGTTTGTAGCCCACTGACTCATCCTAAACTATAAGAAAACCAAAACCATGATTTTTGTGCATTGCCAGAACCCACACAGGGACTTTTACCCTGAATATACTTAACTCAGTAGCTGCCACACTTGAGCAAGTTACAGCCTTCAAGTATCTGGGTATAACCTTGGATACATCCTCGCCTGCCTTGCTCACATCCAACTCCTGTCCACCCTTAACTCTAGACTTGTATGTTTGTATCACCAAAACTCTGCCTCCCCTGAGGCACTCCAGCTTGCCGTCTCCTCAGTTCTCTCCTTGCTGGACTACGGCATAGTCGTTTATGGCTCTGCTGACCCAACCACCCTACATCAAGTCAAACTGCCCTAAACAAGGCTGTCACCTAGTCACAGGTTGTGTGAACCATACTCACACCTGTGATCTTTACAGGATGTCTAACTGACTAAACTTTGAGGGTAGACTCGAGTACCACACCTGCTTACTAGCCAAAAAATCTTCCTCAGGCAAGCCCTCCTTGGGCCTTCACCCTCTCATCCAATCAGCCCCTCCTCCTAGGGACTCTAGAAGCTCCACCAAGTCTTCCTCCATGTCCCTGCTGCAGGACATCTCTGGGATAAAGGGTCTTCCACTATCATGCCCCCTCTGGCTAAATGGCCCCCAGCCTCCATGTCACTTGAACCCAAGCTTGGCCTCTTCAAAGCCAGCCTAACAAATCTACTCCTTGAACTCTCATCCTGTGATTGCACCTAGTACTAGTACACCATCTATGCCCTACATGTTTCCCTACTTTGGGCTACCTTGGGACCATCCTCTTCTTGGCTCAGCCCTGCGCCTAGTTCCTTAGCCCCATTAATACTGGGTCAACTTGCTTACCCTAGAATGTATTAGTAACCTCATTCTTTGTAAATGCTGGATCTACTAAACTCTAAAAGGCTTCATCTTTTGACCTAGATTGCATCAGTAACCCTATATTCTGTAAACTGTGGGACTATCCAACCTTGAATGCTTTTGTTTCTTTAACAGTGTGCACTATATTTGTCTACTCTATATTGTAACTTGCTTAACTCTGTACTCCTGACATGGTGCCTTTGCAAAGGAGTCTGACTCAATGGCTGTAAATCCAATTGTGTGAAATAAATAAATAATTTTGTAATAAATGTATTATCACTATATTGTGTACATATTCAGTAAGTCATTTACTGTGTTTTCCAAATTGTTCCAATATTTTAAATATGTCCTAAAGAGACCAGTTTTAGTATATTCAGAATATGTATTTTAGAATATATGGAAATATGTTATTTCTATATGGGGTAGGGAAGAAAAGCAGAAAGTAGAAAAATGGCTCATAGCTGCTTATAAATTTAATGATGAGTAAGAAGTGTCTTGCACATGTCCATTTTATACAGAAGATATTTGGTTCTGAATGTTTAATGGGACAGGATCATGGAATTGAAACCATGCCAGAATGTTCTTGCTTTCTGGCAAGTTACAGTAACTGTGAGAAATGAAGAACAGGGCAGATAACACTTTCAGATATGGTACTTTGGCTCATTACCATGCTTGAAAAAGGCATTTTCAGTGTTGTCACATCTAAAGGAATGCTAAAAGTTCTGAATTGATTGCACTAATGGTTTTGGAAGTCATTGTTTTAACTGGGATTCCTTTGTGATCCGTTAACAAGAAGCATTAGCAAAGAACATTATGCAAATATAACTTCATCTCTTTTGTAAAGAAGATCATAGCAAGCCTGGGATCTACTGTTCCCAGATGGTGAGAAGTATGTTCATCAGACCAGTGATTTACGTTATCTGCCTTATGTCTTATTTAAAGGGACTTACTGAAGTACTGTCAAAGTGACCATGATCAAATGTTCATATAAGAGTACACAGTCTACCAGCATTGCCTTCAAACATTTTAGATCGTTAGTTTATTCAGTGAACATATGTGTCTGTTGCTTGGCTGCAAAAGAATATCTAATGATTTTCCTTTAGAAGCTGTTCTTCCTTTTCCTGAGGTCTAGTTAAACTTTAAATCAAAAAGGCTGGGCTGATTTAAGGTAACAGTGGGACACTTGGTAGCTTCTGTTCAGTGGGACCTTAAACTACAATCTGTTGCCGATTTACAGGGCAACAACAATAAAGGAAAATGTCCCTTACATTTTCTGAAGTCAAATTTTGGAAATATTATTTATTGGTTTGAAGGTCAATGGAATGCAATGTTCACCCTTAAAGAATGAGTACAGTATCTTTAAAAAGCAGAAAATTTATGCTTTTAAAAGCAGCTAGTTGTTACTTTTTATTTCCGAAATATTTTTCTTTGTCCATCTGTTCACTAGAATGTCTTCTGTCTGACAGTATTGGGTGTGATGTAAAAGAGCACTGCTTTACTTGGAGACTGACACATCTAGTTCTATTCCTCCTCATTACTCCTTATTGCGACACTACAAGTGACCAGTCTTGCAGCAGGTGATTGGCTCATCTTGGTCAGTGTCACAGTCAGTGAGGTCACAGGGCTGAAAATGTATAGCATAAGGAGGAATAGGACTAGACATGTCATCTTCTAGACAGGATACTGTTCCACGATCACACCAAGAGCTGTCAGAAAAATCTTCTAAATAGCAAAAGGAAAAAAAAATACTTCAGATATTACTTTTGAAAGTCAATATGACTTTCATGTAGTATGCTAGCTTTTAAGATATTCTTTAGTGGTATCTGTAACAGAACTCTTCTTAAATCAAATCATCTCAAAATGCACTACTGCCTGGTGTTTTAGCACTCTGATCACGCCCTCAGTTTTCTGTGCTATACAGCAACATGATGTCATTTTAGTAACAACTAGTTTTCCTCCACTTAATTTGTGGCAAATTGAGCCCACTAGTACAGAGGGTAGTTTACTACACCCATATGAGTTTATATCTCACATAAAAGAGCAATTTTTCAAAGAGGTCCGTGGATAGAAATAATTATAAATCACTAATGTGATTTCGGCAGTCAGCCAACAGAGCAATCTACCTCTTATTCTGTGTACAGTGTGGTCTTGTGCTGGAGAGTTAGTAGGAGCACTCCACTTCAGTGTGGGGAAGTGGACAGCACAATAAAAATACCTCAACTTATTATAAATCACACAAGTGAAACTTGAGTGATTCATTATAAGACAGTAGGGCCTCCTAAGGATGTCTCTTATGGCATAAGAGATTCATCTCATGAGGTTTGGACAGACACAACTACTCAGTTTTACTTTGCAGACCTTCGCCCAAACCTCATGCTGCGCCTCTGATACCATAAGAGACATCCCCTGGAGGCACTATGAACTTATATTAGCTGCTAATGACTTAAATGACATCAGAATATTGAACATCTAAGAGATAATAAAAGAAGCAATCAATAAAGCAGATTGACACAACCCAATAATAAGTATGAAGAATTTTGAAAATAAATTTTACTTATTACTAATACAGGACATGTTACCAGTATCTACGGTATAAAGCAAATCATAAAATTTTATATGAATTTATTTTATATAGTCAGAGATTACCTTTGAGCACAAGTACTTGTTTACAAAGGTTCCACATCAAAGCACAGTTACAAACATGATGAAAAACAATTACGGCAATTCCAATGGAATATAGTCAGTACAAACACAACATGCAATAGGGTGCGTATGGTACGATTAAGTAACAGCTGCACTACTGTGTGGGATTTTAGGACCCACAATGCATGGTTCTGGATTGTTGGTGACAAGTGCAGTTGGAGTTGGGAGGAGGGTTGCATGCAGAGCTTTCTTAAATTTGGATAAGGATTGGTAGGCTAAGAATGGCTTCATCTAGTTCATTCATCCAGATTGCTGCCCGCTAGCAAAGGAGTGATTCCCTAGATTGGTTCTCTGGTGAGAAAGTTCCAGGGCAAAGGAAACCATGACCTGGGACTGTCCAGATGTGATCATATTGACTGTGTTATTCCAGCACAACAGCACAGGTCAGAAATTATTAACTTTCTGAACCACATTTCTCAGTTTTTAAAATAAAATTCAGAGAAACCATTTGTGTAATTGTAATAAGGCACTACAGGGGATGCTTAACTGTGGGATAGCGGCACTTCTTGGGTGTGTAAGGCACTCAGTGTTGCCTTATGCTTTACTTCCTGAAGTGTGCTATTATCCCACAATAGTGCACACCCTGTCATGACTTATAGTTTAAATGTATTTTACATTACCATAAATCACTGAGATTATTTAAGTAAGAGAGCCTCATAAGATGTACTATAACAGTGCTATAGTAGCTTTGCTGAAAGGGACAGCAATAATTTCTAATGAATAGCTGTTTGCAATGTTTCTGTTTTCAGAAATTATATTTGTACCCCAAATGATTCATATTAACTGCATCAGAACACAAGTTATTGTGAAAAACTGTGTTTTGTATCGTTTTATTTCATGGACAACATTCTGTATGATTATCTCCATGGAACTAAGAATTTGGTGTTCTGCCTGTGTCACCACTTGGAGTCAGAACTCTGAGCACTGCTCTGATAGACCAACAGCTCATGTCAGAGTTCTAAGTCCATGCAGTGACAGTTAAAACTCCATATTTCTTGTTCTATGGAGAGACCTGCACAGAATGTGACCATCGAACAGTATGGTTCACAATAAACACAGCAATAGAGTCAGCCATACAAAGGCAAAAGTACTGGACTTTAGGAGGGCTGACTTTGCCAAAATGGGTGAGTGCCTAAGGAATGCACTAGCAAATGGGCAGGAAGGAGGGGTGGAAGAACAATGGGGAATAATAAAACTGCCATCACAGAGGTAACAAGCCTTTGTGTGAAGCAAATTAACAAAATGAAACGATGTAAGAAACCTCTATGGTTCTCAAAGGAAGTGGCAGTGAAGATTCAAGAGAAAAAGAAAGCATTCAGGAAGTACAAGGAATCACAGAAGGAGCAGGACAGGGAACTGTATCAGTTAAAGCAAAGGAAGCTGGGAAGGCAGTCAGAACAGCAAAGGCCCAAACCGAGGAAAGATAGCCAACTCTGTTAAGAAGGGGGATAAAACCTTTATAGGTACATCAGGGAGCGAAGGAAGACCAAGGAGGGCTAGTGAGGCTTAATAAAGAGGAGGAGGGTGGGCAGAGGGTGACTGTGAAAAGGCAGAGATACTAAACAAATATTTTTGCTCAGTATTTACAAAGGAAGTGGGGAGGTACCTAAAACAAACAGTAGAAACACTCTGGATACAGAAGTTGATATCAGCCCATTTACAGAAGAAAGGGTTCTGAAAGAACTCTTAAAATTGAAGGTGGACAAAGCAATGGGGCCTGATGGGATTCATCCTAGAATTCTAAAAAGAACTAAGGGTAGAACTAGTGACACCACTGACTACCCTCTTTAACAAATCATGGGAGGATGGGGTGGTACCGAGGACTGGAGAAGGGCAGATGTGATCTCCCTTCACAAAAGTGGGAGAAAGGCAGAAGCAGAAAACTACAGACCTGTTAGTTTAACCTCAGTGGTAGGGAAAATGATGGAATCACTTCTGAAGGAAAGAATTGTTGAGTATCTAGAGGCCAGAGGGCTCAGGACCCAAGGCAGCATGGATTCACAGCGGAAGGTCATGCCAGACAAATCTGATAGATTTCTTTGACTGGGTGACCAAAGTAGTAGATCAGGGAGGGGCTGTGGACATGGCCTACCTAGACTTCAGCAAGGCATTTGACAGTCCCACACAAAAGATTAATATACAAGTTAGCCAGCCTGGGAGTGGGTCCCAAGATGACAGCCTGGGTAAAGAATTGGCTGGAGAATAGGACACAGAGGTAATAGTAAATGGAGTCCACTCTGAAGAAAGGGGGTTACTAGTGGGGTACCACAGGGTTCAGTATTAGGACCGGTCCTCTTCAATGTCTTTATAAGCTTATATTGCAGAGGGACTGAAGGAAAGTATGCTCTTTGCAGATGACACAAAGATCTGCAACAGAGTTGATGCACAAGGTGGGGTGGAAAGGATGAGAAGGGACTTGGCAAGGTTAGAGGAATGGTCAAATGTATGGCAGCTTAGATTCAATGCTAAGAAGTGCAAGGTAATGCACCTGGGAAACAAAAACCCAGGGAAGAGACACAATGGGGGTGAGATGCTAACAACAACAAAATGGAAAGGGACCTGGGGTAGTCATATCAGATGACCTAAAGGTGGGAAAGCAATGTGAGAGGCAGCAAGGAGGGCTGGGGGATACTGGGATGCATAGGTAGAGGCATCACCAGCAGAAAACAGGAAGTTATTATCCTCTGTACAGACAGTTGGTGAGACCCCATCTGGAGTACTGCATGCAGTTCTGGAGACCCAACTCCGCAAGGATATAGACAGGATGGAGGCTGTCCAGAGGAGGGCAACTAAATGGTGCAGGGCCAGCACCGGAAGACATATGAAGAGAGACTTAAGGAGCTGAATGTGTATAGCCTCGAGGAAAGGAGAGAGGGAGACATGATAGAAACTTTCAAGTATCTCAAGGGAATCAACAAAGTCCAAGAGGGTAGCATCTTTCAAAAAGAGTGTGCAAGAACGGGGGGCAATGGAAGATAGAAGGGGGGGCTCAGAGGTAATTTAAGGAAGTATTTTTTCACAGAGAGGGTTGTGGATGCATGGAATGGCCTTCCGGAGGAGGTTGTGAGTCAAACACAGTGGTGGAATTCAAGCATGCATGGGACAGTTATAAGGCAATTCTAGTGGGTGGGGGGTAGGAAGAAGTAGGCTGCTGGTTAACTAGGATCTGCAGCTTATCCAATAGATAGGAAATGGGCAGACTGGTGGCCATGTGGTCCTTATCTGCCATCAAAATCTATGTTTCTATGTTTCTATGTATGTTGTTCATCTCTGCCTGTGTGGCTCAGCTGGTAACACATCCACCTCTGGTCCAGAAGATTGTGGGTCATTTTCTAATTCACCTTGTATTTTCTCCTGACAGAACCTTATTGGACTGCCCCAGCTCTATCACTTGCCACCCCAGGTACTTACCTGACCTCTGTTTGTGCCTCTGTGATTTACTGCCATGCTGGGGTCATGGAGGAGCACTCAATCCCCAGGGGGTATGGGATCTGGTCCAGAAGGTAACAGCCAGGTCAGCAGTATAGCACCTGTACAGGGCTGGTTGCCATCCTGCTGCTTCACTGGTTTTCAATAATTTTCTTTCCTAGGGGCTGCCAAAGTGCAGTTAAGTGGCATGCACATGCACAGTTGTGCACCAGCATGCAACAGCTTCTGTGGTAGCCCTGACCCTATGATAGCTTTGGCAGCCTCTGGAAGCAGTCAGGCAGTGGAGGATAAGACCACCCCACCCCAAAGGAGTTGAGCTGTCCAGCTGGATGCTCATCACTCCTTCTCTCAGCCTGTCCTCTGCAATTCAAGTCCATTTCTGAACCTGGGTCCACCTGAGTAGCAAGCAGACACCCTGCCAATATGCATCCTGGCTGTGGAGACAAAGTTCTTTAAGATGAAGTAGCAGTTGTGTTTTGAAGGTGTAAAATAGATGCCTTTCATATTTTCAGGCAGTTTTTTCTAAACAGGACCTGCAAAAGCAAAGGCATGACAGCCATATTGTTTCTCTTATCTTAGTACTCTGAGTGTAAAGACTCAGTTGAGCAGAAGGCATATTTACACTCGATACTGGTGAAGATGTAAGCTGGGATGGGACAAGGGGAGCAGTGATGCACTCAGACAGAATGATGTAACAGTGATACTATCTGCCTGGTTGGAATTCAGTCAGTTTAGTATATGTAGAGTACAAAGGTAGACTCAGAAGTTACAGGGAAGTACAAACCTGCACAGTTTTAACTAGCTTATTCAGTGTAGGCAGCACTGATTTGACACAGCGTGAGGAAGTGCTGCACAGTTTACTTGTAATGACTATTTCAATAAAGTTCTTGTACATGCACAATTGTGTCCAGTTGGATGCTCATCATTACTACCCCAGCCGGTCCCCACATTACCCAAGTCTTTACCCTGCTGATGGCAGCACTTGATACACACACTGGTTTCAAGGCTCAGATGGGTCTAGCCATACTGTATTTCTAGATACAATATTAACTCAAATACATGTGGCCCCAGTTAAGGTTTTGCTTCAAATGATAAGATGATAAAATCTTTTCATGGAGCTAAAGGGCTGCAACTAGGTGTCAGTGTGGCTCAGTTTATACACATCTGCCTCTGGGTCAGAAGTTTGTGGGTTCTAGTCCCACACGTGACTTGGGCTCATACCATAAATGCTAGCACCTGATTGCAGTTAGGGAATGCTGAACTGCTGGGTGTGACATCATTCAGATGAGACTTAAACTTGGTTCCCTTCTGTCTAAATCTGGTGCAATCCTTGTAGAAGTCAAAGAACCCAAGGCCCTTTTTCTTTTGCAAGTGTGGGATTTTACCTAGTGTCCTGCCCAATGTTCCCCTTCCCATAAAGCTGGTTTAGGCAATAATCCATGGCTGTGTGTGACTGTAGATATGAGAGGTAGCTGCAATTTCAGATTTACAGTCACTTTCTCACCAGTCTCATTGCTTATAAAGTGTGTTGGAATACAGTGTGTAAGAAAAGCACTATGTGAATGCTCATTTTATTATTCAACTACCATCATAAGAGTTGCAGTGCTGATCATATACTGTAACTTTCTGAATGGCAAATGCAGCAGTTCCAAAGGTCCTAAAAGTCTGAAGTCAATATAGTTAACTAAATTAACCTACAAACTCATATAACCACAATTGGGTGTCAAAATGTGGAACTGGTACAACCTAAGCAAATCGCACCTGCTTTCTATTTCACAATTCCGTAGTGACTTTTCATAAATTCAAATTTAATGCACTATCCCCAGTTCAGCACAACTCAATTAACAATCATAGCCTGAGTTTACCATGAGCAGTACCACTGCAGGGAGGTCTACGAGCAACTACTTTACTAAAACTGATTGCCCTGAGGAGTGTAGGCAAAGAGAGTCTGGAATCATATTTACTAAAACTGCAGCTTAGGCAATCGCTCATCCAGAGGCATATGCTTATTGTGCCCGATTCTAGAAAGGGTTACCTTATGAGAAGTAATTTAGCGCTAACAACAATGTGCAAGTAGCATTTTGCACCATGAGTTCGGCTAATCGTGATTCTACATGTCACAGGTTTCTTGCACCAAAGTGGACTTATGCCACAAACCCTCTGTGACATGGAGGGGGCATCACTGGCAGGTGGGGGAGGGCTAAGCAGGGAGAAGAGGTACCAGAAGTGGAAATCACAGCAGAGAGAGTAAGGAAGCCCTCAGCTCCCTTAAGACGGAGAAAGCACCGGGCGGATAAATTACATCCTAGAGTGCTGAAGGAACTTGCAGATGTCCTGGCGAAACCCCTGGCAGAGCTTTCTCACCATCTCTGAGGACAGGGTGGGTGCCCCAAGACTGGAAGGTGGCGCATGTAGTGCCTATCCACAAGGGGGGATCAAGGAGCTGGCAGGGAACTACAGGCCTGTCAGCCTGACATCGGTGGTGGGCAAGGTGATGGAGGGCATTGTCAAGGAGAGGCTAGGGGGACCTGGATAAGTCAGGGTGCCTGGACGATAGACAGCATGGATTCATCCCAGGAAATCATGTCAGACAAACCTGGTGGAGTTCTATGACTGGGTGACAAGTGCCTTGGACCTGGGTAGACCAGTGGATGTCCTCTTTCTAGACTTCAGCAAGGCATTTGACTCTGTTCCTCACGTGGGCCTGTTGGATAAGCTAGGAGAAATGGGGTGGAAACCAGATGATCAGATGGATAGGCAATTGGCTCCAGGACCGGACCCAGAGGGTCGAGTTGGTGGGATAGTCTCATCCCCAAGGAGGTCATTAGTGGGTCCCACAGGATCAGTCCTTGGGCCCTTCTGTTCAATGCCTACGTATCTGACATAAGGACAGGAATCAGGAGTGAGATGAGTCTCTTTGCAGATGACTCGAAACTGGGGCAGTGGTGGATGGGGAGGAGGAGGGTGGCCTGCAGGGGACCTGAGGCTCTGGAAAGATGGTCTAGAAAGTGGAAGCTGAGGTTCAATGCAGGGAAATGCAAGGTACTCCACCTGGGGCCAGAAACCCAGGCCAAGTGTACACCCTGGGGAGGAATACTACAAGTCTCAATGGCTGAGAGGGACCTGGGGTGGTGGTGGATGTCAAGATGAACAACTCTGAGACTTGTAGGAGGGCAGCAGCCAAGGCCAACAGGATGCTGGGATGCATCACTAGAGGATCACCTCCAGAAGGAGGGAAGTGATACTCCTCTGTATAACTGCTTGTGTGAGGCTGCACCTGAGTACTGCGGCAGTTTTGGAGGCCACACTTAAAGAGGGACATTAACCTCCTGGAGAGGGTCCAGAGGAGGGCAACCAAAATGATTTGGGGCTTGGGGACAGGACCTATGAGGAGAGGCTCAAAGAGCTAAATATGTACACATTGGAAGAGAGAAGGACCGGAGGACATGATAGAGGTCTTCAGGTACATGAAGAGGGTAAATAGGGAGGAACAGTCAGGGTGCTTGAAGGAAGGAGGAAGGGCCACTAGAGGCATGGGTGGAAGCTGGAGGGGAAGATTCAGGGAGAAAGGAGGAGGTGCTACTTCACTGAGAGGGTGGTGGAGCCATGGAATGCACTACCTAGGGGCTGGTGGAGGCAGAGACAGTGGAGGGTTTCAAGAGGGTGGGACAGGTACAGGGAAGGTTCAGGAAGCAAAATCCAATGCAGCAAGAATATCCGAACTGGGAAGGAGAAGCCAGAGAAGGCGAGGGACAGCAAGGTCAGCACCAGGGTGGGGGCTGACCAAACGAGCAGACACGAAAGACCGTTAGGCCTATTCTGCTGGCATTTTAGTATGTTAGTATGGCACAAGGGGTTTATAGCAGCAGTTGTGCCCAATTCTGGAAGGGCAGTTGCAAGATCAACAAATTGGCACTTCTAAATGAACCCCTGGAGGACATCCATCAAAGTACATTTACACCAGCTATTAGAATTTGATGATGGCTTAAGGCTGGAGGGTACAGGCTCATTGGGGCCGGGAAGGAACATGAGATAACAAGGACCTCTATGCCCTATGACAGGTTGCATCTGTATAGGCACTGTACAAGGGTCCTGAAGGATAAACTGGAGGAATACATAAGGAACAACCTTAATTTAAACTGACAGGAGGGAGGCAGCAGGGTATATAGTACCCTTAGTCATGTGATGGAGGGGCAGATGGGCCTCCCCCAATCAGGGCAGCATGAGGAGGAGGTAGCTGAGTAGGGTGGAGGTGCTGGGGGCAAGAAGAAGGAGGGGAGTGATGGGGTAGATCAAGATGAAGGGAGGTCCTGAGTCCAGGTGGAGGGTGGTGTCTCTGAATGCCTGAAGCCTGGGAAACAAGATGGTTAACTTGCAGTCATAGATGGCAGAGGGAGAGGTGGACATAGAGGCCATCACAGAGACATGGACCACACACTGAACCATGACTGGGACCATGCAGTTCCTGGGTATAAACTATATAGAAGGATAGAGGAGATGGGAAGGGGCAGTGGCTCTGTAAGGTGAAGGAAGGGATAACTTCGCTTACATACATAATCCCTTGTACAGAGCTTATGTCAGGCCCCATCTGGACTATGGATCCCCTGCTGGAGACCCTACCTGGGGCAGGATGTTGACAGGGTTGAGAGGGTGCAGAGAAGAGCCACAAGAATGGTCCCTTATTTATCCAAACTTGACTACGAGGAAAGATTAAGAGTTACAGGGTTACACTCACTATGCACAAGACGACTGAGGTGACCTTTCTCTATTGTACAAAATCAAGAATTCTCAGGAGTTAATGCACCACTGTGGCTTACATTTCTCTTCCAGCTGGACTTCCCCACGGTATCATAACAACCAGATATTTGTATCTAAAGCTAAAACAACAAAAAGGTTAAACTACTTTACAGTAAGAACCCCCAAACTGTGGAATCTCCTTCCACAATACTTAGTGAACAGTAGCTCTAATACAGTCTTCAAAAAGGGCTGGATTGTTGGCTCGAGTCTAACAACTTAGGTATAATTATCCCACCAATGTGGTGGGGACAATCTCGATGGGCAGTAGCCTTCTTTTGTCCTTTGAAACCAAGTAAACCAAGTAAACTTGTACTGCAGAGGAAGCAGCAGAGGTAAGACTGTAGTGTCATGGGTACAGGTACAGTCCATTGGGAAATAAACTAAGGATAAGGGTGGTCTACAGGCCATCTTCCCAGGAAAAGAAATTTGATAGGGTACTAGGTCTTAAATCACCGAAATGGCCAGTAAGGGGAAGTAGTAATAATGGGGATTTCAATCTACCTGGGTGGATTGGAAAAATCCTTGCTGCCGCCTGCACTAGGGAACAAGTCCTGTAGGATGCATTTCAGAGATTTCCTGACCCAAGGTGTCATGGAACCTGCTAGGGAGAGAACTGTATTGGACCTGGTCCTGTCCAGCTCTGGGCACATTCAGGATGTGAAAGTGGAAGCACCACTTGCAGTGAGTGACCACCTCATGATGCGGTATCACCTGGACATGGGCAGGGAGATGGTCAGGACCAATAAATGGGTTTTGGACATTAAGAGGGCTGACTTTGATAGGATGGGAGAAATTCTAGTAGGTCACCTTGCTGGGATCAGAGGAAATGGATGTAGAACAGAAATGGGCAATTATAAATTAGGGACTGATGGAGGCCATTAGGAGTGTGCCAAAATCTAAAGAAAGAAAACTAAAGCCAAAAGCCCAGCAGGTTTGGAAAGGAGGTAGCAAAGCTGTAGGGAACAAAGGGCAGCCTTCTGAAAGTACAAATGTACTCAGAAGGAGTGGATGGGGTGGGTTACTTGGCTTAGTCAAGAGAGTCGAGCAGAGCAGTTAGGATGGCAAAGGCTAACAAGGAAGTACAGCTGGAACAATGGGTAAAATAGGGAGGAGGCCTTTTTCAATATACAAGGAAGAAAAGGAACACCAAGGATAAAACAGTCAAACTGAAAAAGGAGGATGGTTTGGCAGAGGGCAGTGAAGAGAAAGTGGAGGTCCTTAACAAGTACTTCAGTTCAGGCTTCACTAGAGAGGAGGCTAGATCAGTGCCACAAGGGAATAGGGGGTGGACACAGGGAAGGGGAAGTCACAGGCAGTGTCATTCATGCTGATGGGTACTAGCTAAAGGGCCCTGATGGTGGATAAATTCCCAGTGTCGTGTGGCGTGCATCCAAGGGTCCTAAGGGAACTGGTGTAGACTCTGGCATATCCCCAACAGACCTGTTTAACACCTCTCTGGAGCCAAGGATCATCCCTGGGATTAGAGAACTGTGCACATGATGTCTCAAGAAAAGTGGTCCAAGGATGAACCAGGGAACTACAGACCTCAATGGTTGGCAAGAAATTTTTGTGGAGATTTTATCATGGAAAACCCGATATGCTCCAATTGGAACAGAGTGTAAGAACTTTACACCATATGCCCACTCATTGGGTGGAGAGGAGGAGGCAGAAGACTTCAGTTTAGCATTATGCAGTTTTAGCAACTACTAAGGAGAAAGCCTGTTCCCTGCAATGGGAGGAAAGACAACAATAGTTTTGTGTAGGCAGGTCAGCAAAGCCTAGAAAGGGATAAGTTGAAGTGGTGGAGCAATCCACTCCCTGGATACTAAAAGCCCTTTTGAATTCTGCTTAGATCTTCCCTTGTAGTGTGTGCTCCCAGTGGTGGTACTTTCACTAATAAGAGGTACACCTTTCTCGTCTGTTGAATAAAATGGGTGTTTAAAGCAGCAGTATTGGTTAGTAACCATTTTTCAGCAATAATATTTGTCCTGCAAAAATATCAAGATGCACATTTTTCTTTGTTTTCTTTCATTCCTTAACCAGGATATGAAATTCTGAAGTTTTAAAATGTCCCATTCCTGTGCCATACCTGCCAAGAAAAACACAAATATCTTGGTACAGGGTTGTGCTGTCTACCATCAGAAACATGTGGTAGCACCATCTTAACACATCCACAGTATGACTCTAGAATGCACATGCAACAGGTAACTTACCTCAGTGGTAGAGATTTTTAACACTTGTGAGTGCCGCCATCTTTAATAACATGAGTCATCAGTTACAAACTTAGCTAAAAAGCCTTTTAACAATAGCTGGGAAAACTAAAAATACATGGAGCATTAATCTTAGGAAGTCAGAAATATATTTTTGCTAAGAAAACAAGCAAAAACCAACTAACAAATACTGTTACTTTAAATTTAGCAGCAATATGGAATAAATTAGGTATAATAAGGAATAGGGGTACTTATTTGCTGAAAGTGCTGACAAACATAAGCAACATTTTATATTTTGAGTGCCACCACTGGGTGTGGATTCAAATCGCATACAATATTCTTGGTAGGGTCTGACGAAGGTCCTATACAAGAGTTTTTATTGATCAACAGTATCCCCATTCCTTTTTACACATCCAAGTATTAAAATAGTTTTTTAATGTCTGTCAGATATTGGTCCATTGTCTTTCCACACATTTACCTGACTAAAGAGCTACAATATCTATTTTATGTTTGGTCACCGAGAGAAAGAAACACATCAATAGAAGATGCTTAATGTTTCTCTTCAGCTAGGGAGGAATGATGGAGCAGAGAGCCTGAGAAAGTTCAAATGGAGACAGTGATAACACTAGGAGACTACATATGGATGCTGGTTTATGTAATATGTTTATTAAAGTTTCCAAAATGTACAGTACACTACTGATGTATATGTTATAACAGCATGCATATCATGCATGTCATTTAATAATGTCATGCAACATGCATGTTGGTTGACTAGGACCTCTTGCTTAACCTGTAGGGAACTGGGCAGACTAGGTGGGCCAAGTGGTCCTTATCTGCTGTCAAAGTCTATGTTTCTATGTTTATATCACCTGGTTTCTGTGCAGTTCTTACACTTCCAGGTGAACTATCCAGCTACGTGAACCATCCACTTAGAAGTTACATTGTGTCTAGAAAGGTGACCCCCACCGTAACTAAGTCCACAATCTGATTATAGGAAGGCTGGAGTGATCCACAGCAAAAACGTGTAATATATGAAAATACTGAAATTACATCTGCCTAACTGCTCATTATATCTCTTTAAACGCATGGTCAAGCACCAAATCTTGTTTTTCTCCCCAAAAACTACTTACTTGAAAGTATCAATGCAGTCCGAAGTGAAGGTTAAGAAAACAAAAGACTAGCCACCAACTTGGAAATAATTCCCTTTACTACACTGATATTTTACAATAATTATAAATCAACTATATGTACTCTTACAAACAACAAGCTATACTGCCAGAGTCAAACCCTTACACTTAAACACATCCCACAACTTAAAAAAGACTTGTGTTTAAATCTGACTTTGTGGCCTCTGCTAAGAAACACACAGTTAAACCTCTGTCTCCTGCTAACCAACACCACAGCCCGGCTTCTAGTGCACAAAGAAAATACAAACGAAATGGCTAACTACACCTCCATCCACAACAGAGAGGAGGGACCATCTCTAGGGAACATTTACAAAACCAGCTGCCATCCATGACTGACTACACATCTCGTCTTCTGCTACTTCAGAGCCACAATATTTACCCAATTAGCAGGGCAGGGACAGATTGCCTTCAGTAGTGCAGAGCGCCATCACTATACCAGTAGTCAGTCAGGCACTAATCTGCCCCTGGCCTCATCTGCATATTTTCTGAGGACCAGGAGAGTGAATCAAAGGACCCTGTCTGCTGATCTGCCAGTTCATCTCATCAGTTCAGTCCTCGTGGGTTGGGCAGGCATGGCGAGGTAAAACAACAGATTGCGCTGGAACAGCTTTCCCCTGTAAAAAAGGTTAATGGCCACTGTTTTCACAATTCATTCCTGTTGTGGGATGGGTGTTTCACACCTGCCCAACAAGTTGGACTCTGTTGTTGGGGGTCCTGCACTGTACAACAAGTTAGCCATTGGTGCATGAATACAAAACTAACTGTGTGTGTGTGGGGGCACAGCTACTTTAGGCAGTTGCATCTCAATGTCACAGCACCACCTGCTGGCTACATGGTAAAAACAACACTATTTTATCAACTTCTACTGCTTTAACTGCATTTAAATTTAAATTTAAAATAAGTACAGTAGTATTTTAACACAAAACACTCTGTTTTAAATAATTAATTATCAAATTACAACTGAGACATTTTTTAGGTGTGATAAGCCACTCCAGGGTGTGCATTAAAGGATTTTAATGCACTTCCCAGGGACATAAGAATACATGACTTTCAGCCTCATCCCTTAGCATGCACCCACACCCTGTTGTGGCTTATTACTATTATTAAAGGTATAAGTTTTCTCTTTGGGCCATCTTTTTCCGGTACGATTCTTTCTCGCCTTCCTTTCCACTGAGCCCCAGGATCTCCCCTCCTCATCAGGTCACCTCTCCTAGAAGGCCAGGCCTTAGTCTCTTGTAATCACCAGTCCCACTTCAGGTGATAACCATTCAAGCAGACGTCTCCACATTTGCTCAAACCAGTTCCCATGTTCTCAAAGTTCCAGGGTTAACTTTTCCAAAGACAGGATAGCCACCAAATGCATGGCATTATCACCTGTCCAGGTCCTTATGACTCCACATGTGTTCAGTATGCATTTTATTCGCTGCTACTAGAAATACTTATGGGACCCTTAGCAATAGGATGAGTTCATCCTCTCCTTTCTCCACTCTCGACAGCATTGTGAGTGGTATCATTTCTAACGCGATGCCTGAAATATCTTGGATTATCTGCCAGGTAATTTCCTGAACGGCACATATTTTGGGAAGGCCAGAATTTATGTATGTACATAAAAAATTCTACTTGCATCTGCAACATGTTGCAGGAATGTTACTATGAAACTTATTAACCATGTATGGTAAGCAGAATACCACATTTTAAAAACTTTTATCATGGTTCTTTAAATTTATTACACAACGACATCCCCATGTGCCCTCCCATATTTCCACCAAAGTAGCCTTCCTGGTCTTTAGTCCCAGATCCTATTGGCAGCTCTATCTACATCCCAATGAGGGGAGGTTGTACTTCATCAGGACGTTATAGGACTGCAAAATTGCTCCCCTATTATTAAGTGCCTTCGGCAGCAATCCCTCCAGGCTGGGATGGGGACCTCTACCCACTTCTCCTGGCTATAATTAGGTGAAAGTGATACTGTGGCAGCTGTGCTATTGCATACAATTCCAAAAGTTCTGTGGGCACTTAGCGGAGAATAAGTCCCCAGATGTCTTCAGTCCAGTCAAACATTGAGCAAAGCCCAGATCACGGAGGCTAGGGAAACTCTGGGTTACCTGTGAAGGGTATTAAAGAGCTAGTGTACTGCCTGGAAACTGCCTGCAGTGGTGTAACTTTCAGCTGTAGTCAGCTATCACTTCTTATATCTCAAGTATTTTCTCTTTTCTGTTTGCTAATTATAAGATTTTCCACCTGGCAATACTGGGGTGATGTGTGGAGCAGCACTCTGTCTAGAGGAAAAAAAGGAATTTCTGTTCCTCCCACTACATCAACACAGACCACACTGACTATGACATCACTAGTAACCAATGAGAACCATGTCTCACTGCCAGGTTTCACTTTCACATGAAGCAGCAGGGACTGGCTCTCCTGGTTACTAGTGATATCACATTCCTGCATTTTGATTGGTAGTTTGTGAGAGTCACTGCTCAGGCTGCAAGGATTGTGGTGCCTCAAGGTGTTTGGTTTCATTCCTGACGATGTAGTAGGAGGAACAGAACTGACTTTTTCCTCCAGACAGAGTGCTGCTCACACAGCACCCCAATAATGCCAAGTGGAAAATCTTCTAATTAGCAAACAGAAAAGAAAAAATACTTGAGATATAAGAAGGATAGCTGACTGCATCTGAAAATTACTGTTAATTCCAAGCAGTACTCTAGCTCTTTAAAAGGAAAAAAAAATGTTTGTTAGCCCGTCTTCTCTTGATACTTCCCAGGCCTCCAGGGTGGTTATGACCATGGAATTAAGGTCGCCATATTCCTATACCAATAGGTTCCCCAGGCCAAAATAAGCCATCAGTGCTGATGGAGCCCCATTTTGTTCCAGTTCCATCGACATTATTTTCTCCCCTCTAAAGCAGTCAGTCATGTAGCTGGACTGGCAGATGTAACAAAATTTCTCAGAATCTGGTAATTCCACCCCTTTTACGGAAAGCTGCTCTCAAGCATAATAGGCTGGTCTGGGCTCTTTTGTTCATCCAGTTGCTTCTGACAAATAAAGGGTGCAGTAGGCAGAATTTGCCATCCTGAGGGTAATTCATTTTGTTCCTTAAGAAAAACTGGGAAGTCAGAAGTGCAAGGAATGCAAAGAGCCTTAGAAGACACTGGTATGGAAAGAGAGCTAATGTACGACCCTAATCATCTGCATGGGGACAAAGGATTGTTTTTTCTGAAATGGGTATTTCATTCGTTCATCGCTCATTCATTCTTTCATTCATTCATTCACTCATTCTGTTTTTAACTGGGACTGGGAGAAGCCCTTTCAGCCAGGGCTGACAAAAATACAAACATTAAGAACAGTACCATACAGTGTGCGTATCACTGACCGTTAAATGTCAAGGCACATCAACACATGTGCAGGTGGTGCAGTTTCGTAAGTATGATACATGGTGTTCTTAAAGCATTGTGGAGAGCTGTTTAGGAAATGGAAGCCAATTTAGAAATAGTGTATATAAAATACTGCATCTGAGACATGACAGCAAAGGACATTAGTGAAAAAAATACTATTTATAAATGCAGACATACCTGTCCACAGGGTACCTGAATCTCTGGTAGATCAGTAAACTCTACTTTGCCAACCCATGTAATTACCTCTCACTTACTAGTTATTTAGCTAATAAACAGCAGGGTGTGGTTATTGGGATTTATTCCACGCCTTGTGTGGTGTGTCACGAGGTGCAGCCGAGGGACTTAACCACACAAGTAGTGAGTAAATCACCCAATAACTCACACCCTGGAGTGCCTTATTGCGATTATACAATGGACCTATCTGTAAAACACATTTAAAATGTGTTTAATTATGTTTTTTATAAATGCTATTTTTCAGCTGTTGGTTATGCCGGATTTACCCACAGTCATGCGACATGTTTTGACCAATGAGGTTACAGGATTTTCACATACCATTGTATAATATAGCACTGTCAACAGCTACTGTACATACTGTAAACCAACTATGCACCCTTTCACCCAGACACCTTTATCATTTAATCTCATACTTCTTTGTGGAACAGTCTGGCTCCCTGCAGGATTAGAGAAAGCCATTCCACTAACGCAGCAGTGATAACATACTGTCACTCAAGATTCTTGTATATGCTAGAGATCTATTTTGCCACATTTAATAAACAGTAATTCTAAGGAAAGAACGAAAACTTGGTAAGGAATGGCATTGCTTGAATTTAAAGACTTTGGGCTGGATTTTCAAAGGCCACGGCCAAGGTTACAATTTTGGTGTGTCATTAGATAACTGTGGCAAAACATTTGAATGATATTTGCAAATGTATTGCCACACTTATGGCACCTGGCACCACTTCATGGTGTAGTAATGATATTTGTGATCTCAAATATTAATGCATGCACCATTATAAGGTACCATTTACCACAACCTGTTAGATGTCTATCCACCTTTTAGGTGGTCTAAGATATCAATGCATTTGTAATGGATACATCACAATTGTGCAGCAAGTTCTAATGCATGACTGAAAAGCCAGCCCTTTGTCTCTGAGAATTAAGCAATAAGGCATGGCAGGGTGTGCGTTATTGTGGGATAACGGCATGCTCTGAAAGTGAAGTAAAGGTCATTGCTGAGTCCCTTATGCTTCCAAGAAGTGTTATGATCCCACAATTATGTACATGTGGAAGAGTATTTGGAGCTGCAGTTTTTTGCTGTGTGCCATCAATGAGATGAAAGGGTGCCTTGCACCTGAAGAGGACTGAATGGATTGCCACTGACTTCACTGCTGCAAACCAGATTACAAATACAACTGGCTAATTTGTAGAAGTAATGCATCATCCAGCTACAGAAACTGAGAAAGCAGCAGGCATAGTGGAGAATGTAAACAGGTGGACATACAGTAGTTATCTTGATGACCATTGAACCCTGTGATCAGTCAACCAGTATTTGTAGGGCCTGCAAAATACTAAGGGCACTCTGGGAGCAAAGTATCAGAGTTCTTGGTGCCCTTATTCCACCACTGTGGGGACCAGAAAAGTGATGGACAGCCAAGTCAGCCACTCAGGAGACAGAATGTCTGTGTGCTGTACTGGAATCTTCCCATCAGGATTGAGAGATTTCAATCAGTCCTGCTCGGCATTCAGAGGAGAAAGGTGCTGTGGAGGGAGCTGATAGCCTAGTTGGCCTCAGAGCAGAAGGGATTGTTTGATCCTGTTTAAAGCTGCTAGAGTCCAATACAAATGATTTATTGTTGCTGGGGAATACTGCCAAAGCTGCAAAAGAACTGCTGTGCCATCTGAAAAGAACTGCTGTTGTCAGAGGTCGGAATATCCATTTCTACCCCGTTTAGTGTGAACAAGGGAAGATTTGGTACCTGGTACCCTTGACCACAAGAATTACCCAGGTTGAGGTGAGGAAGGCCGATGGCACATTTATAAGGTAGAAAAGAAAAGGGCAGACTGGATGGCCTTGCGGTCCTTATCTGCCATCAACTTCTATGTTTCTATGTTTCTATGAGGAGCCCTCTGGTCTAGGCCTACTCAGAACTTGATGCACTGCCATGCTGTTGGAGAGCTTGGAGATAGATGCCACAGCGAGAGTGAGTCTAGGCATGCATCCAGTCCATCTTCTTGCTGCCTACTGCCTGTGAACCATCAGTGTCGGCCTGCACCAGCGACTTGGTTGACTGAGTGCTCTGAAAACCTCCCACAGCTGTTGTCTGCACTATCCAGGGATGTGAGTATCTGGTCTAGCCAGTCAGCATTCTATATCATCATTTACCTTGTTGGATTAAAGTTTTTCTGCGAATCAGTGTGTTCTTTTGGAGTTACAAATCTGTTGTTTCAAGTGCTAGCCAAACACATCGATTGGGTTGGCTAAATTGCAAGCTTGCATTTTAAATAAGTGTACCAATGCAAGATCCCGGCAACTCGTCATCTGGCCTGCAACAGTGAGTACTGCAGTAAGCGTGACTTAAATAAAGTACAGTTATCATATGGTGAAAAGTGCAGTGTTGTAAAGTATTTATTTATTTATTTGGAAAATGTTTCGCAGGAAAGACATCATGAGCTGTAAACAGCTCATTTCCAGAAGTGTCCTGGGTGGGAGTTGGGGGACAAGAATTGGGAGAACAGGCAAACACATAGCAATAACAGAGCAAAACAAGTATAATTACTAAAATAAAATAGTGTAGTACAGTTACAGAGCAGAAATAACCCAGACCCACTGGCCAGGGTAAACAAAACCATGTTCGGATATACCGTACATTGCAACAACCTAAGAACAGGTGATCCAGTAGGGTAAAGGTTACAGGATGGACAACACATTTGAAGTGCTAGAAGTAGTAGGCTGAGCACACAATTTGAAGTGCTATCATACACCCAAGGGAGGGCAGTCATAAAACAACTGGGGAGGTGGGGAGGCGACTGGTAGAAGGTGGGGGATGGAAGAGGGGAGAGAGGGACAGTGTTTGTGGTACTGTGGGAATAGCTACTGAGGGTATCTGGGAGGTCTAACAGTACAGTAGGTTGCAACAGGTATTCGTATGGGTGCTGGATGGGCTGATATATCTGTGCAGAGGGCCTAACACAACCATAGATAATTTGCATGGGGCTTAGCACTGCAGACAGTTGATATTGCTGGTCATATATGCCGATCTGCTAACCAGCCCTTTGTTTACTTAACTTTGCATAACCTCTTCCCTTACAGGATGGAAGCCAATTGTTAATGAAACCCTGTTAGTTTCTTAATGTTTATGTGTGAGCATATTATTGGCCATCTCCTTTAATTGTGGTACAAAAATGCTTTTGTGAAACTTAAAGCATGGGTACTTGTTCTCAAGGAGGGTCCTGTATCCACTTGGGGGTGAGAACACTGGTACTGCATTCAGGAGCAATATTGTACTTGTAACCTAGCCCACTATTTCTTTCTCTGAATAAAGGTACCATGCCTTTCCGTTTCCCACTTCCAAACCAAATCCCCAATTGAGGAGTTTAATGAGTCCAGGTTCTCGGCCTGCTTAGAGCCCCTGGTCACAAGGCAGGGGTAGAAACTGTAAACACCTTAACATCTGCACAGTGAACCAGTTACACTTGGGAACCAGGAGATCACAGGTTTCTACCCTACTAGATAGAGCCAACTACTCACTGTATGACTTTGGGCAAGTCACTTTAACTCTCATGGCTCCAGTCTATCCGGCTGCAGAAATGGGTAAAAGCAGGACCCCACCGAAATGAGATGCTACATCTTGGATGAGCTATCCTGGGTAAATAAATTGTATAATACAGCTTATTTAACATTAGCTATGGTGGAAGTCATATATAAAAGAAACAGAATAATTTGTGGTATGTATATCTGCTTTAGATTACTTCAATTAAAAATTATTTCCACTAAAGTATTGCACTGCAAATGGGCGATGTCTGCTACTTAGACTACAACATGGATTTACATGGATAAGACTAATGCAGAATGAACTAGCAGCCTTTACTGGCATATAAAATGCCACATTTGGTTAGTCTAGGCTATGCACTTGCCCATGGAGGCAGGATGGTCTATTAGAGTCAAGACTTGTGAACTAAGAGATTGGTTAGTTTAAAGCCCAGCTAAGCCCCTTTTAACTCTGTGACCTTGTTCTTGAGCAACTCACTTGCCTTCGTCATGCTCCAGTCCGCCCAGTTCTGAACCAGTTTGGAAGGCTTGAAGGTGGAACCTGTGGTAAATGATACCATGCATTTCACTTGGGCAATCCTGGGTAAATAAATTCCAAATAATACATTTATTGGAAGTCAACGCGGTGTCTTCAATGACATAGAGATAACTGATTTTCCAAGAACTGCTCTCTTCATTAGTGGGGTTAAGAAAAAAGGAACGACGACAGCAGATTCTTTCATGTGGCCCTAGTATTAGCAACTACTGTACAGTGTGTCAAAGTCAGCCAAGACAATTCCTGTACGGCATCTCAGTCAGCCATTAAATGAAAAACAAACCGCATAAGAAAATAACCTGCACTCATAATAAAACTCAGCTGTGTGTTAATTAGTTTTCATTGCTGGAGCCTTAATGCACTGAAATGAGTTGGTATGTGAGTTGAAATAATTGTTATTGCTGAGGGTCTTGCTATTTGAATCAACTTTATCTTTTATTGCTAAATACATATTATTAACTGTGTGTAGGCAAATCTTTCATTTCACATGTCTTTACCAGTTTCTCATGTACCTCAATAAGATATTTCTGAATGCTGGATGCAACAGCATGAAAGGTTCTGTCTGTAGACTCAGGCAACCAATCATCCCTTAGTGAGAAGGTAAGTGTGCCAGGTCCCTCAAATTCTGAAAGCCCATTGAAAGATCTTTCAGATTAAATATTTCGCTTACCTTTAGGTGTCAGCAGTCCTGAGATACAGATCTCAATCATCTGTACTTTACATCAAGAGACTAGTCATTTCATGGAATCTGGAGACAGAATGTGATTTCAGGGAGAAGAAAGCTATATGTTGGTAAGCAACAACACGGGGGAGGGTAAGGGGTGACACTGCTAAAGGCCCCTCGACAATTGGAACAGCTGGCCTTGGAAGGCCAGTGGCAACCCTGGCTGACCCAATCAGGTATCAGTGGGGAGGGGGCTGAGGGGCCAGCCTGGAACACTCACATTGGGAGGGCTTCACTTAGTGCTTAGGGTAGAGGCAGAGGCTGGCGACCTCTCTGACCAAAGTGATGGACTGAGTGCCATCCATCCTCCATATTGATGGCTGTAGCTGCTTTATCTGGTTCCTTTTTTACCCCACTCCTGAAGATGCTCAAAGCAAAACCGGTCGAGGTTGGTGGGTCTCACTGTGAGCTCTCATTTTGTGAGTCAGTATTGTTTTATGGCCGTTTGTCATTAAAAATGATGTTTTAAACATGCTTTTACAGCTGGTTTTGATTGCATCTTTAAGCTTATTTTGCCTTTTCTGCAGTGAATGGGGCTGAAGTTTATTGGTTGCTGCTTGCTCTTTCTTAGGAGTACACCCGGCTGTTTTGGGCAGCTTTTTGGTATTGTCATCCTTTTTACCTACGGCAGCTTATTAGACTGCACAATGGTTTGCATCCCAGGCATCAATAGGCAGCACATTCATATTCCAGAGACATTCTCAGCACATGGAGTTGGGATTGCCGTAAGCGGAGGACAGCCAGGAAGGATGCATGACCCTGAAATAGGTAGGCCGTTTGGCAAAGGGGCTGTCCCTGAGAGAAACATCTGAAGGAAGGCGGGAGGTTTGGACCAGAATGTGAGAAAGAGTACAGCCCTGGGCAGCCATGCTCCTCTAGGAAAGGCCCTAGAATCCTTTAATCTGAGTGGAAACTTGCATGGGAAAGACATGGCCCCAGGCATATTCACTGGATCTCATGGACAGGTAGATGGAGAATATGAATTTGCTGTCCCAGGGACATATTTCTGTAAATAAATGTACATGGCTTTGCATTTGGATATGTGAATGCTGCTAATAAAGCTTTGGTCTCCTTATCCCAGAATGGAATGTGGTGTGTTATTTTGAATTGGGAACAGGGGACATGATAGGGCAATGTTTGGGTAGTAGTGAAGCCAAAAGAAGAAAGTATTTTAAAGGGCAATAACCTCATTGCAAGAAGCTGCCTGATGGCTGAGCAAAGTGGGACTCACTGCAGTGCCAGTTACCTGGGTTTGGAAGCAAGCTTGGAGAGCTGCACCAGTGTGGTCCTGTGCTGAGGGTGCTTCTGAGCATTGCGTGAGCCAGTCCCAGGAGGTAGACCCCCGACATCTGGTGCTGCACAGCCCTTGTATCGCAGAGAGGAACTTGCTCTTCTGCCATGGTGGCACATGCACAGAATGCGCTGCAGCATGCATGGCCAGATGGCACATGCACAAAATGTGCTGTAGCATGCGGCCAGATGGCACATGCCAGAATGCGCTGCAGCGTACTGCGGCCAGGTGGCACATGCAAATAATGCTGCAGCGTGCGGCCAGGGCACATGCACAGAATGTGCCGCAGCGCACGCCAGATGGCACATGCACAGAATGCGCTTGTAGCATGCACGCCAGATGGCACATGCACAGAATGCGCTTGTAGCATGCATCGGCCAGATGGCACATGCACAGAATAGCTGCAGCGTGCACGGCCAGGTGGCACATGCACAGAATGAGCTGCAGGCAGCGCCAGGTGGCACATGCACAGAATGCGCTGAAATGTGCACGGCCAGCAGTTGATTGTGTCAGTACCAAGGAAGGTGAAAGGGTCCTGGGAATGGGAAGAAACAGAAATGCCTACGCTCACCGGCCTGCATAACTGATGGCACCAGCACTCTCTGGTCCTGCCCCATGTGGATCCCCTTTGGCCTCGGGGACAGGGGAGAGTGATGGACTGAAGGTTACTGGGGACATGCTTGAGTGACAGGCATGGTGGCACCTGGGGCCAAAACTGCAGTATATAGATAAGACCCCAAATGCAAAAGACTGTAGCAATGGTTATGCTAGAAGTAAGCCTGAGAAAGCATACTCAAAGGAAGAAACGGAGCACTGAGGACAAGAACACTAGACAATATGGAAACTCTTCAATGCATGAAGAAATTCCATTTCAACAACTATACAGTGACCCTCTTATGGCAGACTGTATCACAATGAATTCCTGATGCAAGGACATTTTGGCAGGGTTAGTCTGGTCTGGTGGCATAAACAATTTTCTTAGTGTACTTATGGTATTTCAGCCAATCTGGTACACAGAGATACTATACCTCTTGTCCTGTTTCAAGTGGTCTCTTGTTCAGGAACAATAGGAATGGCTCATTCCACTTCAGAGGTGGGGGGACCTGGACCTTATTTAACTTTTGAAATAAAATAAAAGGCTTAAAACTTATTATAACTCCCTCTAGCAAGGTCCAGCCCAGTGGTGCAGTGGTACTGCACACTTGTTATGCTGGTGACCAGCATTCAGAATGAGGCACAGACCATTGAGGACTAGCTGAGGAAGGAAGTATTCAGCTCTCCAGGGACTACTCCTTCCTCATGCATGGGAAAGCTGCTCACACTACGTGATTGTTGACTGGCAGATCAGTTGCTAGCACAGATCGGGGAGCACCAGTGGGAGAGGTTGCTGCTGGCCATCAGTCACAAATGCATGCCACCACATCACTGAACACCAGCAACCCAGGGATAAAAATGGAGGTGGAGGAAACAGACAGGTTGTCAAAACTGGCACCTCCCACAGTCTCTCACACAACTGACACAGCTGGCCACCCCCCAAGAAAGAGTGCAGTGTAAGTGGTGGATAACTGGTAAGTCCATGAGAAGGTCAGTGGGGGTGGGGTGGGGTGCATTGGTGCAGTGGACATATACCAGATTGGGAAACAGCTTAATAAAAAATAAATCCCTCCTGCTAACTTTGATTTATAATACAGTCACTAGACTTTCCCAGAGTGTCTCTTGTGGTATACTGACCTTTTGTGAGGCATGGGCAGCTAGAACTGCTTGGCTTTGCCTCGGGGTCCTCTTGTCCAAGCTTTACAATCAGAGTCTCTAATGCCATAAGGAACTCTCAGTGGAGGCCAGGCCCAGTGAACATACATAAGAGAAACTTGGGTCTGACAACAATTAAAATCCCTAAAAAGTGGGATGTTCCAATGGCCCAAATGCTGCGCGTTGCACTGCTGTGCTTTTGACCATGGTTTGGGCACAGACTCAGATTACTGGTGTTTGGGGTAGGCCAGGACTTGGACAGCTGTTGAAAGTAGTGCACCTCAACTTGAGGAGGGTGAGTACGGGGTCTGGTACTACAGTGACCTTTGCTGAGGCCAGGTAGCTTGCTCCACTGTGGGGATGTGCTGTGTGAGTGAGGCCACTGGTATGCTGTGCTGGCACCATGTCGGAGGAAGAAGGGTAAGGGGAAAAACCCCATGGCACCATTTGGATGATAACCATCAGTGATCCCGGTTCTTGCAAAGAGAACCTCATAGAAGACTTGGTGGATGAAATTGTGGACAGCACTGAGACTGCCTCCACAGGGTATGCCTCTAGGTCTGACAATTGAACATGCATTGGTGGAAGAAACAAAGCTAGAATAGAACAAAGGACACTTAAAACTGAATACAGTTTGTCTTATTTTTACTTGTATCATGTACAGCAGTAGTAAATTGAAATTAATTTTAAACTTGATAAAACGAAAAGCTATGTGAAATGTTGGTGGAGGGGTGCTATTGTTGCCCCTGTTAAATTTTAGCGCTTGTATTAGAAATAAAAGCATGCTTTAACTTGAGACCTGGTTTTAGGTCTTTTGTTCTGGCTGATCTAGTGCTCTGCTCCAAAGATATACACTATAATTTTAAATAAGTTGTTTAGACTTACTGCAGAGATGTAGAAATACATTTTACATTACTGCTGATTTCCTGATCTCTTTTTCCATGCAGTCTTTCTCCATAGCCATGCTCATCTTGCAGGGAAATACCTGGTCCTAGAGATATACCCGTTAGGTCCAGTGACCCCAGAGTCCCTCCCAGGTCCAGCACCACCATGACTGCCTCCATGGCAGGGGCTCCAGGGAGGGTGTTCTCCCCAGGGCAGCCCACTGTGTGGGCTAGGATTCAGTGTTGCCAGACACTGGGATCTAGGAGTCCGGGAACAGACAGCCATATAAATGGATACGGCATTCTGTCTCCTGGTCCCCATGTGAGCACAGCCTTCCTAGGGGCCGTTGCATGCACAACAGACCCGTTGGCAGAACAAGCTCCCTGGCTCAGTGGAGAGGTTGCTGTGGTGGAGCTTGCTGTCAACCCTCCTAACTAAGGCACACTGCCACATGGCAGTTCCGCAGCCCTGTCCCATCTCCTGATGCAGTGGCCTGAGTTCACTCCCAAAGTCAGGCCCCCCTGCCCGGTGGTGTTACATGTTGCCACTGGGCTATCAGGGTGGCCTCTTGCTCTTACTCACTGAATTTTGATGATGTCATTACAGTGCCCAATATGAAAGCTATTAAAACAAATATAACATGCAAGCTTAGTGATAAAACAACTGACTGATATGTTTCATTTGCCTCTTTAGCAGGAGAAAAAGTGTGCTGTGACTACAATGACATCATGTTGCTTCCTCAGATTGCTGCAGCCCCAGAAAGACAAACGAGTAAAGTAGCAAAATAAATAGAATACAGAGGCACATTTTAATATTTCCCACTGCAGCATCATTTTCACTTAATACGGGATTGTGTTACAAATATACCTGACAATACTTTGACTTTTCTTTTGATGCAGGAGAAAGGTTTATTACCTTGTTCCAAAAGGACAAGAATCCAACAATGTAGTGTGAGCCCAAGTTGCGAGACAACATGGACGTGTGTGTGTGAACTGACAGAGCTTGGATGGATTGATTCTTTATTAATTTAAATTTGAGTTTAAAATTTAACTTCTATCCTGGAACACTAAATGGCGTCTCCAAGGGCATGATCAAATTGAAAATGAACACTTATGTGAATGACAGGTCTTGTTTACTCATTGTTGCACTCCATCCACAGAAGGTCCTCGACTACCTTGACATGCAATGGTTTATGTTTCAAATTTAAAGAACCACTAGTACAAATCTCGCAAATCTGATCTGATGCCAGGAAATAGCAAAACGGTACAAGAGTATGTCAGCTTTTTGTGTCTGAAGGAGTTAATCATTCGCCCACTGAGCCTGTAGAGCCTCAAGTATGTGTGATGTCAGAAGAAAGTATATTGGCTGTAGTAGTTGAAAGTTATCCTATTCCTCTATCGACAGGTTAAATCTTCAAAGCTCAAACAGGAATTTCATTTGGCTCTCATTAATGTCTTAGGTCAAGGGTTTCACCCCACAGTTCATGAAAGCAATATCAGCTTTTCACCTTGAAAAGTCCTCCCCGCTGCACTACACGCAGACACTAAGCCTATTGTAAAATACAGCACTGGGATATACTATGGAGCTGAATATCTAAAAGCCAATTGCTTTGCTGGCTCAGTTCCAGCTTGGCTCAGCGCTGGCTTTCCCCAGTGGACACCGTGTATGTCAACTGCTAAGTCTCCCTGAATAGCATAATTGAAGCTGAGCTGCCTGTGAATCAAGCTAATTTAGAGACATGGTACTCTCTTGTACAAACTTCAGATCTCTTCAAACTTTCCACCAATTCCCAGCGCCCTTGCTAAAATTATCTTAAAGGTGAAACCTATCTTTGTAGAAAAACTAACAGAACTCAACCTGCCCTTTTCACAAGTTATTTGAGAAGACATCAAATATTACAAACAAAGACAAGGGATAATGATTTAGCACACATTCTTTCAAGGGTTTTCTAAGTTTAAACAGAAAAGCACACTGTGTGACAGGTATTCTGAAGGAGGTGGCAACCATTTTATTTTAGCTCACTAAACTTTAGAGCACAACATTACTTTAACAAATGTATTAATGTTGCTTGGCCTGCCGCCCATTGGTGCAACAGTAGCGCTACTGCTCAGAATGCTGGCAACTCAGGTTTGGAAGTGAACCTGAGTCATCGGGGCTGGCTTGGGGGTAGAGGATCAAGTCTCCCACAGGATGCTTTCCTCTTCCTCTGGGGGGTAGCCAGCTCAGGTGCATGACTTCCACCTGGGTGACCACAGATGGCAGTACACCCAGGAGCAGCTCAGTGGGAGGGAGATGTTGGAGTATGACATGTACCATGCTAGCATGTATGCTGCATCATTCCCTCAAGGCCAGCATCTTGAGGAGGGAGAAAACTGAAAATAGGCAGGCTGGAGCAGAGTGAAGGACCAACCCTCACAGGCCCTGCACCGCAGCAAAGTGGCAGCCTCCCCAAGAACTGGATAACTGGATCCTGGTCTGAGGCAGTTGAGGTCCTGCTGCACCCCATCATGGGGGCAAGATGGGGCAGGCAGGGGCAAGCCTGAAAGTCCATAGGAAGCCTGGTGATGGGGCTGTGGGGGAGGTCAGTCCAGATGGAGGCACTGCTATTGGGGAGGAAGATAAAATAATGCTGGCCTGATGGTGCAGTGGCTGTGCTGCCACTTGAGATGCTAGTCACCAAGGTTCGGACTGAGCTCAGGCAACCAGTAGGGAGGAGAAGTCTGAGGGTCCCTGTGGACTCTCACCTCCTCTGGGGTGGGCTGACAATCACCCTTTGGGGATCAACGGTTGTGCAGGAGGACTCGGCTGGACATGGAGGGCGAGCCACTAAGATAGCACTTATGCATGCCCATTTCATGTGGTTGGGGGGTGTTGCACCGCTGTCTTATTGGAGGGGCAATAAAGTGGAAAATGATGGTGATCAGTGGATGAAGCCTGTACCCACAGACCTGTCACAGTCGGCCAGACTCCTGCTTCAGTGCTGGATTTGGGCACCAGAGGGTGACTACACCACCCCAAGGTGGTCCAACCATGGGGGTAAAGCCATGGGGGCTGGTGGTGCAGTAACCTAGATGATAAGATAAATAAATTAAAAATAAAATGTATTGATGTTGTATGATATCTTATCATAAAGGCTGCAATTTCAAAACAGAAAAACAGTATTGTTCAGAAGAATGAGCAACAGAGCATTTTTTATGGCCTTCATTTCTTCCTGACATCCAAAGTTGATCCAGCTGTTCATTCGTATTATCAAATCCATTTATACAGTCACATTTCATTCTATGTCCCTATATTCACCCGTACATGTCGTGACATGGAGTTAGCCCTATGTCGCCAGTGTCCCCAAAGGTAACAATGCAGTGTCTGCTGCATGCTAGTTTGGCCTAGTCACAAGATGTACAGTAGAAGAAAAACAAACAACAATATGCTGCATGTGATACCTTTTATCATACTACAGAATTATTACTGAGATTAGCTTTCGAGAGCTATACTTCTTCATCAGGTCAGTCAGGTCAGAAAAGCTAGACCAAAATGGTAATATTAAATACACGCTAAAATGAAAATCAGGTTAGAATTGACATTTTGACCATAGAGCTTCTTCAGGAATTATCTACAAGAGAAAAAAAAGCAACGTTCTCTTTTTCTCTATTAGATAATTCTTGAAGGAGACCCTGAGGATAAACGTTGATTCTAACTCTATTTTAGCATGCATTTGATATGACTGTTTTGTTTTGTTTTCAGAACACACGCTGATGCAGCACCTTGATTTTTATTCTCAATAGCTAGTCTCAGTATTACTTTTCTTAGTCCAATAAAAGTTTATCACCAAGAACATTTGTTAATTTATTCTTCTACATCATCAACTGGACTAACATGGCTACCACACTCCTTTGTCTTAGTCACAAGAAAAGTGATAATGTATTGAATAATTATAAGAAAATTACTCTCCATATGTCTGCAGTAAATGACACCCTAAGAAACCACTTAAAATGCATGCATACATACATATACAATGACAGTCACACTTCTATTTTCACAATTTATTTATCCAGGATTACCCTGCCAAGATGAGACATTGTGTTTTCAGTGGGGTCCTACTTCTTGCATTTCTATACCTGGTGTGTTGGACCCAGGCTTGGTGAGGTTTTGACTTGTGTGGCCATGAGCAAATCACTTAATGCTCCTGTCCCCAGCATACAAAATGGGTAGAAGCAGGAACGCTATGAAAATAAATGTTTGCATCTTAGCTGGGTTGTCCTTAGTAAGTAAGCTGTAAAAAATAGTTTGTGTTGCCAATCAGTGCTGGGTGATTTTTTTTTAGAGAATTGTTAAAATTATATAGCAATGTATTTTATTTATGGTTGCTTACTGGGTTTTATTGCTAAATGGAGCAATAAATTTGTAAGAAATAAGATGTAAAAAGTGGGTGTTATACCCAGTTAACATACTGGGTGGCGAAGTCAGCCACAATGTGACATTTCACAGGGTATAATGCCCCACTCTAGACTATCTTATCAAATGTTTTCAATGATACTGGAAATAAATCACTGTTTTTAAGTCAGTGGCTTGGTTTTACATGGTGCAGTAATTGAGGACTCCACCAAAAGTGCTACATTGCAGAATTTGAATAAGCATACCCCGATAAGCCTCATACAAAAAAAATTAGGTTTATATGCTACTTGCTTTAAAATTATAAGCTGTTTGTAACCCTGATTTCATTACCTATTCAAAAAGCCAGTTTCAGTGAAAAGCCACCAATGATGTCATCTACTGAACTCACAGTCCAGTCCTCACAGTCAGCAACCTAATAGGATCTGCTTCTCCAAGTTTAAGAAACTGTAGCTAAAGTAATCCTTTAAAAAAAAAAAAGACATCGGTTGGCTGCAGTGCTTGCATTTCCAGAATGTTCAGATGCATGGCACTGTACTTTAGAACACATCAGGAAGGGTTTTGGAATATAGCACTGAACCAAGGCATAGAATATCAAGGTGGTGCATGATTTTAAAATGTTGGGTGGTGGAGGGCATGCAATCTTAGAATGTGGCAGGATGTGCCATCTCAAATGTGGTGGGACAATCAGTCTCAGAATGCACAAGGACACACATCGAAGAATTTGGTGGGGACTGGCACTGATATAGTGGGATGCATGTCGGAATATGACAGGACATACCATGTTATTCTGAAATTGCTTGATCCTGCCACATTCCAGAACTGTATGCACCCACCATATTTCAAAACTGTGCATCACATCCCCACCACATTCCATCATTATGTGTCCTAGCCACATTCTAAAATAATGCATCCCTGCTACATTCTGAAATTGCACATCCTTCCCCATTCCCAAATTGCACATCTCTGTCACATTCTGAAATGGTGCATCCCTGCCAAATTCCAAAATTGCACATCCCTGCCAAGTTGTATTTTAATGCCTTATTCCAAAATTGTAACTGTGACATTCCCAAATTGTGTGTTACTGCCACATTCTGAAATTATGTGTCACCACCACATTCCAAAATTGAACATCATTGCCACTTTCCAAAATTGAGCTGCACTGCCACATTCTGAAATTATTGTGTCACCGCCACATTCCAAAATTGAACATCATTGCCACTTTCCAAAATTGAGTGGCACAGCCACATTCTGAAACTGTCATCACCGCCACATTCCAAAACTGAACGTTACCACCACATTCCAAAACTGTACATCACTGACACATTCCAAACCTGTGCATCACATCTGCTTTCTGAACCTGTACGTCACCACCACATTCGAACTGTACTCACCGACACATTCCAAACCTGTGCATCATCTCTGCATTTTGAACCTGTGTGTCACCACTGCACTCCAAAATTGTGTATCACTGCTGCATTCCAAATCTGCATCATTGCACATTTGGAACCTGTGTGTCAATGCCACATTCTGAAATTGCTCATCACCACCAGATTCCAAAATTGTGTCACCACCACATTCTGAAGCTGCACATCACTGCCACATTCTGAAATTGTGTGACACTCCTGCATTCCAAACCTGTGCATCACTGCTGCATTCCGATCCTGTGTGTCACCGTCACATTCTGAAATTGTGCATCACCAAAGCATTCTAAAATTGTGTGTCATCACTGTATTACAAACTTGTGTGTCACCACCAATTCCAAACCTGTGCTTCACCGCCGCATTCTGAACCTATGCATCACTGCCACATTCCAATACTGTGCATCACTAGCATTCAACCCTGTGCATCACCACCCCATTCTGAACCTGCATCACCACTGTATTCTGAACCCAAAGGCCACTGCCACATTCCAAATGTGCGCCACTGATGCATTCCAAATCTGTGCATAACCACCACTTTCTGAACCTGTGCATCACCACTGCATTCTGAAATTATGCATCACTGCTGCATTTCAAAATTGTGCATCACCGCCACATTCCAAACATATGCCACCATGCATTCCTGACATTGTGCATCACTGACAGATTCCAAACCTTGCATCACCGCCACATTCCAAACCTGTGCATCACCACTGCATTCTGACATTGTGCATCACTGACAGATTCCAAACCTGTGCATCACCACCACATTCTGAAATTATGCATCAATTCTGCATTCCAAATTGTGCGTCACCACTGCATTCCAAAATTGCACATCACCACCGTATTCCAAAATTGTGCGCCACGACAGCAGTATGAACTTGTGCATCACCACCACATTCCAAACCAGTCATCACTGCCACATTCTGAAATCATGCATCAATCCTGCATTCCAAAATTGCACATCACAACTACATTCCAAAATTGCTCATCACCACCACATTCCAAACCTGTGCAGCACTGCCACATTCTGAACCTGTGCACCCTGCCACATTCTGAACCTGTGCATCACTGCAGTATTTCAAACCTGTGTGTCACTGCTGTATTCTGAACCTGTGTGTCACCACCACATTCCAAACCTGTGCATGACCACTGCATTCTGGAAATTATGCGTCACTGCTGGATTCTGAAATTGCACATCACCACTGCATTCTGAAATTGTGCATCACCACCGCATTCCAAAATTGTGTGTCACCACAGCATTACGAACTTGTGAATCATCACAACATTCCAAACCTGTGCATCACTGGCACATTCCGAACCTGTGCATCACTGGTACATTCTGAAACTGCATGTCACCACCACATTCCAAAATTGCTCATCACTGCTGCATTCTTAAATTGTGCATTACCACCGATTCTGAAAGTGCATGTCATCACCACATTCCAAACCTGTGCATCACTGCCATATTCGAACCTGTGCATCACTGCCATATTCTGAACCTGTGTGCCACCACCACATTCTGAACCTGTGTAGCACCACTGGATTCAGAAATTATGCATCACACCCGCATTCTGAAATTGCATGTCACCACGGCATTCTGAAACTGTACATCACTGCACATTTTGAAATTGTGCCACCACCTCATTTCAACCTGTGCATCACAGCCACATTCTAAACCTGTAGCGTCACCACCACATTCTGAACCTGTATATCATCACATTTCTGAAATTAAAATACCACCTCATTCGAACCTGTGTGCCACGGCCATTCTGCACCTGTGCGCCACGGCCACATTCTGAACCTGTGTATTAGTGCTGCATTCTGAAATTGTGTGTCACCACTGCATTCCAAAATTGTGTGTCACACCACATTTGGAACCTGTGCATCACCACCGCGATTCCAAAATTGCACATCACCACCTCATTCTGAAATTGTGTGTCACCACTGCAATCTGAAATTATGTGTTCCAGCTATTTTCTGACATTGTGTCATTGCTACAGTCCACAGTTGCAACCTGGTGGCATATCAAATGCCATACCTGCATTATTCTAAGAATTGTACACAACTTTGTCATTCTAAAGCCATTTTGCTGCTGCATTCCAACCCTTCCGTCACATTTGAAGTAATGTACCTTGCATCTACACATTATGGAAGTGTATGTCTGATCCACCCAGTGTCAGTTTTCCTTTTTAGTTGTTTGCTACAACTGCAGTTTTAGGCAACATAGGAGGTCTGGTCGGCATGCGCCATGGAGAAAATGGTCAGTTAACGGAAGCTATGGACAAAACTCTTCAAATATCTGAAAAGTATTTAATAAATATCAGTAGCAATCAAAGGATATCGAGGGTAAATAAAGCTGTCAGCTGTCTAATTAACAAAACTAGACACTTATAACGAGCTCTGACATTTATTATCGGAAAACTCCACATCTCGCCAAGATGTCAGTCCCAAACCAGCAAGTAACAAATCAGAATACAAAATACCTCTACACAACACTTCCCAATGTTCAGAAACCAAGTCAGATCTGGCTGCAATTAGAGAGATGTTTGAGGGCTTAAAACTAAATGACAGAAATGAAGTTGTCTATGCTTTGCTGCATCAAGATATGGAAGGTCTTAAAATGGTTTGAAGTGGCAGAAGAGTGAGAAAATATAATAAAGAAAGACATCTCAATATTGCAAGATAGCTCAGATTATGATGGCAAGCAGTTGGTATATATTCTTGACAAATTGGATGACTTGGAGAATAGGGGAGAAGAAATAATCTTCAGACATTGGTGTACCAGAGGGGTAGAAGGATGAAACATGGTACAGTGTCTCCAAACATTCTTATCAGAAATTTTTCAAAACAAAAAACCTGGGAGTGGGCAATAGAGATAGAGAGCACATCGCTGACACCAAAACCACAGAAGAGAGCATACCCCAGACCAATAATTGCGGATTTCTAAGGTATTCAGTTAAAGAAGAGCTTCTAAAGATGGCAAGAGAGAGGCAACAACTGCTGTGGAAAGAGGCCAGGATTTCTTTATTCCAGGACTTTTCATCAGAAATAGTACAAAGAAGAAAGAAGTTTAATGGGGTTAAGCAAGAGCTGCAGAAGATTGGTGTTAAACTATTTTATTAAATATTCAGCAACTCTGGTAATACAACCGCAAACAGCAGCAAATGTTATGTGCACTACAGTTAACGCAACAAGGGTTTCCTGGAATCTTCACGCAAGCAAAATTGTTATCGGGTACAAAGAAACATTTTACTGGGAAAGTACAGAATGAAGTGCAATCCAAAAACAAAACTGTGAGTCATCAAATGATTTAGATCACAACATGCATGACAAAGCCAACAATAAGCAACCGTGAGCTCATCAATACAGTGTTCAGAATAGAGTGTCTAATCAGCTCTTGACATCAGTAAATTTAACACAAGCTGCAGCTCCACTGTCATGCCCACCTCCCCAACCTACCATCAGTCTCTAGTCACCTACCTGTCAGGAAGATAAATACAGCAGTGGATAGGAAAGTCATTCGGTGGTAAAGGAGCGAATTCTGAAAGCAGGATCACATCCAGGACCAGGAAACTAACCAGAAGTCGCAGCAGGAATAGCAGGAATCCTTTAGTTCTTTTTCATCCCCTAGCCATTCTCCTATTCTGGTGCAGCAAGAACCCTCCCAGGAAGGGGAAATGGTAACCTGAAGGAAATCAGGCTGTCCCTGGCTAATCGGATTAGCACTCAGTTTGTGACCCCTTTGAACTTTAACCTTTAATCACAAAGGGGTCACTGAGATGCCTAAGGAGTTGCTGGAGCCCCTACAGGATTTATTCATCGAATACATACATTCATAGTATCTGTTGGTAAGGTATTTGAACTTTTATCAAGGGTAATTCTGACTATTGACTTGATCCTATAAACAAAGCTAAGGTAACACGATCTCAGAAGTTGGCTAAGAAATGTATTTTGGGGATATGGTTTTAGTCACATGAGGTTTGTTTTGGAGTATGTTGATACTGGGATCAATTGCCTAGCAAGAAGGTTTAAATTAATTATATGATATTCATCTTAATTGGGCTTGAGTTCTTACTGTTTTACTGTTACGCTTAAGCAGGACTACAGGAATTTTCCTTAAGGTACTTTTTGAAGTTTTGCACTATAACAGTACTTGTCTTGCTAATTGGTTCATTGAACAAATGTAAATAGGTCAGCTATCAGAGTATGGTCAGCAAATGAGCCGGTTGTAGGTTAAGGATGGGTTTCTCCTTGGTAAATATGCTGAATAGGCAGTGGCATGTTAAATGTCTCTCTCCTTTATCACAGATAGGGGCTCTGAGTGAACAAGTGGCTCAACATTACTTTCTATATCCAAAGGGCACACCAGTAATAAAGTCAGTTGGGACAGCTCACTTATAGATTGATCATATGACACCTAAATACACTACTGTTTTAAATAGGGGCAGAGAGAATGCCAATTAGGCTTTGCCAAGTGCCGTCTGTGAGACTGGCCATATTAATGGGCACGGTTTCTATATCCTACCCTTAAAATGTTTAATAGAGATCTGACACAGAACCTGCTACATAGGATACCAGGGTACTTCTGTCAGTTAGTACCATATTAGCAAGGTACAATGGATGTCTGCTCTTTGTTGGCAATGGCATGGGTGACTGGGTTGCATCTATTTTGAGCTGTCTCTCATTTTTAAAAATGACTTGGAACATATACTGCATTAATTCTAAGCTTTAGATATATAGCAGTGGTTGTCTCTACTGTCACTTCATCACCAACTTCTTTTGGGAGACCTCTTTTCTGTGGTTAGCTTGAGAATTTGTTGCCAATGACTACCAAGGAGTCGTTATATTCTGAGGGTTGAATCAGTTCTGGTACCCACGGTTTGAATGCTGGTTTCTCTTTCAGATCTCAGATTACATTAACAAAAAATATATATATATATATATATATATATATATATATATATATTAATAGAAATTGTCTTATGTAATAGGTAATATCCCTATTTTACTTACTGTTGCTAATATGCATGTAGGTTTTAGAGGAGTTTATTTTCTGTCTCTTTTTCCAACTTTGTTGCACTGCTGTTATGACAATCTGTAAGAGAGTAGTAGTCATTATAGTTGGTGTTAACTGAGTAAAGGAGTCATTTGATTTTACCTGCAGTCACATTGGAGTTTAGTATTCCAGTGATTAGCAGCTTTTAGCTTATAAGCTATATTTATTTTGTGTTTTTTTTAGTCTCTGTTTTTATTATTACGATACTTGAATCATTCATTTTTTTTATTTCACTAGAAACACATATTTGGTCCTTTTGTATGTAAAGGAATATACATTACAAAGATTAGTTAGTATTTGTTAAAATAAGGGAAATGAGCAAAGCTAATTTTAAATTAGAACTTGGCCTAGGTCCCCAATCAAACGGAAAAAATACTGAACTATTTACAAAAGAGACAGTGGATGTGGTATTCACAAGGAAACTCATGTATTAAAGAAAGAAGCTGAAAAGTTAGCCAGGGCTTGGGTGGCACAAGTGGAATTTAACAGTTTTAACACACAAAAGAGGAACAGCAATCTTAATAAGGAAAGGGATAAATTTTATAAAATCAGATCACTATGCTGACCTAGAATTGAGATTTCAGATTTTATCTGGTACAATAGATGGGAGGAGCTAGCCATCTGTAATATATATGCCCCTAATTCTGGGCAAGATTTGTTCTTTAGAGACATTAACTTCAGATTAAGTACTCTTAAGTCTTAGGATGTAATAATGAGGGGGAACTTTAATGAAATTGACCCTGTGATAAGCAGGAGTGGCACACCAATGGTTTCCACAAACTCTCAGAGGGTGCTACATTCTCTGCTAGAAGATTTAACTTTAGTAGTTGCTTGAGGCCTTTAAACCCTCAAGGAGGGATTGTACATTCTACCCAGATAGGCACCTTCGTATGGTAGATTGGACATGTTCTAAGTCTCTAAACTTTATTTCAGATGTAGTGACTGCTAAAATTGGGAGATTGTCCTTTCCAATGATACCTCTCAACAACAGTTTTGGGAGTGGTGGGAAATGAAGAAAACAGCTAGATGGTGATTCAACGCCTCATTACTCCAAGACCCCAACTTCACTAAATGGGTGAATCAAGGAGCTAAAGAGTTCTTCAATATTTATGACAGTGGAGAGGTAGGGCCAAATTCTTTATGGGACACATTTAAAGCATTTATGAGGGGGCAGGATTATTAGTTTCTTGGTGGCAAAAAAGAAAGTCTACAAGATGTCTTCGAGAAAGTTTGCAAGTTGGCTTCCCTGAACGACAATTTCCTGGTAGAACACAGGCAGACATGCAGCTTTTCAATGAAATCACTATACTGAAATATGACATCTATAAATACATTCAGCCAGGGGCAGAATATGCTCTTTTCAGGGTCAGACAATCTTACTGGGAGTCAGGAGAAAAGGAGAGTAAACTTTTAGCCTTTTGTTGAAAAAAAAGACTATTACAAAATAATATTGCAGACATCAAAACTCACAGGGCAAATTGTTGTTAACTAACAGCAGCATTTCAAATGAATTTGAATCCTTCTTTAAGAAATTATATATGAGTAAACATGAGAATGGGTGGAGGAAATCAGGGCCTTTTGACTTCTTCAGGTTTACCAAAACTGCCAGATTCAGATAGAGCCCTTCTAGATGAACCTACATCTATGGAAGAATTATGTAGGGTAGTAAAGGAACTACCAGCGAATAAAACACCTGATCCAGATGGTCTACCTGGTGAGTTCTACAAGTCTTTAGACCCAAGTGCCCAGATATATCTGTTTCAAACTATAAGGAGGCATTATCCTCAGGAACTTTACCAGAATTTGTGAAGCATGCTTACATCTCTGATTCCCAAAAGAGTCAAGGATCTGCGAAAGCATCAGCCCATCTCTTTATTAAACATGGATTACAAGATTGTGGCAAAGATTTTATCCAACAGGCTTAAAGGTATTATAACTAAGTTAGTAGGAGAAGAACAGGTAGGGTTTGTGTCAAACCGAAAGAGGTATGAGAATGTGAGAAGGCTGTTAAGTTGTCAGTTCTTAGCAAGTAATATACAGAAACCTGTCATAGCTATTGCATTAGACTTAAGCTTTGATTCCCTAGAAAGGAATACCTTTTGTAACTCTAGAGAATTTTAACTTTGGCAACAACTTTTGCTCACACATTAAAACCCTATGTATTAAACCCATGGCAAGGGTAATCACAAATGGGTTTATCTCTAATCCATTCTCTCTTCACTGTGGGGCAAGGCAGGTGTCTCTCTCCTTATTTGTTCATTTTAGCCCTAGAGCCCCTGATTCGCACCTACAGAAAATACACATGTTAAAGGTATTAAAGCAGGGAAAATATGCAATAAAGTTTTTACTTTCACAGATGACATTCTGCTTACTATCTCCAGTCCTCAATAGCCATTAGTATACTGAGGAACTTTAGATCAATTCTCAAAATGGCAGGTCTGAAAAAAATGGAGCAAAACTCAAGTAATCCCTTTAATAAATTTATCAAGTAAGATTTGAGAATGGGAAGATAGGGAAAAGTATGGTGCTGGGAGTGTTTAAGTTACTTAAGAATTAAGATACCCATAAACCCCAAAAAGATCTTAGATGTGAATATAAATCAGCTTTTAAAAGAAATAGGGAGGATTGTAAAAATGGGCTAAATTGAATCTGTCAATTTGTGGAAAAAAACTTCATCAAATGATGGTAGCTCCAAAACTTGTTTTCCTTTTTCAGAATATTCCATTTGTTAACTTTACTCAACTCTTCAAAATAGTGAATGGACAATTAGAAGGTTTTATGGGGAGATGCACCACCGAGGCTGTCTTTAAAGAAACTGAGAGTGAATAAAATAGACTACCAGGGAATATGAGCTATTTTATTTGTAAACCGGGGTTGGGAGCCATGCTTGTGGAGTTGGGACCACTAGACTACCAGGGAAAATTAACTATTTGTAAACTGGGGTCAGGAGCCATGCTTGGGGGAGGGGGACCACTAGACTACCAGGGAATATGAGCTATTTATTTTAAACCGGGTCAGGAGCCATGCTTGGGGAGGGGGACCATTAGACTACCAGGGAATATGAGCTATTTTATTTGTAAACTGGGGTCGGGAGCCATGCTTAGTGAGTTGGGACCACTAGACTACCAGGAAAATTAGCTATTTTATTTTTAAACCGTGTCGAGTGGTGCTTGGGGGAGGGGGACCACTAGATTACCAGGGACACATCCTTTTGCTGTGGTCAATGGGGTTGGGATTCATGGGGAGCACCTCTGCATTACCGCCAGCTTTTTGGGGAGGTAGTTAGCACCGAGCTACAGGTGTGCCAATGCCTGTGGCTATACCTTTGAATATGCCGCTGTGTTGGCATTCAAGTCCCCTCCTTTCAGTCCCTCCCCTGCGACATTATGATTTAGCATCGTGCAACACCTAGCACCGATGCTATATGTCCTTTGAATATTGCAGTCGGCCCAAATTCGTGCTAATCCAGTGCAATGGATTTGTGCCCTGTGCTTCCCTTTGAATATCTGGCCCTAAGAGCTTTTTGTTTGTTTCTGTTTTGTTTTAGTTGTGTAGGCAGTTGCAAAGCATGATTGCTGCATTTCATTTCTGTTAGATGTTTTCTTCTTTTAGTTGTAGTTTTGGTGTGGTTTTGCAACGTTAGGTTTTGTTAATGAATTTGTTCTTTCTCAGGGGATCATTAGGTCAGTTTTCCATTTTAGATTTTCTGTCTCTTTTCTGAAAGTTTTAGTTTATTTGAGTCATGACATAAGAATTCCAATGTTATTAGCCCTGACCACCTCACTCCTGCTCTCTCCTCACCCTACTCCCTATGCTCTAGGGACTCCTGCTCTTTCTTCCTTCTGAAGCTATCCTCGAATGGGAGTAAATCTGCTTCACCTATAGGCTCCTCTCACTTTGGAACAACCAATCGCTTTCCTACATAATTCACTCACACACCTCTAGCAATCCCAGCTGCACCCCATGCCCCTAACTGACATAATATGTAACACCTTGTTCCTGACTCAAACTAACAAGCAGCACTTCTGTTGCCTCTTCACCTCACTCTTCCATCCCTCCCTTCATATCAATCACAAAAGCCCTTCCTCTGGATTTTTCCAAAGCTACTTTCCAGTCTCTCTACCACCTGTATCCTTAAAATACATAATAGACCTAGATGCACGCTTCCAGGCTCCTGGCCAAATGCATTCTGCACAACCATGTTGTCCTTGCTATAGCAAAGCATCTCCAGTCTCCCTACCTGCTTATCCCACTGTATTTCCTAAGCTTATAACGTACAGGCTGCCTCTACCCACAGGGTTGTATTTCTCCTTTATAATTTACCTGTTGTTTATATTGTATGTATCACCTACCTGATTAATTTTGCCCTTACTGTATTATTTTTATTGTATCTTGTGAAACTATCTACCCTATGCTCCTTATCCATGGGTCACACCTGAAATGAGCTTCAGCTCAGTGTGCCTTTCCGGTTACCAAATGTTTAAATAAAAATAAATACAAAATAATGTTTTCCTAGAACTGGTTTGTTTTTGCCAGTGTTTTTTTTTTGTATGTGTTATCTGGGAAGGGTTATTACTGATGTGGTGATGGGCTGGTTTAATACAGTTTGTCACATGGTCATTTGCATGACTATATTTAAAGATGTTACCTGGTGTTTCAGCAACCCCATGTCAAATCCATCATTTTTGCCCAGTACATGATGGTCATCTAAGCATTTAAAATCCACAACAAAAAATATGGGTTGTTGTGTCGCTAGTTACATGGTGAGACTTAATCCTTCTTCATGGAACAAATGTGTAAGGGTCAGATTGTTTTATGTAGTTATAACGTCAGTGTTTTAGGTGTCAACATGAGTAAGAAAGAAGAAGTGAAACAAAGACACATAATCTGTCATGATTCTTGCTTTTTTTTCCCCACTAATGCAAAAGTAAAGAGAAAATTGCTAATACTATGACACCCTGTTGAACGAACATTCCCCAAAATGGAGGAAATATTTGTATGTTTTTATGCATAAAACCATTTCAAATCCCATGTCATTTGCATAAAACCTTTTGATAGATGTAGAATATGATTGGAAATATAGAGAAGGAAAGAAAGAAACAAAGGGGTTGCTATGCTTCTTTGGTTACACTTGCTTTCAAAGTTGCAGTTTCAGAGGTGGTTGGTTCAGGACAAAAGCTATTTAAACAATTCAAAAGTGCATGCAGAATGACAAAGACATTAATATAAAATAAACAGAGTATCTGAAGAAAGACATGTATATAATGCACCTTGAATGATGTCAACAGCTGCAATTGTGGAAGCTAATTTCCCTGGCTGCCCTCCTGTGTTCTTAGCTGGACATAATTGGATAAATCATTATTCTGATAAGGCTTCCATATATTTAAAGAGCAGCTGATGCCTTCAGGGAACTTTACCAAAACATAATATTTAGACACAGTCCAGCTTGTATTTCACATTAGTTCTGAGTTCATCTCCCATTATTTATTACTGAGGTCATCTGCATGAAAACAGGATCTTTGTCTCTGAAGAGTTCATCTATTCCCATTGTTGTCTCCTATCTAAAGTCATAATGCATTGCTTGTGAAATCACAGTTACTCCCATGGTAGCAGACTGATGTCACAACAGAGGACTATGACTTGAAGTAGGAGTCAGCTATAAAGACAGATGAACCCTGAGGGATGAAGGTCATATATTCTTGCAAATGTTCTTAGTAATAAATATTGGGAGGAGGAACTTAGAATATATATGGAATGGAAGCTGAATTATACCAAATTATTATGTTTATCAAAGTTATTTTAAAGCATCAGCAGCGCTTTAAAAATTTATTTGTGACAGTAAACAGCTTTGAAAATTATTTTGGGTATGTCAGAAAATGGGAATTTGAAATAACAGGGAACCTCTTTAATCATTGTTTATGTGTCAGGTAACACTCGCCTAGGAACATGTTACATACAGGGAGGTACCCCTGCAACCAGGTCCTGGCCAATGATGAGCTTGAATATCGAGGCCAATTTTGCTTGTCAGGCCCTTACAATACATATGTCATGATAGTCTTCTTCTAGGAGGTTGGCAAAGTAAATTATTCTCATTGTTGGCTCTTAACAAGCCTGCCACCTTTTCATTCTGGGATTTGACTATACCCAGAAAGTTCTATTTATAAACTTTAACTTCCTTGAGGCAGGTGCTTATCCTCACCTGGAGTGCTGTGTGCATTTTTGGTACACATTTAAAGAAGGACAAGGATCGAGGGATGCAATGCAGAGGAATGCAACCAAGATGCAGCAAGGACAGCAAGAAGGGAGGTGTGCAGAGAGGTTGGCAGATCTCAACATGTACATGCTTGAGGTGAGAAGGTAGAGGGGAAGACTGAAACATACAAATACCTCCGTGGGGTAAATAAAGTGGACAGAGAAGAATTGTTCAGATTGAGGGAACACAAACATCAGGGAAAACACAATGAAGCTGGTGTCTGGGAGGGTAGGTTTAAGAGAGATACCAAGATGCAAACACTAAGGCAACACCATCAAGCTGGTGGAATAAGTTTAGAGAGATGCTGAGACAGAAACACTAGCAGCAACTCCATGAAGCTAGTAGTAGTGGTGGTGGTAGCAGGGGGTAGGTTTAAGAGACATACCAAGACACAAACACCAGGAAAACTCCATGACGCTAGTGGTGGGGGTAGGTTTAAGAGAGATACCAAGACATAAACACTAGGGAAACTCTATGAAGCTGGAGGGTAGATTTAGAGAGAGATACCAATACAGAAACAACAGGAACAACTCCATGAAGCTGGTGGGTGGTGGTTTAAGAGAGATGCCAAGACACAGACACCAGAGGTAACTCCATGAAACTAGTATATGGGGGGTTAGGTTTAAGAGAGATGTCAAGACACAGACACCAGAGGCAACTCCATGAAGCTGGTGGGAGGTAGATTTAGGAGAGATGCTGGGAGATGGACACCAGAGGCAACTTCATCAAGCTTGGGGAGGGTAGGTTTAAGAGAGATGCCAAGACACAGACACCAGAGGCAACTCCATGAAGCTGGTTTGTGTGTGTGGGGTAGGTTTAAAAGAGGAGCCAAGACACAAACACCGGAGCAACTCTATGAAGCTGGTATGTGAAGGAGGGGAGGTTTAAGAGAGATACCAAGACACAAATACCAGAGGCAACTCCATGGAGAGGGTGGGGGTAGATTTAATAGACATACCAGGACACAAACATCAGGGGCAACCCATGCAACTGGTCAGGGCAGGTTTAAGAGAGATACAAAGGCAAACACCAGGGCAACTCCATGAAGCTGGTGGGAGTAGGTTTAAGAGAGATACCAGGACATAAACATCAGGAGCAACTCCATGAAGCTGGTGGTGTGTGTGGGGGAGTTTAAGAGAAATACCAAGACACAAACACCATGAGCAACTGCATGAAGCTGAGGGAGGATAGGTTTAAATACCAAGACACAAAGGCAACTCCATTAAGCTGGTTGGGAGGGGGAGATAGGGTAATGAGACATACCAAGACACAAACACCAGAGACAACTCCCTGAAGCTGGGGTGTTAGATTTACAAGAAATACCAAGACACAACATGAGGGGCAGCTCCATGAAGCTGGGGGAGGATAGGCTTAAGAGAGATACCAAGACAAACACCAGAGGCAACTCAATGAATCTAGCATCTGGGGGGGTTAGGTTAAAAGAGATGCCAAGACACAGACACCAGAGGCAACTGCATGAAGCTGGTGGGAGGGTAGATTAGGAGAGATACTGGGAGACAGACCCCAGAGCAACTCCATCAAGCTTGGGGAGGTAGGTTTAAGAGATGCCAAGACACAGACACCAGAGACAACTCCATGAAGCTGGTGGGAGGGTAGATTTAGGAGAGATACTGGGAGACAGACACCAGAGTAACTCCATCAAGCTTGGGAGGGTAGGTTTAAGAGATGCCAAGACACGAACACCAGAGGCAACTCCATGAAGCTGGTGGGGTAGGTTTAAAAGAGATACCAAGACACAAACACTAAGGGCAACTTCCATGAAGCTGGTGTGTGTGTGGGGGAAGGTTAAGAAAGAAGCCAAGACACAAACACCAGGGGCAACTCTATGAAGCTGGTATGTGAGGAGGGGAGGTTTAAGAGAGATACCAAGACACAAACACCAGAGGTAACTCCATGAAGCTGGTGGCACTAGGTTTAAGAGAGATACCAAACACAAACACCAGGAGCAACTCCATGAAGCTGGTGGGGTATGTTTAAAACAGATACCAGGACATAAACACTAGGACAACTTCATAAAGCTTGGGGAGGGTAGGTTTAAGAGAGATGCCAAGAAGGATATTTTTATGGAGAGGATGGTGGAGGGGTGGAATAGGCTGCCGAGGAGGTGGTCTGTGCACAGTCAGTGGAGGGATTCAGATGAGGCTGAGAGGGATACAAGGCTTTGAAAGATCATACCAGAAAGGAAGAGGGAAGGGGAGCATGAAGAGCCTGTAGTGATCTCTCATGTAACTTTACTTAGGTAGGAAAGGGCAGGCATGGTGGGTCAACAGGCCCTTTCCTGCTGACAGATTCCATGTTTGTGACAGCAGCATACCCAACTGTTTTACTAAACAAACCCATATCATAGCATACATCAGGTATGGCATGAGTCTAATCGGTATGGCTGATGTTGTTTTACTTGTGATCTATGGTTGCTGGGTCATCATCTGTGGCTTCACCACTCATGATGCCATGGGGTCATGGACCACTTGTAAAATATTAAACATATTGTTATTAGGCTGATGCCATATCCCTTACATACGCTATATATATATATATATATATATATATATATATATATATATATATATTCTTTGCAAAATCTGCATTAAAGGGACACTGTCAGCCCCTTAGACTTCAAACTATACCTAGATTAAAAACACGTTATGATTGCTCACATTCTGTAGACATTTCTGATGTAGCTGGTAAGTTGATTTAGCTTCTTTTCTTTAAAAAAAATGACAGCCCACCATGCTGGTGTTACCACACAAACATGTATTTGTTTACATTCTTTGTTCCACTTCCACTGAAGCTTTTTGGACCTAGGAATGCCTCTAACACAATCTAGTCACTCATAATACTAGGACAGGAGAGGAAATTACTACATCTGGAGTGGCTGCACTCTGTGGGTGTTCCTAAAGTTCAGAACGTATGCAATAAGAGTAGATCAAGGATTTAAAGCAAAACAAGAATGAGTATAATTGCACCATACCCATGCATTTCAGGTCTACTAAGAAAGAAAGCAGATTAAACAATAAACAACTTCATTAGAGAAGGTAAGCAGTCATGAAATGTGGGTTTTAATTAGAAATGATACAAAAGGGTTAACAGTGTCCCTTAATGCATCAGTTAGGGTTTAAGTTATTGATACAAACATAGGAAATGTGGTGTTAGGTTTCCACCCCTAACTCTCTACTCCACTCCCCAGGCAGCAAAAGGATAAAACATTAGGGTTTTGGGTTGCCAGAGTCTTGGTGAATCAGTGGTGAGTCTTCCTTGGGTTTGTTAATGCTAATGCCCGGGGGAGTAGGGTGATAGAGGAGGATGGGCAAAAGGCTGCCATCCCAAATGATTACTTTTGCTCTGTCTTCACTAGGGAGGATGGTGGGCCCCTGTCTGAGAGTGGCATTAATGCAGCCAAATAGGGGGTCCTGGAGATGAGGCAGCCAATATTTACAAGCAAAGGGTCCAGAAAGGGCTAGCTGCTCTACAGATAGATAAGGCCCCAGGACTGGATGGGATGCCACCGAGTGTACTCAAGGAACTGGCAGCAGAACTGGCTGAACCCATGATAGGGCAATTCAATAGCTCATTATATATGGAGGTAGTACTGAAGACTGAGGGTGGCAGATGTAGTTCTACTGTGTAGTGGGGATAACAGGCAGGGAACTACAGACCCGTCAGTCTTACCTCAGTTAAATGGACGCTGATGTAGTCAGTGGTTAAAGAGGCTCTTGTGGATTACCTGGGGAATAGTGGTCTCCAGGATAGTAAACATGGGTTCATGGCAGGGTGGTCTTGTCAAAGTAACCTAATAGTCCTCTTTGACTGGGTGATGAGAGCATTGGATAGGTGCCATACTGTGGATTTACTGTACTTTGATTTCAGCAAGGCTGTCAACTTGGTGCCTCACAGATGGTTGCTGAAAATGTTTGAGGATCCAGGTGCAGCTAGGGACATAGTAAGATGAGTAGGTTACTGGCAAAGGGGAGGCAGCAGAGGGCTGTGGTAAATGGGGTCAGGTTTGTATAGAAGGAGGTCATTCATGAATGGGGTACCACAGAGATCTGTCCTGGTCCTCTTGAACATGTTCATCAGTGACACTGTAGAGGCAATCCAGGCAGGTTGCATCTCTTTACAGATGACACGAAACTCTGTGGAAAGGTGGATAGTGATTAGGGAATCAGGAAATGTACAGTCACTTGCAAAGGCTAGAGACATGGTTTAAGATTTGGTAGATGAAACTGAATGCCAAAAACTGCAAGCAGATGCCCTGGGAACAAGAACCCCAGGACTGAGTACTGAATGGGTGGGGTAAGACTCAACACTATGGCTAAAGAACAAGACCTAGGAGTTATCATCAGTGACACCCTCAAACAATCAAGTCAGTGCAACAAGTCCTATAGTAAGGCAAACAGGATGCTGGGGTGTATCAGGAGGGGTTTAACAGCAGAAGAAAAGAGGTAATTCTACCCCTTACTGATCTTTGGTGAGGCTTCACCTGGAGTACTGTGCCCAGTTGTGGAGTCCTCACTTCAGGAAAGAGAAGGCAGGCTGGAGATGGTGCAGCAAAGAGTAACTAAGATGATTCAAGCCAGCAGGGCAGATCTTATGAGGAGTGCTTTAAGGCATTGAATATGTACTCACTGGAGACCAGAAGGAAGAGGATGATATGGCAGAGACCTTCAAGTTCCTGAAAGAAATAAACAAAGTGGACTGTGGTGAATTACTTAGCATGAGTAATAGTTCTGTTACAACCGCATGAGTGGAAATTGGCAGGAGGGAGGTTCAGGAGGGACATGAGGAAGTATTATTTTACAGAAAGGGTGCTGGACCCTTTGAATAGTTAACCAGCCAAGCTTGTGGGTGATAAATTCATTAATAGTTTTAAGCATGGCTGTGACGGAGTGAAGGGTATGGTGGCTGCTCAGGATGACAGAAACTGGGAGAGGAATAAGGGGTGGATGAGGAGGACTAGGACCTTGAGGAACATAGGTCCCAGTGTTAGACAGAGTACCACAGACAGACTGGATGAATCATTAACTTCATTAATGCACTAGTTAGGGTTAAAGTGACAAAAGTAGGGAAATATGGCATTAGGGTTTCCAACACTAACACACTACCTTCACCCTGCTACAGGCAGCAACAGGAAAACCATTATGGCTGCCTCTTTGCAAATCAGGTGTGGTGTGCCTTGATTAACAGTTTAACACTCACCCCATTACATCAGTAAATATGCTGAGATGGGTACAGTATATGAGAATGGGGTGAGCGTTAGGGTTTACAATCTTTATTTTCTTTATTACAGTGTACTGAAATATGGGAATGATGACTGGTGGGGTGGGCAACAGACACCAGGGAAACTGAATCAAATATGGAGATGGCAATCACAGAGGGAGGGGGTACCACTAGACACCAGGGATATGTAACAAAATTCAGGGCTGGCAATTGAGGGGCCACTAGACACCAGGGAAATGGAATCTAATACAGGGATGGCGATCAGAGATGGAGGTGTTACCACTAGACACCAGGGATACTTAATAAAATAAGAGATGGCAATTTGGGGTGCCACTAGATGCCAGGGAAACTAAAATAAATACAGGAATGGTGATTGGAGGGGTGGTGGATGCCACTAGACACCAGGGATACTTAACAAAATTCGGAGGGCGAGTGGGTGGGGAGCCACTAGACATCAGGAAACTGTATGAATCTTTTTGAATGAACAAAAATGTACTATGAAGAAACAGGAATTGAGTAATGAGAAAGGATTGAAAATGCAAATATAAAACACTTCAGAGTTATTTTTGTTTTGTATTATCTATGTATCACCCCGAGCGCTGGTGGCCCCACCCTTCAGGCCCCCTCAAGACCTCTCCCGACTTACCTCTGCTGTCCTCACTCAAGCCTCCTCTCTAGCCTCACATTGCAGCTGGTCCTACTGGGATATCCCAGATGTAACCCTTCATCAAGTAGGTCACCCCTCCTCTGAGGGGAAGGCACCGGGTAGAGGTGATCCCCAGCGCACTCATACTAGGGCCCAGGGACACTGCTGAGGCAGAGGAGGTGGCTCCTGGAGGTTCCAGAAGTGTCAGGGGTCAGAGAGCTGTCATCCGCAGACACCGAGTGGATTTTCCTGTTTTTCTACTTCCTGCAGTGCATTGCTTCAGCCTACACTCCGGTCTCCACTAGGGCTGCTACTGAGTGACAACGCCCACTCCCCACCCCAGGAGAGGAGAGCCATCCAATGGATGCTCGATCCTCTCCTGCTCCTGCTCCTACTGACCCCTGGCAACCTGAGTCTGTTCCCAAACCTGGGTCACCAGCATGGGTCAAGGTAAGGCACCAGTGCATCCCGCACCAGTCCCTCCTAGTCGGGCCCCCAGGGTTGCCCCCTCAATGACAGGGTCAGGGCTGAAGAATGCTGACTTTTCCCTCCCCCAGAAACCAACGCTCAGACTTCAAGGGCTGGTGAGGGCACAACTGGGAGCATGGAGCCTGCCAGCTCCATTTCCCATTTTCTGCCCTTCCCCTTGCTTTAGGCACTCAGGCACATGTGGAGGCATGAGCACGCAGTGATCTGCAGCACACCCTCTTCTAGCCACCACCATCTGCACTATCCTCGGCCTCCACTGGGGCAGTCCTGCAGCACGAGTGACTGAGACCTCCCCAGGAGAGGAGAGTTGCCACATGGCTCCTCAATCCAACTCCTGCCCTCCCCGGCCTGACCTCCGGCATCCAGGCTCGCTTCAACCCAGGTCACTGGTGCAGCATGAGGTGTAGCATCCATGGGCTGGCCATGGAGTGATTTTTCCCACTGATAACCACAGAATCCACCTAACAGAGTCTAGATGAGCAAGATACATATATTGGTCTCTCTGTACCATGACATTTTGTGGGTTTTGATATTAAAAAAAAAAAAAAAAAAAAAAAGAAACAAGATGCCAGTATCTGAAAAGGATTTTTCACATGGAAGAGGATTAATCAACAAAAAAGGATCCTTTTTATATGACCCAGATCTTGTTTTGTTCTATGCAGCTAACCTGAAAGTACCTACTGAGCATGTTCAGAACTGAAATTTTAAAATGAATAACTTTGGAACGGATTAATATTTTTCATCAAACTAGCAAAGGCACATTCAGGGCCAAGCACTTCCACCCTGAACATTTTAGTCCAAATTTTCAATTTTCAATCTTCAATAGTGTCAGTAGCACACTCACCTCTGAGGCCAGGAGATCAGAGGGCTGTGGGATCAGTTCCCACATCTGGCACTTGGTTAATTTAAAAGTCAAAGAAAATGGCCAGCCATGCCTTTCAGTTTTTCAGCAACTTTTTTTTTTCTTTTATTTTTTTTTCATTCTTTACAATAGATCCAGTGTGACCCAATGTTTCACCTCAATAGGTTTCTTCAGGGATAGGATCTAATTTTAAATACATAAATCATGTTTAGTATTTTGATTTCAATATCAGTTTCTCACACTCACAACCTCAATTTTACAAATGAGAATATTTAAAATTATTATAAATTCATGCCACAATGGTCATGTTGATATACTCTATCATTGAATGTCTAAAGTAGAAAGACTTGTACTATTATTTACATGGTAAAAAGCAATTTTATTCAGTGGTCAAGTCAACCTCATGGCAGCCTTCACTGAGGAGAAGGGCTGTGTCCATCAGACCCACGGTATCCACTGCGTGCACAGACCTCTATTATCTGCCAGGTCATATACTTATTTAAATCAAGGATACTAATTAATTATTATAATGCATGCTTCCTACAGTAGTTTATTACATAATGCATTTATTTGGTGGAGGCCCATATATATAGAATATAGTTATATGTTCCTATACAATCATTTCTAACCAAGTTAGGGATGTAAAAACTTACAGGTTATTTCCAGCTATATCATGCACTGCCAGGTTTTCAGTGTCTATTTCATTTGTAGCCAGCATTCTGCCTGCACAGAAAGTTGTATTCAGCTTCTTTTAAACATTTTATCTTGACAGGAAATAGACTTGTTCTAGGCTGCAAACTGGAGGTTTGTGTTCCTCACCTTCACTGATCTTCACTGCTCTCACCAAATGGTCCAGTCATTGTTGCACTGTGCTCGGATCTGGTAGGGTTTTATATAGGGAGTGGTCCAAGGTGGCAGACCTTGTAGCCCAGACTGACTCCTCAGATGTGGGTATTGGGGCAGTGCTGAGCCAGACATCCAATCAAGGGAAAGATCACCCCATAGTGTACCTGAGTAAAATGTTACTTCCAGGAGCAGGCTTACTCTACTGTGGAAAGAGTGTCTTGCCATGGTGTGGTCTCTAAAGAAGTTAGAGACATACTTATATGGCAGCATTTTGAGGTACAAACTGACCACAACCTCCTGGTTGGGCTGGCAAGAAATGGGCAAGACGAATGGTAGACTACAAAGATGGAGTCTTGCCTTGCAAGGTATAACATGATGATCTCTCATGGGTAGGGCAGCAAATGAAAATTCACATGGCTTTGTCACATCTATATGAGTAGTGAACTGACTTAGGAAGCTCATCCATGCAGGCTAGAGCCCCAAAATTCAGTCTAGGTGGGGAGGAGTGTGACCCTCTGCCTCTGCTTATGGTTATCTGTATGATATTGATATTATAAATACATGGTCTGTGTATGAAATTGTCTCACCCCAGTCAGCAGTGTGTGAGACTTGGCCTTTAACTTTCAAGGTATCAGTGAGGATGTTATTAAACTGATCAGAGGAACCATTAATTAAGACAGCCTTCCAGAAGGACATTTTATTACCTTTACAGCCTGAGCATGCCTTTGAAGTTAATTCCCACGTAGGCAGTTATGATGTTGCAGGGAGAAAAGGCAACTTGTCTGGTTCCTCTCAATTTTAGCACATAGCCGAGAAGTAGAGTGAGAGAAGAGTGTGGGATTGCTGAGTTCAAAGAGAAATGTTTGATCCCAGACTGTCATATTTGGGAAATGGCTTTTGCTGATGTTCACATTATTTAAAGTACATCCTTGTAGATAACTATGTTAGAAATTGGACCTATGGAGGGTCTAGGCTGTGATCTCACAAGGGAGGGAGATGGAGTTTCAAATGATCATCCATCTGGGGAAAAGTGACATATGATTTTTGACTCTGAGAGAGACTTGTTATCTGGACTTTGAAAAGCACTCAAGGGTAACATCTGGATAGAAAGATATTAAGTGATTGTGGTAGGAGTTTATATTCTGTAACCTCCATTTTTATATATAGAGCTGTAAGATTTGTGATATAATTGTTCTGTGTTTGATGTTTCTATTTTTACCATTTGAGTAAACAACCTTCTTTGAAATACTGCCTGTGTGTCTTCTCAGTCTTCCTTGTGCATGTGATGCTGAAACCCTGGTTTTAAGTCTGACAGCAGTTAAAAGCTTGATTGTGTTACTAAGCTAAAAGGTAAGAATACACCTAAGGTCTCTATATAGAGTTTTAAGGGTTCATTTTGGAGACCTGGCTGGGTGCCCTGGGAAAAGATTGTACTGCAGTCCCAAAGAGGGTGCATATCTGAGCCTGTAATTGGGTAAGCTAGCATAAGGTTCACAGTTTGAATCCTCCAGAACTCTAGGCTAATAGGTGATTGGGACCCAAAGCAGACAAGAGGGTTACCCTGTCTGTTACCTGTTCACACTATTGCACTCTGAGGTTGGCACTGTGGGTGCAGAGGGCCTGACCTGGAGTGCATTTGTGACAGATTTGGTTGGCAGTGGTGCAATTTAAAAGTATTGGTAACATAAGCTTTAACAGTTCAGTGTGTCAGCTTAATACTGTACAGCTCACGTGCAAAAAGGCAGTGATTTATTTTAAAAAGTAAACAGATCTATATCATTTGCTTACAGTCAAAGTTCCTACCAGTTTATTTTTTTCGAGTGCAATTTAGAGTAGCAGTAGTTAGGGAAGAAGATAGCTTCCAACTACAGCGGGAACACTGCAGACTACTTAAGGCAGTTGTGCCAGGACAGAGGAGTCCAGTACAAGGGAAAGCCATCAGCAGAACCACGTGGATGCTCTGATGGCCACCAATTCCAGAGTGTTGAGGACAGTCTGTGACTGAAAAGGCTGAACCTTGGGCATGGAGGGCCAGCATCCAGTGCAGTGTCCAGATCCAGTGAGGAGGACAGCAGGGCCAGTGCCAAGGGTCACAGCTGCAGGGGAAGGTCACCAGCATTCTGGAGCCAGAAGCAATCAAGCTGCAGATGGAGATGCAGAGAATGGAGCTGGAGTTCCAGGGAGAAGAGAGGTGAGAGCAGTGAGAGGCAGAGGAGGAGAAGAGGGAGCAAGAACAGTGAGAGACTGACCATGAAGAGCATGAGCACCAGAGGCAACATGAACTGGGGAAGCTACTGACTCCAAACACCAGCACCAGAGCAGGTAAGTGGCCTGGGTTTAATTGGAACTACAGGACTGGGTTACAAACTAAATTCTAAATTGATAGCGGATTTAAGAGGGGAAGATATGGATGCCTTTTAAATTTCTTTGAAAATGTTTGCATTCAGGCAAATATTCCAGAGGGTCCTGGAGCTTCAGCCATCCCCACTACTTACCGAAAGCCCAGGATGCATTGGGTCAAATGGACAATGAGGACAGTAATGATTACAGCAAACTTAAAGCCTCACTTTCAAAAAGTATGCATTAACTGCAGAAGCATACAGAGCTAAATTCTGTAAGCTCAGGAGAAGCCCTGACATGAGCTACAAGGTGCTAGCCATGACACAAAGTCAGTTTTAAAAGTTGGTGGAAGGATTGAAACACACTCTGTAGATAAAATTGAAAATGCTGTATTGTTAGAGCAGTTTTTGGGCATGCCAGCAGAGCTGAAACCTTGCTGGCTCAGCAACAATCTCAGAAGGGATGGTGTGCGAGTTACCCATAGCCAAGTGGCAAGGAAAGTTTCCTGGACCCCATAGAACCCCTGTAGAAACCACTGTGAGGCTGGCTCCCAGCCTGGGTCTCCTGAGATGGAGACTAATGAAAGGGGTAGAAATTTCCCAGTAGCAGTTAACCAAACAGCTGTGGAGGGTTACTCCAAAGAAGGAGGGGTGACCCATTGTCAAAGGGTTAGGGATGGCAGTGATCCTGAGTGCCCTGGTGCTAGAACTAGGGACCCAGTTTAGACACAGAAGGGACCTGTCCCATGCCTTGGGATGTGCAGGAGTTTGCAGCTGCTCAGAAAAGTGACCCTAGTCTAGAGAAGCTGAGGGCTTGGGCAGACTCTGATGGAGCACAGGAGGTGATGGGAAACATAAGGTTTATTGGGACAATGGACTGATGTATACTCAGGATGCAAAGACAGAGGGAGGGGTGATAGGCTGGCAACTTGTCATTCTCCAGGGTTCCGTGAGCAGTTGCTCAGATTGCACACAATATTCCCATGTCTGGTCATCTGGGAATCACATGCACTATGCAGCAGTGGCTCAGAATTTCTATTGGCCCAACTTCACCCAGCAGGTGAAGGAGCATTGCAGGTCTTGTCACGGTGCCAAGAAATATGGAAGGCAGGTAAGAAAACCCAAGCTACCCTAATTCCATTTCCTATAGTGGAGGAGCCATTCCAGAGGGTGGGAATGAATATTGTGGGGCCTTTAAATACCCCAGCTCCTCCAGGAAGAGGTTCATCCTGACTGTGGTGGATTATGCCACCTGGTTATCAAGAGGCAGTCACTCTATCCTCATTGAGGAAAGACAGAGTGGTAGATGCCTTACTTGGGATTTTCTCCCATGTTGGGTTTCTGCAGGAGGTTATCACCGATTGAGGGGGTTCTTTCATGTAAGACCTGATGAAATGTTTGTGGAGAAGAGTGGGGTGGTGCAGAGATGCACAACATTATCACCCACAAGCCAATGGGCTTGTGGAAAGGTTTAACACTACCCTCAAGTCAATGCTTCAAGCATTTGCTGAACAGTGTGGAGGGACTGAGAGAAATACCTTCCCCACCTGTTCACATACAGGAAGATGCCTCAAGAGTCGACAGGGTTTCCCTTGGGCCCCTAGACTTCATCCGGGAGGATTGGGAAGGCAAACACACCACCCAAGGAACTCCCATAGTGGATATGTCCTTAGGTTTAGGGAAAGGCTGAAGGAGCTTATGGGGACAGCCCAGAGCAACCTGGCAGCTGCCCAACAAAAACAAAAGATGTGGTTCAACTGCAGAGCCAGAGCTCACTCATACATGGTGGGTCAGGAAGTCATGGTCCCAATCCCAGTACAGAAAGACAAGCTGAAGAATGAGTAGGCAGGACTGTACAAAGCAGTCAGAAAGGTAAATGACATGAACTATATTAGAGTTACCTGACAGGAGACATACACAAAGAATATATCATGTCAACATGTGAAGCCATATGCTAATAGGGCTGACATGTTGCTGGCAGTGTGTAGTCCTGGGAGGGATGGATGAAGGGACCCCTTCTGGACATGCTGGAAGAAAGCAAGTAAGAGTCCTCTGTAGAGGCAATTAAATTGTCACCCAGTTGGCCCCAAACCAGATCCAGGTAGTAAGGGAGGTTTTAGCAGACTTTGCCCACTGTTTAGTGCCAAGCCTGGATGAAATCTCTTAGCGATGCGTGATGTGGAGACAGGGACACAGATGCCCATATAGCAGACACAGCATGGTGTCAGAGGCTGTCCAAAAGGAAATGCTGGATTTAGAGGTAATTCAGAAACCCACAGCACCTGGGCATCACCTGTGGTCCTTGTTCCCATGCCAGACAGCTCTACTCATTTTGTGTGGACTATCACGGACTGAATGCAGTCACAAAGTCAGACGCCTACACGATGCCATGGACGGATGAAATCCTGGACAAGTTTGAGGGCTATTGACCTGACAAAGGGTATTGGCAGGTAGAGTTAACTGCCAGAGCTAGGGAGAGGTCAGCCTACATCACTCTGATAGAGTTATTTGAATTTAAGTAATGCCTTTCAGAATGAAGAATGCCTGGCATTTACCAAAGGTTGGTGAACCAGGTATTAAATGGTGCTGAGGAGCACGTGGTGTACCTGGATGACATTGCCATCTTTCATGCCAGCTGGAAGGAACACCTGTCTCACCTTAGGGAAGTGCTGGGCAGGATAAGAGGGCTGGGCTCACTGTCAAAGCTGAGAAGTGCCAGGTGGCCATGGCTGAAGTGGCATACCTCAGGCATGTTGTAGGCCAGGGACAGCTTCATTCTAACCAAGTGAAAATAGAGGCAATCAAGCATGGACCAGAACAGAAATGAGAAGCAGGTCAGGAGTTTCTGGGGACAGCAGGGTACTATAGGAAATTTGTGCCCAATTACAGTGCCCTGGCAGCTCCCTATCTGATCTGGTAAAGAAAAGATGTCTAAGAAAGTTACCTGGGAACCAGCCTGTGAAAAGCCTTTACCAGCCTGAAGAAGGCACTGTGCAGTGCTCTTTATTGACAAGTCCAGTCTATAGCAGACCCTTTGTAGCCCAGACTGACGCCTCAGATGTGGGTATTGGGGCAGTGCTGAGCCAGACATCCAATCAAGGGAAAGATCACCCCATAGTGTACCTGAGTAAAATGTTACTTCCCAGGAGCAGGCTTACTCTACTGTGGAAAAGAGTGTGTTGACATGGTGTGTCTCTAAAGAAGTTAGAGACATACTTATATGGGCAGCATTTTGAGGTACAAACTGACCACAACCCCTGATTGGGCTGGCAGATATGGGCAAGATGAATGGTAGACTACAAGATGGAGTCTTGCCTTAAGGTATGACATGATGATCTCTCATAGGGTAGGGGCAGCGAATGAAAATTCATATGGCTTGTCACATCTATATGAGTAGTGAACTGACTTAGGAAGCTCATCTCATGCAGGGGCTAGAGCCCTAAATTCAGTCTAGGTGGGGAGGAGTGTGACCCTCTGCCCTCTGCTTATGGTTATCTGTATGATATTGATATTATAAATAAATGGTCTGATATGAAATTGTCTCACCCCAGTTAGCAGTGTGTGAGACTTGGCCTTTAACTTTCAAGGTGTCAGTGAGGATGTCATTAAACTGACCAGTGGAACCATTAATTAAGACAGCCTTCCAGAAGGACATTTTATTACCTTTTACAGCCTGAGCATGCATTTGAAGTTAATTCCACGTGAGGCAGTTATGACGTTGCAGGAGAAAAGGCAACTTGGCTGGTTCTCTCAATTTAGCACATAGCCGAGAAGTAGTGAGGAGAAGAGTGTGGATTGCTGAGTTCAAAGAGAAATGTTTGATCCCAGACTGTCATATTTGGGAAATGGCTTTTGCTGATGTTCACATTATTTAAAATACATCCTTGTAGATAACTATGTTAGAAATTGGACCTATGGGAGGGTTTAGGCTGTGATCTCACAAGGGAGGGAGATGGAGTTTCAAATGATCATCCATCTGGGAAAAAGTGACATATGATTTTGGACTTTGAGAGAGACTTACGTTCTCTGAACTTGAAAAGCACTCAAGGGTAACATCTGGATAGAAGAGATTAAGTGATTGTGGACCAAACAGTGTGGTTCATGATAAACTTAGTGTGGTCCATGATAAACTTAGCTGTAGAGTCAAGCCACACAAAAGTGAAGGTACTGGACTTCAGGAGGGCTGATTTTGACAAAATGGGAGAGTGCCTCAGAAAAGCACTAGCAAACAGGCAAAAAGGTGGGGGAGCAACAATGGAAACATCAAAACTGCCATCACAGAGGCAACAAGTCTTTGTGTGAAGCTAATTGACAAATCAAAATGAAAGAAAAAGACACTATGGTTCTCAAAAGAAGTGGCAGGGAAGGTAAGGGAAAAATAGCATTCAGAAAGTATAAGGAAACACAGAAGGAGCAGGACAGAAAACTGTACCAGTTAAAGCAGAAGGAAGCGGTAAGGCAGTCAGAATAGCAAAGGCCCAAACCAAGGAAAAGATAGCCAACTCGGATAAGAAGGGGATACAACCTTTATAGGTACATTAGGGAGCAAAGAAAGACTAAGGCAGGGATACTGAGGCTAAACAAAGAGGAAGGTGGTTGGGCAGAGATGACAGTGAAAAGCATGAATACTGAACGACTACTTGCTCAGTATTCACAATGGTAGCTGGGGAAATACCTAATCCGGTCAATAGAAGCACTCTGGATAGGGGTTGATATTAGTCCTTTCACAGAAGAAAGGGTTCTGAAAGAACCTTAAAGCTGAAGGTGGATAAAGCAATGGGGTCTGATGAGATTCACCCAGAATTTTAAAAGAACTAAGGGAAGAGCTAGTAACACCACTGACTACCCTTTTAATAAATCATGGGAGGATGGGGTGGTACCTGAGGACTGGTGGAGGGCAGATGTGATTCCCCTACACAAAAGTGGGAGCAAGACAGAGGCAGGAAACTACAGACCTGTCAGTTTGACCTCAGTGGTAGGAAAAATGATGGAATCACTTCTTAAGGAAAGAATTTTTGAGTACCTAGAGGCCAGTGGGGCACAGGACCCAAGGCAGCATGGATTCACAGCGGAAGGTCATGTCAGATAAATCTAATTTATTTCTTTGACTGGGTGACCAAAGCAGTAGCAGGGAGAGGCTGTGACATGGCCTACCTAGACTTTAGTAAGGCATTTGACACAGTCCACACAAAAGATTAATAAACAAATTAGCCAGCCTGGGAGGGTCCTAGGGTGGTAGCCTGGTAAACACTGGTTGGACAACAGGACACAGCGGTAATAGTATATGGAGTCCACAGTGAAGAAAGGAGGGTTACTAGTGGGTACCTCAGGGTTCAGTACTGGGGCTGGTCCTTTTAATGTATTTATAAGTGACATTACAGAGGTACTGGAAGGGAAGTATGTCTCTTTGCAGATGACACAAAGATCTGCAGCAGAGTTGATACACAAGGTGGGGTGGAAAGGATGAAAAGGGACTTGGCAAGGTTGGAGGAATGGTCAAATGTATGGCAGCTTAGATTCTATGCAAAAGAAGTGCAACGTAATGCATCTGGGAAACAAAAACCCAGGGAATAGTACACAATGGGGGTGAGATACTGACAACAAAATGGAAAGGGACCGGGTAGTCATATCAGATGACCCAAAGGTGGTCCAGCAATGTGAGAAGGCAGTAAGGAGGGTTGGGGATACTGGGATGCACAGGAAAGGCATCACCAGTAGAAAACAGGAAGTTGTTGGCCCTCTGTACAGACAGTTGGTAAGACCACATCTGGAGTACTGGGTACAGTTTTGAGACCCCATCTCTGCAATGACAGACAGGATAGAGGCTGTCCAGAGGAGGCTAACCAAAATGATGCAGGGTCTGCATCAGAAGACATATGAAGAAAGACTAAACGAACTAAAGATGTAAAGTCTTGAGGAAAGGAGGAGGGGGGACATGATAGAAACTTTCAAATAACTGAAGGAATCAACAAAGTCCAAGAGGGTAGCATCGCTCAGAAAAGAGATGTGCAAAACATGGGGGCACAATTTGAAGATAGAGGGGGATGGCTCAGAGGTAATGTGGAGGAAGTATTTCTTCACAGACAGGGTTGTGGATACATGGAACAGCCTCCTGAGGAGGTCGTAGAGTCAAAAAACAAAACATATCAGAGTCTGTTAATTGGGTATGCTAGCATAAGGTCTACAGTTTGAATCCCTCCAGAACTCGAGGCTAACAGGTGATTAGAACCAAAGCAGACAGGAGGGTTACCCTGTCTGTCACCTGTTTACACAATTGCACTCTGAGGTTGGCACTGTGGGAGCAGAGGCCTGACTCATGGAGTGCATTTGTGACACAGTACTCAACTCCCCGCCACACACCCAAACACACACACACACACACACACACACACACACACACATACACATATGCACACACACAATGACTATAAGCCATGGGCTACTGGAAATACCAGAGTACTACACCCCCAAAAAAATAAACAGTAACTACAAGTGGCTACAAGCCTGGGTAAACTCAAATAGCCATATGCTGTCCTCCAAAAGGGCTACAACCAGGGGCTGCTTGAATGTTGGAGAACTACCCCCAAAATGGGTATCAAGGAGTGTTGAAATAACAGAGCAAGAGCACTAGTGTCCCCCATAAAAAAAAAACAAAACAAACAGTGGTATATAATTTGACTGGCCAGCATGATGGATTGTAATAAAAGAGGAATTAGTTTAATACTTAAACACTAAAGTTTAAAAAATAACATCTGTGTTTTTAAGTAATCAGTTGACCTACAATGGTAGCTAGTGACTAGATGCACTGCATATGGGATATATTTAGAAATGTCACAGGAATCCAATTTAAATGAATGTGGAGTTCCTGTGATATATCGTGATATAGCAGGATAGTCTTCATTATGAGACTACCACTGTAGCATTTGTTGACTTATTTTTCATATAGCATTTACTCTGCCACCTACCATTCCTCCAGTCCTGCTAACTGCATTAATCTTATCATCGAGGGTGTTATCCTGACAGTGGTGGGGCTATATCCCAGGATTTCCTGCCACTTGCCCCCTGTAGCAACTAGCATTGGCTAGCTGTACGCACTCAAATGACATCCTGGGGTAGCAAGTTCCTTGGCCCCAAGAGGTGTTGCTGTGAGCCAGAAACTGGCATCATATTTACCTGGCTGCAGCACTGCTGCATGGCAGTAACTTCCCAGTCCCAGCTGTCTCACAAGCTTGCTCCTAACCTGGGTCACCAGCACTGCAGTGCATTGGGCCATCCAGAAGACCCATTTATTTACTCCTAATGATGTAGTCCTCAGACAAGTTTTGGCACCCAACCTGTCAGCTTGCAGCCTCCAGGTACTTACCCCAGACTCCAGGAGTCCCCCATGGCATGCTCCCACATGGTGGGGTCCTTGGGAGTACAACATCCCTGACTGGGCTGGGATCTAGTCCAGTAGATGGGTGCTTGGTCAGTGGTGTAGGGCCTGCAGGAGGCTGGCCATTATCCTGCTGTCAAGGTTTTTTCACCATTTTCCTTCCTGGGTTGTCTGGATTGGGATGAAGCAACATGCATGCATGGGATGACACCTGAGCATGTACCAGTGTCTTGTGGCATCCTCTTTCCCTTTGGTGGCCTTCTTGCATTGCTACCACCCAATCTCCATTGAGTGGCAGTCAAGCAGCAGAGAATGGAATCCTCTCACCCCAAAGGAGGAGGGCTGTCAATCTTCTCACCCAAAGGAGGAAGGCTGTCAATCCTCTCACCCCAAAGGAGGAGGACTGTCCAACCGGATGCTTGATCACCTTATTGCTCTCCTGATTCTCCCCACCAGGGTGCATCTGAAAATGAGCTGTTATCAGCTCAGTATGTCTTTCCTGGTAAAACTTTTGAAATCATTAAAATAAATCAATCACTTTCTCCCAGCCAGCACCTCACGATTGGAGTCCGTCTCCCAAAATTGGGTCACAGTGAGCAGAGGCCTAGCACTATGTTACCTGTCCAGGTGACATCCAAACCATTAAGAACACAATCAAATAGCTGTGGTTTCCAAAGTAATGTAAGGCCTTTTCATTTAGGACAAATTCATAGAACACAGTTATGTTTAGTGCCATGTATTACTTTTTCCTTTCTATTTAATAACACACTGTTTCGCCAACTATACACTGAAGAATGTCACCTTAACCATCTCCTTTTCTATTTTATTGGGGGATGAGTAACGTATTCATTCAACTGTGGTCTCAGTCACCCCTGGATGGACTAAGTAGGCTTATTAAACACTATGACTTTATTACTGTACAGGCCCTCTTCAGCCTGTAAAGCACCACAAATATACAGCTCCCCAGAGAGCTAAGTTTGTACTGATAAAACTTATTTCAGAAGGAGAAAAGCCCTTGAGAGAAATTCAGTCTACACCAGTAGAATTAATCAACTGGTTGCTGCTGATGTGAACTAGATTTCTTGACAGGAAACTAAATGGATAATTGTGATTTCAGGCTTTGAGCATGCGACCAGTGAACTTACCCATCCTTTAGCACAGCTGAACTAATAAGATACATGAGTTACAGAAGCACCAGAAACTTGATCTGACCTACAGCAGCCTGAAGCGCTTTTACATATCTGAATAACAAGTGTTACAATTTACATGTAATTTAAAAAGAAAAACACTTTATAAGGATTGACAATGGTCAGAAGTGACCTTTTTTCAGATAAAAATGTTGGACATAACGGCAACTTGTCAAGCAAATGTCTAAGTAAGAAATGAGCTTAAATCTGGTATGCTAGCTAACCACCTGTCTACTAAGTCATTTAGACTAGTATTATTTTTTATATTAAAAGCCTCACTTAGAGGAACCTTCTGAGGTCTTTTTATACTTTCTTCCATATAGCTGTTTATCCTACTGCAGCTGCTTGTCCGCAACCCTACCAGACTCTGGGGTGGTTTGGGATCTTGAACATGATTCATGTCCTGGTGGACCCCCAGAGCTGGCATGGAGGCATCATCCTGCTGCGGACCCCAATTTTCTGTATTTTTCTCCCTTCCCTAGTTACCCAGGGCCCTGGACAGAGAGGCACATGTGCATGGAGGCACGCATGCGCCTCTTGCTCTGGTGATAGCCCCTTCCTGCCACCCCATTGGACTAGCACCCAGGCTCCTTTGGCTTGCACTGCCCCTGGCCTCCACCGTGAGGCAGTCAAGAGCCAAGGGAAGCACAGATCAACTCTGGAGAGGAAAGCAGCAGTCAGCAGCTCAATCCTGCACCCTCTCTCCCCTTGTGCTGACCTCCCACTTCCCATGCTCATTCCCAACACGGGTCACCAGCGTAGGGAGAGGTAAGGCATCCAGTGCCTCAGCCCTCTGCGCCACCAGGTGGGCATTTTTATACTTTTATTAAGAAATGTTTCAGCAGGAACATACAATACTAAGAAGTGCATAGGATAAATCATATTCCAGAGTGTATCTCTTATCACAGAACCACTGATACATCTACAACAACACACAACAATATAAATACTAAACAGACAAACACGCAAACTGATAAATGGTCTGCCCAATAGTTTGTGTTATTGTTTCTAGGAATGTCTTCAAGTTTGTATTTTCAGTATTTATGTTTTTATGTATTGAAATGTTTCACCAGGAAGGCACACTGAACAACAAATTGCTTGTCTCCAGGTGCAACCTGAGGGTAAAGGTACAACTGGAATGAGACATTATATACAGTATTCAAGTTACAAGATCAACATTAACATACAGTTGTAAGGCAGGTGTTACAAACAGTGTTACAACAGTGTTGTGAGTACATGTAGAAAGAGGGACAATAAGTGCCAAGTTAAGTAAACAAGCACCATGTGAAAGAAAAGAAGATGGAGGGGTGAGGTGGGGGAGGGAAGAGTTATGTCCCTGGAGACCCTTTCAGGATGTGAGGAACCCTGCAAGGGACTGGGGAACCAGAGAGAATGGGATAAGGCAGTGTCCCAGATAGACCCCTAAGATGGTGAAGGAAGAGTAGATGAGAGATACAAGCCCTTGGAGGGCAGGAGGGGACACATTGAGAGCATTCAGGGTCCTTTACATTCTGTGAGAGATTAAGGGAGGCCAGTAAAGGGGAGCAATTAGGGAAGGGAGATGGGCCAGAGATTTGGGGGTGGATGATTACAGGGTAAAATGAAGGTTAGGATAGATGGGTAGGGTTTGTCCAGGGCTTAGAGGAGGGAATTAGGGAGGGTCATGGCAGGAGCAGCTAGATGCAAGGTAATATTGAGGGCAGAGCAGGTGGAGTAGATGAAGGATGAGTGCCGGATTTGGGGGGGGAATTCCAGATTTTTGGGAGGCAGTGAGAGTAACTGGATTGGCCAACTTGGTGGATCTGCTGGAGGACAACCAGGGTACGGGAGTCAGTTGATCTAAGGAAATGGGAGAGTGGGAGGTGTTATGAAGAAGGTGAGGTAGGAAGGGAGCTCACTCAACCAATGCTTGGAGGTGAATTTAGCACAGTGGGAGAGTTGCTTATTTGTAAGAAAGGGAAGGATAGGGCACCGATAAAGATCACAGTGATGGGTGTGTGTGTGTGTGGGGGGCATCCAGGGCAAAGTGGCAGAAGGAATTGAAGATGGTGTCCAGTCTGGCTAGGAGGACTTAGTGGCACCACCACAGTCCACATCACAGTAGTCAGAAATGGGCAGTATCATCTTCTGAACAAGTTCACATCTAGCCGTAGGAGGGATACAACTACAGTTTCTGAACAGAGCTCCAAGCTTGAGGTGCAATTTTTTCTGATGGGGTCAATATGTCCAGAGAAATTTAGGTGTTGGTCCAGCCAAACACCTAAGTATCTGAAGGAGGATGTGTCCTCAAGTAAAGTCCTCAAGGGTGCAAAAAGTGGATAGGGAGGAAGCCTAGTGAGTCTCTGGTTTGTGCCAAAGTTCATGGAGACAGTCTTTTGGCATTGAGGAAAGTTTATGGTTGGCAAACCAGAGTTGAACCTTGTTGAAGTCTTGCTTTAAGCTGGTTGTAACTTCAATAGGACAGGAGCCAGATGTATACAGGACTGTATCATCGGCATACGATGTGTAGCGGAGGATGGGGCGCAAACAGAGGGGAGGTCATTTAAGAAGATGAAGAATAGGAGGGGCTCCTAATACTAAGCCCTGGGGACTCCATAGTGCTAATTGGGAGGGAAGTGGCATCTAAGATCTTAACTGATTGGGTTCTACCAATAAGGTAGGCCTTGAACCAATTTGTGGCAGAGGGAGATAGGCCAGCTGCTGGGAGTGAGTTGAGGAAAAGGAGAGAGAGACTGTGTCAAAGGCCTTGGCCAGGTCGACAAAAATGGCAGAGATAATTTGCCCATTGCTCATTCTGGTTAGGATGGAGTCTGTGAGCCATAGGAGAGAGGTGTTGGTTGAGTGTTTTTCCTGAAACCAGACTGAAAGGGCTGAAAAGGAGGTGTCCAATAGAAAAGAGGTGAGTTGGGAGAGGATAATGTGTTCTTGAAGCTTGGCATGGGTAGGGAGGAGAGAATGGGAGATAGTTGCCAGGCGATGAGGAGTCACCCCTTTGGGTAGAGGGAAGACCACAGCATGTTTCATGAAGAGGGGACAGAGGCAGTAGAGAATGAGAGATTTAGGATTATTGAGATGGGGCAGGCAATGGCCGTAGTGTGGAGAGAGAGAGAGGAGTTTTGGGTCAAGGCCATCAGGGAGGCACCTTTAGAGGGATTTACGGTGAGGAGGGCACTAATGCATCTTTTGGGGTTATAGTAATGAAAGAGAAGGGAAGGTGGGAAGGTGGTGGAAGGGGCACACTGGTAGAGGGTGGGGAGGGGATGGGTAGGAGGAGGGATTTCAGTATCAGTGGTGCAGGAGGTATAGTAGGAGTTAAATTCTACAGCTACAGCTGGTGGGTCAGACACTAGTAAGCTATTTACTTTAAGTACCAGGGCAGTGGGTGAGATGAGGGGTAAATAGGTGTGCACCACCTTCCAGAACTTTGAAGGGAATTTATGTTGGTGATGAAGGCAGATTTGAAATATTCGGACTTGGCTAACCTTGTAGCTCTGGTGCAAATGTTTCTGAGCATGCAGAAGTTTGCGAGGTCACTAGGATGCTGGGTAGCTTTATGACGCTTTTCACATACCTAAGTGTATAGGCCCTCCTCCAGCATTCTCAGTTCTGGCTTGTAAGTAACCCTGCCACAGGTCCTCCCTACCCTGTTCTCCCCGACAAAGATTCCAAGTCAGAAGACCCCAATTCTCTCCTCTCATAGGAAGACCTCCTATCTTGTCAATCTATTTTGTAAGCTGGCAGGTGTTGCTGGACCAGGAAAGTTATCCTTTCCATCTTCTGGATTTGGGAAACCACCTTGAGCCATTAAAGGAGAGAGGGGAGGATCCACCTGAAGCTACCTCTTCATGATGTGATGCAACCTTACGATTCCAGTATAAGTCGTGATACTTTTAAATAAGAACTAAAGAAGCACCTTTTAAGTCAATTGAATGCCTATGTTTTCCTTAACTTGTACATATTGATGATTATGTATTGAACATTTAATGTTTGTATTATTGTAATATACATCTGTCAACATGTAACAACTTGACTATTTTTATAATAGTCTCGAGTCGCACATGAAAAAGGGCCAGTGGCTCATGTGCTTACCTGTGAAAAAGTTTAAATAAAATAAAATAAATAAAATATCCTTGGCAGCCGTAGCTAGTAAGATATGCCAATGCTAGACTGCCCTCTGCCCTTCAAAGACTTTGGGGAATACCTATCAAAAGGTTTAATGCTGTTAGGAGGATGCTGATGTTTAATACTTTCTTGTTATTAGATTGAATTGCTGTCCAGTATGTATCCAATTTGTTACAGGTCCAAAATACACAGGCATGTGTAGCTCCCTGTTCCCCACAATGCTTCCAACACACTGATGTTCTGTTAGGGTCCCATTTACTTTGCATTAGGTGGGAACAGGAAGAAATGACTCTGACCTTCCAATGGAATCCTTCCAAAAGGGAAGAAATTGTTTTCTGGACCATATCTTATACCACTGGCCAGGATTTAGTCAGTATGGGATGACCCAGATCCATGTTAAACCTTATCCTAATATTGTCTGTGGAGGTACCCTGGTTTGAAGATCATGCCTTTAACTGTAGAGGATTCCCAGGTTGCACTAAAAGTGATAAAATCAGGTCTCCCCTCCTCTGAAGGGATTTTGAGCAGTCTGTATGTAGGCCCAAGCTGGAAATATTTATTTATTTATTAGGACTAGGATTACAATACCTTCGAGCCAGGGCTCTTTACAAAGGTTCCACTTCAGGTTACAATTCAAAACATAAGACATGTAAATCAGATTACAAATTCAATACATAGGACAAGGTTACAAAAGTGTAAGCTAAACAGAGTTACAAAGATCTGAGAAACAAAACAAGTTTTGGAGGCTAGGTTACAAGGAGATAGCAGATGAGGTGCAGAGGGATAGAGGACAAAAGAGAGAGGAAGAGTAGAGGGGGCAGAGAGCTATAGAGAGGAGTGCAGCCAGAGGCATTGTCGAGGCACAACATGGGAAGTGTGTGCTGAGGGTAACCAAGTGCTAATAGGAGAGAGAACTGCATAAGGTTAGGAAATATTCATGGGGTCAGCTAGTGGAGGCAGTCACAGGAGCTAGAGGCAGGAGAGAGAGGTGGAGCCTTGATTTAAATGCACCAAGGGTAGGAGGGAGGAGATGTAACTGTTTAGACTATTTAGCTAGCTGGGGCTCTATAGGCAAAAGATCTTTGACCTTGTGAGGTACAACAATGTGGAACCTGCAGGGGTTGATTCAGACCCCCTGGTTGAGTGGGGCTTATTGTTAGGTGCAGGAGTGCACACTCCAGGGGCACAAGGCCCATAGTTATTTTCTTCACCATGGTGCAGGTTAGGTACTTTATCCGATTGGTGAGTTGCAGCCATGGTCAGTGTTTCTCCTGTGAAACACCTCTGACAATCCTCAAAACTTCTCACCTGGTCTCCTTCCATCATTTGCCATGGAGCTATAAAACCTTTCTAGCTTGCCCCTTCAGAGGTAATTGTGCAATTGCTGTGAAGAGTTGAAAGACTAGATGATGATGATGATGATGTCGAACCATATCAAACTGGGGACTTGAACATATGTACCGCTTTCTGCAAATCTGTTACTTTGCATATATTTTCAATATATTTTGTAATGTTTTATATGAATTAGTTTTTCCTTCATTTTAGAAGGTCACAGTTGTAAATGAGAGTTCAGTCTCACTTGTTAACCTCAAAGGTGACCTTCACTGAAACCAGTGTTGGCTCAATGTATTAGCCACTGAGCCATTTGACTTTTTAATAACTTGGCTACAACATTTTTTAATTAGCTGGATCAAAAGGCATACTATTTTTTTTATATCTTCTTGTTCTCTGCTACCATACACTCAGTTCTTAGGATAAAACCCTAGGAAACCACCTGAGCTCCATCCTCTGCTATCCCCACCCACCCAAAGCACACTGGAGATCTCTGATGAGAGGTTGAGACTGTTGTATAGCATCATAGCAACGGTGGTGCAGTCTTTATGCTCCTATTTTCTGGTTCTTACTTCCCTGATGGCAGACTATTCCATGTATCGATCTCGTACATTGCAGTGCACTTGTGTGCAAGAGTCATCCTCACGGTGGAGCAGACTCTCCAGCTTACCATTAGAGACCACTGTGACAGAGGATCCAGTCATCTCCTCCCTGACTGACACAGACTGCACTCGGCAGCACTCCACAGCCATGTCTGCCACAATCCTAGCTCCCCGAGTCCACCCAGACCAAGGGTCATCTGCACAAAAGCAAATCGAGACAATCTGGCAGCCCCAGGCACAATATGCACAAGGGATGCCAGACAAACAAAGATTAGTCTGCCTCTTACATTAAAGAAAATGATTTTATGGGTGCTACATTCTGTTTAATGTGTCACCACCAGGCCTCACCACAGCCAACTTACACAAACTAAACGTAGCACTAGCAATAATCCTTTAAATATGCACAAAACAGTATGCATGATGACAATAAGCGGAAGCTATTGTTTGCTACCTAAAAACTACTTGGAGGGTTCCTAGTAGACTTAGCTGATGGCTGACTGTGAATTTCAGCTTGCACTTATTTCTACTTTAAGTGTCCTCATATGGGTTCAAATGTCATTGCAAGATAGTGGGGCCAAAAAGTCCACACAGTCTTTTTTTTTTAATCAAAGTTTTGACTCATTAGCCTCTTAAGGCTTCTTATTGGTGACATCTCAACCCTGAAAACACCCTTAACTGTTATGAGGAACCTCATGATTTACTGAGGGATCTGTCCTCCCTCGGGATGAGGCATAATGAGCTGGCAGGGGTGAAGGTTCTGAGAGTTCTAATGTCACCACCTTGGAGGCTGCCATTTAACTCAGTTTGTAGACCCTAACCCCTGCTTCTCCATCAATCTTGGTAGCCTCGAGTGCACAACCCATTGTGACCTCACACACATCCTATGGCTCAGTATGGAGGAAGAAGCCTCTGCTCACCAGAGGGTCACTCTGGCAGTGGAAAGCAGTACCTAATCTCTGCAGGCTTAGAGTTGCTGGTGGCAGTAGCACTCTTCCCAGCTGACTGTCTGACCTCCAGTGTTCCAAGTTGACTCACAAACCCAGGTCACCTGCATGGTAGCCCAGAATGGTACCATTGAGCCACTGGGAAGCTGGTTCTGTACTAGTGCCTCCTTTAGGCACTTGATGATGACAAGCATTCCTTTTTGTTAGTTCATTATTTGTTCCCCTGTCATGCTTTCTGGATGGTCCCCTCCAGCCCAATCACCCACTTCTCGAGGACTTATCCTCATAGTTTCCCATGAATTGCCATCATGGTAGGGGCAGAATGGCTGCTCAAGCCCCCAAGAGCAGGATCCAGTGTCTATGGTGCCTGGTCAGTGGTACCAGGCCTGAGGGACTATCCCTCATGCTACAGCTGATGGGGTTTTTGCTGAAGCCTCCAAACTTGCACAACACTCAACCTCTACTAGGTGTCAGGTACTGTGCAGAGATGCATCCCTCCCAACCTGAGGGCAGAGAGCTGTCCTGGGACATTCCATCCTTTCTCCCTGGGCTGGTCTTGATGACTCGAGTTTACTCCTGAACCTGGCTTGCTGAGTACAGTGTGGTAGTGCTACTGCTGTGTTACTGTGTTTGCCTCCCTTTACAAGCATTTCCTGCAATTCTGCAGGTCTCTATTGTCATAAGAGCTTCTCCAGCTCTGAACAATCTTTAGGCAGTGTGGTGCAGTGGTTAGACTGCCTGCAGTAACTGTGAGCCAGGAGATACCAGGTTTGAATCCCACCATAGTCCCTGACTCCTGTCTGACCTAGTGCCAAGGAATGGATCTTCCTGTGATGGAGCCTCTCAGGCATAGAAGTGGCTGTCCCATTAGCACAACAGTAGCACTTCTGCTTGTGATGCCGGAGATTTTTCAGGAGGATATGACAGGGAAGGAGACTCAATCATCCTTGAGGATGCTCTTCTCCTTCAGGGAGGGAGGGAGGGATGTGATCCCTCATAGATGAAGTGTCACCTGGGTGACTTCTAGGTGGCAGTGCAGCAGAGATGGCTAGAGGAGGGAGGACATTGGCCAGGCTCCACACGGCACGCTAGATGCATCACTTGCAAGAGCACACGTTGTGCCTGTGCATGCCAATGTCTAGAGGGTGGGAAGCAACAGCAAAAAGAACAAGTCCTGTAGTGGCAATATAATCCTGGCATGCTCAGGCCCCACTCAACTAGCACCCTCTCCACCTGAGGTTCTTCCTGCCTCTACTTCCACCCAGAGGTAGGAGGTGTGTATATAGTATATACATACCCTACCATGGGCAAGCTTATGGTATTGATAGGCAGAGGGGTAGGTGCTAGGGACACAGAGGAATGGACCCATCCAAGGGAATGGATCTGGGCCAATGGGGAGCATACATTGTAAGTTAAAAAGTTTTAGGTAGAAGCAGAACCTCACTAAAATGCAATGTTACATCTCAGTCAGGCAATCCTTGATAAAGAAATAAATACTAGAACAGCAGAATGGGAGGCTCAGAGCAAGGATGATAATATCCACAAGTGCAAATGAAAACAGAGTTGTTGTCAAATCCAAAATAGTAGTAGAAAATGATTCACACAGTCTTAAGCCAGCCTAACAGATCAGCTCTACACCTTACACAGAAGCTTCATTGGGGTTAGCCCATCCCACTCCCAACAAAGCCTCAGTGTGAGGCAAATGGTTGGGTGTCAGCCTGGTTTGTTAGTCTGTGTGACATGTTTTCGCTATCATTTTGCATTTGAAATAAGCCACTTGTTGTTGAACTTGTAGCTGTTTTCATCCATGCTGGGCACTCTTCAATTTGTTTATTTTGATATCATGTCGTCCAGCTTAGCTGGCTGCACTCCCTCCCTTACAGTGCACTCTGTATTGCTTGTTGTTCTAAATAATTGCTAGAAAATGTAACAAACTTCCTGCCTTTAAGAGAACTAAGAAGCTGGGCTCCACCATAGAAGGGCATCAACTAGTGCAACTCTCACTTCTGAATGAGAGGCAGCCAGCTCAGATTATTATGCACTGTGCAGAGAAGAGATGGCTATCAGTACTGAGAAAAAGCAGGTGGTTTGGTTATAAATTGGGCAAAGCTTTATCAAGTGCTGAAGCATCACTGTACCTGTGGCTGGAATGATCAATGATGTGTGAGATACTTCAGCCATGACCTTTAGTATATGCTTCTGTCCGAAACCTTGCATATCCGTACTTAGCTAGTGTGCTGCCCGAATTAATAGTAACTTTCAGAAGCAATCAGCTATCACTCCTTATACGCTATCTGAAGTATTTCTTCTGTTCTGCTAATTCAAAGATTTTCTACCTGACAGTACTATGTGTGATGTGGGACAACACTCTACCTGGTGACTGGCATTGTCACTTTTGTTCTTCCCAAGCATCAGCAGCAGTTTGACCTCACTGAATGCAACATCGCTAATAGACAAAAAGAAGAGCCAATCTCCTGCTGTTTGACAGCTAACTTGTGATGCATGTTACCAATCAGGTAGCAGGGCTTGTGATGCAACAACGAGTGAGGTCACATGCTGATGATGTAGTAGTGTGAGGAACAGAACTAGATATGACTGTTTTTCACATCACACCAAACACTAGTAGGTCTAAAGTATCTATCGGGCACACAGAAGAATAAAATGTCTATAAATCAAAAGTAGCAAGAGACTACTTTAAAAATGATTTGTATTTTCTGTCTGTTATGTTTGGTGCTACTAGCACTTTAAATGGGCAGTTTCTTCCTCATGATCTGATTACAGTGAGAGTTAAATGAAGGGTAGAATTCAGCTGTTATTGATTAATAGTCCTTCAAATTTTCAATGACAGAAAACAAATCAAAGATCTCAGTTACAGAATGTTTGTCAATTTTGCAGGAGAAACACACAGATTTTTTTCTGTACAATGTACAACAAACTTATTAAAGAATAAAACCTGATGAGACAGGCAAGTGTTACTCAGATAATGAATGCAACCATAAGTCAAAGCTGTAGGACAGGACGCTTATCACAGCCAAGGTCATTATCAGAGGACGCCTGCATCAGAGGAGTTTACCATAATTATAGTTCCCTCCCAAAAATAAATAAATTAAACCATGGCTCAGGATTTTAAAAGATGACTCATGGCAATCATATGCACATAAACATTTAAAAACTGCAATCACATACTAGTGACATAATGACCACTGATTCGTGAGCCCCATTGGTCAATGTGGTCACCAGTGACCCATGAGGTTTAAATGGCTGAATATGCATTTCTGTAGCCTACTTAAATTTTACTGAGACTTCAGTCAAAGATATTAGGTAAATTGTTAAAGTATGTATTATGAAATAGATGATCAAATCCTCAAATCTGATTGACTGGAGACATATCAGCCAGGATCATAGCTCAATACATAATCCCAGTCTAAAAGAAGCTCTTCACAACATACATTGCATGACATAAATGAACAAGTAGATCATGCCATCAAGTCAACAAAAATTCTAAAATATTTTTACAACTTTTACTTTTTATTAATTTCAAATGGATGGATCAATTTCCTAATCATAATACAATCAAAGGGCTTACTATGGGATATTATTCTTCTCAGATGGTTCAAATCACTTAGCCTATGGTCCTGTGCCTCAGAATTCAACTGAGGTATGATGATGTCCCAATATATCATACACCTTGTCATGCATTATTGCTCAATTAGAAAATAGATATGATGACCCTAGAAATGTGATTGGTCATATGTGATCAGATGCCTGGGCGTTATGCCATCACAACAGCACAGGTCAGACATACTGCACTTAACTTTTGAACCTCATGACAATCTTTTCTTGCAGCTTGAATTTTATTGTATTTTGTACAATGCAGACTCATTTGCATTTCACAACAATAAACCTTTGCCAATTAAATGAATACTTAGTCCACTCAGATTATTTATTTTGTAAAATATGTAGCAAATACAATTCCTGAACTGATTAACTACCTTAATTTGAGAACTGAATAGGTGTGAACGTAGAGTAGATTCTGGACGATATATACGCCCACAGTCTTCTAAGGGTTAACAATCACAAGTTTACCATAAGAGGCAGACACAGTGGGATAATGAAGGGGATGGAGAATTTATTATCGGACCCCTCAACGCTCTAACGTGGTATTCTATACAAACGGCTGTCAGTCGCTGGCTTCCCTCTGTATTCTCTAAATACTGTATGACAGGAAGAGCACCCACCTATACATAAACTGCTCTTTCTGTAGTCTAAGCCTTATTGTAATGCTCTTAATTATTAATGTTCTTGTACAGTGGGTTAGCCATGAGCTAACGGAAGGGCAGGTGTCAGTCAATAGCAACAAGCAATGGCCTTTGCCACAGCTAATATGATGATTCTAATGAGATACGTCCCTCAGGGAGTTTTTAAATACTGGTGGTAGTAACCCAAGGATAAAGTATGGTGCTCCTAACTCAGTCTATACTTACAGTATGTGTTGTACTGTATTTTGTATGGATCACTTCCCAAAAGATACTATGACTGTGTGTGATAGGAATACATTACATGGTGAAAATCTGCCATTGGGTCACATCAGTTGGTGTATATGGTCTTGAAGAACAACTCTGTATTATAATAAAAAGCTTAAACACTAGATTTACCCAAATTATTTTTAACATTATTGTTTTCTAGTTATTTATTTTTTGATTTCCTTGCTGTTGGCCTACTAACTATTGTAGATAAAGCCAGCAATTATTTCACCGAGTCTTCAAATCTGTATTTGACTTCTCCTGCTAACCACATAATTGCTGTTTATGACATCACAGTCAGTTGTTATGGTGAGCACTATGATGTCATAAACAGAGGCACTGTGAGGTTAACAGGAGAGGTAAATATTTTCAAATGTTTTCTATAGAGACGCTTTTAGGTGGACTACCAAGATGTGCTGTAAATCTTGGAAAGGAACATTGAAATGGAAAAAAGCATTCCTTAGCAAATTGTAACAGCTGAAACATCTTATTTATGAAAGCACATGCTGAAGTGTAGGATTGCTTTTCAAAGTGTTGGGTGGTCACAGGAGTTTGGAGGTAGCCACTCACCCTCTTCTACCTAAACTCTCTCCAGAACTGCTGGCTGTTTTATGAACTCCATCTCATATCCCCTCTCTTGCATGTTTGAGTGTTTGAGAAGTGACTTCTGCCCATGCAATCTGGATCTGTTCAGCTGCCTTGTCAGAGCATAGTTAATGGATGTATTCCACTTGGTTGGAAATATGTTTCCTGCTGTTGGCCAATTGTACTTCTTGTAGCCAACGGCAAGAAAGGGTGCCAATGGGCTTGAGCACCTCAGACCACACTGGTTCCCCGCTCACAAAATCTCTGACTTGAAAATATTAGAACAACTCCAACCTTATTAAGTTGAACTTCACTCATGACAGTTTTTCATGTTGTCCTCTGGAAGAGTTGACCTAAAACTCTTCTTCCCCACCTTTTAAAACCTGGGTCTACCTTTTCTAGGTAGAAACCAGGTCAACTGTCTATGGGAGTAGCTGCCTCAATAGAGTTTGAAGCTTTCATGCCTTCAAATTTCAGTCCATGTTTTATTGTGGATTATGTCTGTGGGTTGTTCATCCCAAGCATAGGTTTTTCCACCTAGTTTTGCTGTAGGTACTGCAGGACCTGAGTTTCATTGCATATAGTTGTGCTGTGCCATCTGCCACCATCCTTTATCACTTCATTGAAAGAAAAATGTGATTAGAGTACTGGCCTCAGCTGTGTAACAACATACTTTTAAAATCTGGTAATCGGATGCCTCCCAACTCCTCCCCAGGTGCTTTTGGTGTTGTAGCCACACTTTTGTGTGGGTCTTTTTCCGTCATAAGAATTTAGATTGGTTTTTGTAGTTCTGTCCAAAGGCTAGTAGACCACTGGACTAAGATCATACTGAACACAAATACAAACCTAAGCAGTAAGCAGTATGTTCATACAAATGATTTCTATTTTGCTAGAAAGAGATATGGGTCGAGTTCCCACCGCTTGGTGCCCTATACAGATCTCTGTAATGAGGGTGTGCATTTTTAGTAACCCTACTACCAATAGTCTGCCATGCCACTTCAGCTCTTCTGCAGGCTGTTGTACATCTAAAGTAGTAGTCACAACCCTGGCTCAAACCCAGACCACTTCCCCCATATCAGCACCTAGCAGAAAGTCCCCCATAAACTGGGTCCTTGTTTGGCAGACCAATCTCAAGTCAACTTACTCCCAGGGCCATCACAAATATATGGGGAGGGAGGCACTGAGTGGGAACATTTTTGGGTGAGGTGATTTTCATCTTACAGTTTTATTACATCCTATCTCCCTGCTTTTGCTATCCTCCCATCATGCCAGTCGTGCAGGGGCAATTGTGTGGTCACCATGATGTCTAATACTGCACCAAGGTTATCACAGCATGAGGGCACTCATTTGGCTAGAGGATAGCAGCCTCCTGGGAGTCTGAAGTGCTGATTCACATCATTCCCAGGACTTTTCTGTGCTGGGAATATGGGTGAGTGTGGGGGAACTAGGATCACCCATATGGTAGTTAGTATAACTGCTAATGCCAGGTGCCACCAGGTGACCATTACACAAATTTCAGAATAAAATAAAGGGCCTCGTTATGATCACAGTAAGGCTCTCCAAGGTATATTCTCTACCTGTTGCTGGGATTGCTCTCTCCATGTCTCTATGAAAATGTAATATGTACTGTCTAATTGACAAGGTGCTGCATAGTCAAATTCCAGTAACACTGTCTTCATTGTTGACTATGTCAATTTGTGAGTATAGATCCCAAGATAGAGCATTACTGTATTGCTAAGTGCCACACTACAATGCATGAGCTTTCTTTTTCCTGTTTTGCTCCAAAGGTTTGTAACTTTCCTCCTGCCATTCTTCTTCAGACATGGCCTCCAAAGAACCTGTCTCCTAAGTCCAATTGGTGTCTACCTAAGTGTGATTTATCATGTAGTAATGAGGGTATTGTGTTATAGAGAACAGTGAATGAGTGACAGTATACAACAAGGCTGTATTTCCATCGAGGGCATGTGATGACATCATACAGACCTCGAGACCGAAGCTCAAGAGACATCATCACATCCCTGAGGCAGACTACAGCCTTGGTTATATATCACCTACACACTGTTTTTATATAGTGTATGGCTTCCTGAGCTTTAAACTTTTGTTTCAGAATGTTTTATCTAGACTTCATGGTTCTGCTTGCTCCACTACGTCTATCTGGTACCAAGTCACTGCAGATGAACAGTCTTTCCACTCCCAAGTCTCTGTCCATGTAAAGATAATATTCGCAGTGAGAATGCTTATTTAAATTGAAATAAAAAAAAACAATAAATTGCTGCAGTTTTGTAACACTAAGTCATGTATGGCTGTCTGTATCAAAACTGTCTGAGTGAACCGCCAGCTAAGTGGTGCTGCCATTTGCCCTGACATTTGGGGATTACTGAGTGTGTTTGTCCAATCAGATGGCATGTCAAGACTGAAACATTGTTGTGGTATTATAGTAATATCAGAAGAATACCAAAGCAACTTTTCATGACCTTTGAACTGTACCACAACAAGAATTTTGCTTGTATGGAAATCCATACACAACAGACCTTAACCATACGCCTGACTTAATAGTTGGCTTAATACTTGATGCTCATTTTCATGTAAATGTATATTTTGAAATGCCTATATTTCTGTAACCTTTATATAGTTTTATGTTATTCATACCTTTAAAATTATGTTACTCGTGGTTTGTCTTGTACTCTAATCTCTTGAAGTTTGTTTTGCATCTGCTGATTTGCTATTAACTGTTTATATCACTTTGTATTGTATAACAGTCTAATTGTTCTACCTTACTGTAACCTCCAGGTATGTTTGACAGTAGGCAGTTCCTTTGTCTAGTGCACATACCTGATAAATAAGTAAGCAATAAGACATGACAAGGTGCGGGTCATTAGTCCTTAACTGCATGCTCAGGTCCAGGTAGATTGTAGGTATGAGGTGCTTGCGTCAAGTGCCTTCCACCACCTGGAAATGTGGTTCAGCAATAGTAACCCACATCCTGACGTGTCTTAGTGCACTCATAAAATGGGTCCACTGTAAAAAGGAAAATAAGTTTAGCGGTGTAGTTACTATTGTTGAGTTGCACTGCTTGAACTCTCTACCAATCAGAAGCAGTATTTTCCCTACCTAGTTTACAACACTTAATAAATAACTACATGACAGCAGCACTACTTGGGTGTAAGGCACTTGGCTTAGACCAATGCCTCATTTCTCAAAGTGTGCCATTATCCTACAATAATGCATGTCCTGTCATGCCTTGTTGCTTAAGAATTGTGTAGCTATGCACGAGAAATAAGACACTCCCCCATCTAGGTGACTACAACTTATTAAAAGGAGCATACTATAAGCTATTGTCAACAGCCACTCTGGTTCAGGGTCATTCATAAACAGAAATAGGATGAGAAACGTAGTGATACCAACACAACTCTTAATTTTAAACACAAATTACTCCTTGAGCCAAAAACAAGTACCAGCTTTGAATGCACTGCATTACAACTGACACCACAACTAACTAACAAACAAACTCAGTTTAAGTTGCTTTACTCAAACCACACATACCTGTATATCTAAGGAAGAACATAACCTTATATAAGGTAATATCATTTTTGCATTAATAACACTCAAATAAAACATACAACTGTATAATAGTTTAATACTACAACACTAATTGCTTCCACTCAAAGAACAGAACAGCCTACCACAGAAGCTACCTAAACCAATCCAGTTTCTATTCAGGTGAGGCATGGGGAGAAGATGAGGACAGTGAGAAGGCCTGCAGGAGGTATAAGTACGAGCAAGGGAAGTAAGAGGGAGGAAACCAAAAAAAAAAATACTATAATTTTGTCTGAAACAATCAGACATCAAGAACCCTTTAAACTGATGTAAAATAACTAATGAAAGATAAACTAGTTTCAGTGGAAAATGCTTGAGCAATATAACTTCAGCCCAGACAAGTTCACAGCAGCCAACAAAATGAATTTCTCAATCTCTGCTGGGAGTTTATGTCCAGAAGCCCAGGGTAGCTGGGCACTCACACATTAAATGAACATGTGTTAACACTTTCGTGATTTGATATGGTATATTTTCTGTGATCTTTGGGTACATTGATGTGCAACTCTGAAAAAAAATGGTTTAGGTAGACAGTTCACTGGGACTATCCAGCTGGTTTCAAGGTTGATTTCGGTCTTCAGTTCATTAGCATGAGTTGTTTTTCACCCTTGAGCCAATGGTTCTTTCAATCTACTGGTTTCTAAAACAGTTACTAAGCTGGCCATGGCTAATTAGCACTTGGTAAACTGCAGAATGACCGCAAAATGCTGTAGAAAATTATATCTGATTTATGTAGTGGATCATTCTCATGTGTTAGCATAGCACTGAAGTATATCAAAAACACAATATATAAGTTATTTATTTGGTTTTATAGATATATATATATATCAAATACATGGGTGACTCATTTCCCTATATGAACCATTATCATGTATTTCCTGTATACTTGCCAATTAAAGCCATTGTCTTCCCAGTTACAGCTGTATACCTCCCAATTAAAAGCTATATATCTCTCTGGAGGGATAGCTGTATACCTCCCAACTATGGCTTTATACCTCTGAAGGAATGCCTGTATACCTCCAGAGGTACAGTATGTAACTTATAAACTGTGGGGAACAAAATCCCAGACCTAGGGAACCAAAAACCTCCAGCCCTCCATGAGACCTGGGAACTTGCAAAAAAAATAGTTGATGAGCAAACTCAGAAACCAACCCCCCAAATGCATAGCCCCAACACCATGGGCCGATTTTCAAACAAGTTAGAATGATGCAGGGATGCATCAAAAGCTCGATGCAGGTGGAGACTTGCATCACAACTTGTGTCAAATGTGATTTTGAAGGCAGCCTCATCAAAGCCCTCTTGCACTAGGGCTGTCAAACATTCCAGTGCACCAGGTCACGAGGGAGCTTGCACTAAGTGAGGGCTGCAACATCCCCTTTTGGGATTTTACAAGCCCCGCCATGGACCAAGCAAGGAGTACCACTTAGACCAGAGAGGAGGTGGGCTAAGTGGTTTGCACAATGGATGGGGTCTGATGAGGGCAGTAGGGGAACACTAGGGGTATGGGAGGTGGCAGTGGGGTGTTGGGGACAGCTGGCCATCAGCTGCAGTGAATTGCACCCAGTGGGATGTGGTTTTCCAATGTGCCATAAGATGTCAAATGATTACTGTACATATCATGCCTGGTGGCCTATTGGACCCCTGATCCCCCATGTATAGATATCATCCCTGGTGGTCTAGCCCCCATGCCCTGATGTTCAGCTATCATCTCTGGAGGCCTAGTGTCCCCATCCCTGATGTTCAGTTATCATCCCTGGAGGCCTAGTGGACCTCCCCATCCCTGATATCACCCAAGTAGATAGATATATCCCTCTATGGTGGTGTAGTGGCAACACCTCCTGATCCCCAATCTCCTAAAAGAATTGGACAACAATCCCTGGTGTTCTAGTAGACCCCTCACTCTCCCTGGCAGGCATTGTCCCACCACCTCGATCCCCCATCCCTACCTTGATCCTGCAACTGGCACAGCCCTCCACTCCACAACCAAGAAATCTCTCCAGCACTCCAAACATCCCAAGTTTCACCAAACGGCTCATGAGGGACTCCCTGATGAAGCTATTTTGGTGATATATAGTGGTGTCTGGAGTGCTGGAGAAGATTTCTAATAAATTAAATTGCCTTCTAACCTGCGTGGTGTGTGCCCCTTTTTGTTTTCTATAGATGGACTACTTATGTGGTGCAGAAGTGCAGGGAGTGCAGGGCCCTGCACTTCTGTGCCCTGATAGACTTCTCACTTGGTGCAGAGCCTAGAGGGCCCTAGCGTCTGCAACTGTAGCACATGGAAGTCCAGGGCAGGAGAGCCCTGTGCTTCTGCAACCTGATGGACCCCACAGTTGGTGTAGAGCCTCGTCCTGTGTCATCTGCATTGTAGCTGCAATGAAGTGCAGGAGACAGAGGGTGCTGCACTTCCACAGCCAGATGGACTTCTCACTTGGCACAGGGCACAAGAACCCTGCATGTCTTCATTTGTAGCCACACAGATGTGCAGGGACCCTGACTGTCCTGCACTTCTGCAGACAGATGGATTTCATGCAGGTCCCAAAGGGACCCGTGCCGAACAAGGATATAATTCCACTGTCTCAAAAGAAAGAAAATTCATTGCAAAAACTGTATTAATGTGCCAGTTATTATTCAGCTTAACTTAACAAAAGTAGGGAAATGTGGCATTATTTTTCAAACCTAACTCCACACCTCCCCAAAGCAGCAAAAGGACAACATCACATAAGCAACCACAGACAGCCATCATCGGGTAAGACAAGCAACATACAACTGTTTCCAGATGACACAAATGCAGTAGCACAGATGTGTTACCTTGTGAATTTGTATCTGTGGCTACATAACATGCATCATAGGTGCTGAAGCAGGTGGATCCACTATGACCATGGCACTACCATTTTGATAAGTGGTAGATAATGGCCCTATCATTTTGCAATCATGTTAATGTATTACCAGAGGACTGTCTTTAAGATGCAGCATGGGCAGTAAGCAGTGATAATTTTAATTGTTCCCTTTGTGGCTTTATATAAACCATTTTTTAAAACAAGTGAAAACAAAATAAATGAAATGTTTTTACATAGAATGCGTTAGGTTTCCTTAGGTGGGAACCATGTTCAAAACTGCCTTCTCTGGTTTCTGGGAATAGATCAAGAACTGGAGAAATCACAACAAATTTTAAAAACATTTAACACTCTAACATATTTGAAAAACAGCATTTTTTCTAATCTATCCCTTTGTAGCTTGCAGGGTGTCAGCAAAATTCTGAAAAGTGAAGGCCTAATTAGTGTTAATAAGGGTGCGCTGTGTTCATGGCTTGCAGAGTTAAGGTACAGTGCTTAAACTTTAACAAGCATTTGTCAATGCCAAATGTTGGCTTGCTGGCATTAGTAGTGCAGGAGTTAAAGAGATGCATAATAAGGAATGGCAGTGAAGTATTGAACTCATGCCAAGCTACATAGAGACTGAAAGGCATTGGGGGTGCCTTTGGGTCATTGGCGCAAGCAAGCCATTCCACCTCCTACCCTCAGCAGACAGCAACAGGTGTTGCAGTGTGCCCTGGGGTCTTCAGCCCTTATGCTCACCCATTCCATAAGGAAATAAGCTGAGATGGGTGTAGTATAGGAGAATGGGATGAGCGTTGGGGCCAAAGACCCCAAGGTAACCTTAATGCCCCAATCCAGTGGTTGTGGGGTGGGAGTAGAATGCCGTGGCAGTATGGCCGATGAACCCAAGTCACCCTCCTGACACCCGTCAGTCTCTACAGGGTGGCTTTATGGTTGGAACCCTTAACTCGGTGTTTGTTGAGTGCACTCCAGATTTTCAAAATTGGCTTTTGGGACCCCACCTCATGAACAGCGGTACTATCATTTCATTACTCAGTCCTGAAAGGTCATTTTGCACAGCAACTACTCCATTTGGCACCACAGGTGAAGAAATTTCAGGCAGGATGTGAAAACAAAAGCTGTACTGTTCATGAGGAGGTGTTAAAATGGCAATACTGAAAATCTGGAGTGAAAATATGAAAAATTTGAAGTTACAAGCGTGCATAGAAACTGCGCAACAGGCGCTTGTAATGTACGCCATTTTTGGAATTTTTTCACCAAATTTTAACATGGGCTTTTGGGACCTCCTCATGAAAAGTGGCACTGTGATTTTGTTAATCCATCCCAAAGTTGATTTCTACAGCAACCACGCATTCTGCACCACAGGTGCTAAAACACATTTCAGGCAGGATGTGAAAATGACAGCTGTACTGTTCAATATGGAGGTGTTAAAAGTGGCAAGTTTCAAAATCTGGAGTGAAAATATTACAAATTGGCAAAGTTACAAGATGCATAGAAAATCATAACACTACAGTCGTAACCAGGTCATTTTGGAATTATTCACCAAATTTTCAACATGGGCTTTTGGATTCACCTCATGAACAGTGGTACTGTCATTTGTTAATCAGTCCCAAAGGTAATTCTGTGCAGTGGCTGTGAAATCACCTTTGGGACCGAGAAACAAAATGACAGTGACATGTTCATGAGGAGGTTCACAAGAACTCCATGTTGAAAATTTGGGGCCAAAATTCTAAAATGGCTGAGATATCAACTTAAGTTGAAACTCTTCATTAAGTCCTACTATACAGTGCCTATCTGACTCTCAGTTCGTAGTTAGGCTTTAAAGAGTGCAGATATGTCCCAGTCCACAGAAGATCACTGCTTCTGACCTCTAGAGGTAAGTATGGGTGAAGGGGTGCAGGGAGGTGGGTGTGCAGAGGAGGGTGGGGTGGGAGACAATACTGGATGGTTTCTTTTTTACAGTATAATAACAAACAAAAAGACTCGAGGGCCGTTTGTTTGTTGTAAATAAAAAAAAAATAAAACAACTTTTGGGCACACTGAGGTGGGCTCTCAGTGTGCTCATGAGTTTTGGGGGAAATGATGCTGACAGGGATTGGGTCTCCTCCATCAGCAAGCTTGGGGAGGAAACATGATGCCAATGGGGTTGGCACCCTGCGGTAAAGAAATTAAGCTTGGGGGCATCCAACACAGGAGCGGGCATCCCAATGTTGGGAAAATAAAAAGGATGTCTGGCACACGGTGGGCTTTCAGTGTGCCACAGTGTGGCTGTGCAGGGGATACATGCTGACACTGGGTTGGACACCCCGTGTCAGCTTTGTGGGAGGCGTGTGACTGGCAGGAGGAGCACGCCATTATGAAGCTACGCGGTGGCTGTTTTATTTATTTATTGAACGCTGTGCACATTACTGTACACTGTAATGCGATGGTCGAGTCTTGTCATCTGCCATCGCAATGAAGAAACTGCACCTGATTGCAGTGGCAGATTTCTTTAAGTGTTTGGCCTTCTTTGAAGTTTGCGGTCATCATCAGCATGTTCACTGATTGGCGCAGAGGGACTCACCCACTAAAACATCCCCTGCATTGTCCACAACACTGACACACCTCTGAGATGTGCTACTACTGTACCACAAGATGTTGCCTGTGTGTATGTGCAAGCCAACATAAAATGAAAAGGAAGGGCCAGACCTTCAGGTGGGAATCAAAGAACTACTATATGCACTGGAAGCTTCTGTCAGTCTGCGGTGTGGGAGTTGCTTCACAGATTATAGTTTTGGATGAGGAAAAACTAAGGCTGTGGGTGAACCCACTCAAGGGGGATTTACCCTTACATACTTGGCCTACCACTTTTCAGACTGTTCCACCACCAATGATGTGCATGAGTATGAGTGACTGCAGATGAGCAGGTGCCATGGAGGCTTGCCCTTCTGTACACACAGAAGGCCCATGGATTGTGCTCAGCATCCAGAGGTACAGTGGCACCTGCCAGGATGCAATGCAGTAATGTGAGGAATATCACAAACATGCTGTGTTATGCTTCAGAGAACAGTGTAATTCTATGGCAATTAAGCCCTTTTACAGCAGTATTTTGTGACATGTTTACTGCAAGTTACTGCATTGCATCATGGCTGGCTCCACTGTACTCATGCACATTGCACAAGCTACCTAGATAGATAGCATGATCAGTTAGTGCATGCTTTTCTATATATGTGTAACCACCCAGTCCCCTGGGGTTACTAGAATCCCATCAGTGTTAGACTAGGAGGGTATTGGGAAGAGAGTTTATTAGAAGCTCTCTACAGACCTCTCGTTTACCTAGCTAACCTGAGTGAGAAATGAGTGAGGTCATTTAGAACAGCAGCCTGAGCCACAGTGGCATCAGCTGCAAGGGGGCAGTTTAGAATGTTGGGTTCAGTTGAGTGGAGAGTCTGAGTGTGAGAACAGTGGAGAGAAGAGCTCCCAGTGTGGAGGTGCCTGCCAGCCTGCCCTGAGGCTGGGTGAAGACTTCTGGTCCTTTTCTCACCCCAGTGTGTGAGACAACAGCAGTACCACAGGAAGTGGCAGAGACCTGTAATTTTGAGATCCCAGTGGGTCACTGGAGAAGTGAATGGAACTGTGAAATCCAGTGGATCCAGGGCAGTCCCTGAAGGACCAGGAGATTGTCCAGCTGCCCAGATCAGAGATGGAGAGTATCAGTGAAAGCTACCAGAAAAGGGAGAAGTGTGTCTCTTCCAAGAACCATGTCTGTAACAAAGGGACAAAAACTGAGTACAGCTACAGCTACTGTAGGTGAAGACAGAGCATCCATCAGCTTACTTATAGCAAGGAGGTGCTATAATAGAAGTACACTGAATTGAAGTCTTAATTTTGGGGCCTGTAAGTAAGTAGAAGTCAGTGTTTTGGTTCTCTGTTTTAGGGGTTGACTTTTCTTAGTGTAACTTTCATTTGCCAGGGAGGAAATTTAGCTGGGAGAATATCTGCAGTCATTTGTGACTAGACCTGTTACTTAAGCTCTGTGAAATAAGTGTCTGATAAGGGAGGAGCTGAAAGGGCCTGAGGAACTGTGGATTCAAAACAGGAGCTGTTTATGGACTCTGTCTGCTATAGGTGAGACAGAGCAGCCATCAGCTTCCTTATTGCAAGGAGGTGATTTAATAGAAGTACACTGAATTGAAGTCTTAATTTTGGGGCCTATGTAAGTAAGTTGAAGTCAGTGTTTTGGTTCTCTGTTTTGAGGGTTGACTTTCTTAGTATAACTTCTATTTGCCAGGAAGGAAATTTAGCTGGGAGAATATTTGCAATTATTTGTGTCTAGATCTGTTACACTCTGTGAAATAGGTGTCTAAAAGAAAGGAAGGTGGAAGGTGGGTTAGAGTTGCAGTTGATTGTTTTTGAGGGCACAGGCTTAGTCCCACCCACCCTGCTCTCACCCCACTCACCCTAAGCACATCATTACCTTTATAGCAGGGTTCTGACATCACTTCCAAAAAGTGCAAAGGACATACATCTGTTCATATTCTTAAAGGCACAGTACACTGAATAGGGGTAAATACACTCACATACTTGCACACACTAACAAAAAACAGCAAGCACCTCTTAAACAGGAAGGAACACAGACATGTGGGGGTGGCGCAATGCACTGGCTGTGGAGTGGCAGTCTTTTGGGAGATGTTCTGGAAGCTATGTTACTGCCCAATTTGCAGGCACCTCTCTGGTCTGAGGGAGGAGGCTGCCCATCTCCATGTTGACCTGGTGAGGATACAGGAAACATCCTCCCCACTCAAGAACCACCCAGGCCAAAACCATTGCCTCAGAGGTTGCCAAGAAAGAGGAGCAGTTGGACCATGGTGGGCTCAGGGAGGGTGAAGGTGGTGGAACACAGGCACATCCCTCCAGTTGTGCCTCTTCACAATTCATTTGCCATTATTGTGGAGTGTGGTTCCTCTGTGGAGGCACCTGCAGTGGAGACCAAGGAAGATGCTGGGAACCTCCACAAAGGAGACCCACAGGAGGGTGGCATGGGGTCCCACAGGGAAGGAAACAACTCCTGGTGGACTCAATCATTAGGGGAGTAGAACTGGGGAGGGAAGGGAGAGGGAGATAAGGTGCCTGCCTGGCACCATGGCTTGGAAGAACAGGAAGCAAATCCTCAGGATCTTGGGAGCAGTTGCACAGGGAGGAGTTGGATGTCATTGTCCATCTAGGGACAAATGACCTGGCTGGGAATGAGATCAGAGCAGTGCAGCAGGAGTTTATGGAGTTGGGGAGGGCCTTTGACAAGTGGCACACATGGTAATGTTCTCGGAAGTGCTACCTATCTATAGCATGGTGAGGCTAGGGTACTCTGCACCATGAGATTCAATGACTGGTTGAAAACTGGTGCAGAGCTCCATGATTTGACTTCACTGGGGACTGTGGGTCCACCTGGAGATACAGGCCTATACTGGTGTGATGGTCTGCATCTGCCCAGGAGGGAGACCAGGATCTAGATGATAGGTTTAAATGCTTCATTGGCAAGCATTTAAACTCAGCTAAGGGGAGGCACTGAAGAGAAGCAGGGAAATCCCAGCAACCCCCACAAAACAGGGTAGTTAGTGAAGTAGACACAAAGATAGAAAAGTCAATAGGGAGCAGAACAGGGTAAATCCAGAAAAGGCAAAGGCAGAGAACAACAATGGGCCTAAAAGGGTAAGGCCATCAAAAATGGAGAAGAATGAGTACCAATGCCTACAGTCTGAGTAACAAGCTCCCTGAACTAGTGGCCTTGATGCAAGAGACGCCTGGATATTGTGGCAGTCACAGAAACATGGTACACATAGAAACATAGACTTTGACGGCAGATATGGACTGCTAGGCCCATCTAGTCTGCCCATTTCCTACCTACAGGATACGCCGCAGATCCTATTTAATCAACAGCCTATATCTTCCTGCCCCCCACAAGAATTGCTTTATGTCTGTCCCATGCATTCTTGAATTCTCCCACAGTTTTAGACTCCACAACTTCCTCAGGAAGGCTGTTCCATGCATCCACTACCCTCTCTGTGAAATAATACTTCCTCACATTGCCCCTGAACTGCCCTCCTTCTATCTTTAAATTGTGTCCCCTTGTTCATGCAAGTCTCTTTTTCTGAAAGATGCTACCTCTTGGACTTTGTTGATTCCCTTGAGGTACTTGAAAGTTTCTATCATGTCCCCCTCTCCTTCTTTCCTCAAGGGTATACATATTAAGCTCCTTTAGTCTCTCTCATACAGCTTCTCTTGCAGACCCTGTACCATTTTAGTTGCCCTCCTCTGGACTGCCTCTATCCTGTCTATGTCCTTGCAGAGATGGGGTCTCCAGAACTGGACATATTATTCCAGATGGGGTCTCACCAACTGTCTGTACAGAAGGATAACAACTTCCTGTTTTCTGCTGCTGATGCCTCTCCTATACATCCCAGTATACCCCGGCCCTCCCTACTGCCTTCTCACATTGCTTGCTAACCTTAAGGTCATCTGATATGATTACCCCAGGTCCCTTTCCTGTTTTGTTGTTGTTACTACCTCCCCACCCATTGTGTATTCTTCCTTGCTCTCGTTTCCAGGTGCATTATTTTGCACTTTTTTGCATTGAACTTAGCTGCCATATGTCAGACCATTCCTCCAACCTTGCCAAGTCCCTTTTCATCCTTTCCACGCCTCCTTGTGTATCAACCCTGTTGCAGATCTTTGTGTCATCTGCAAAAGGCATACTTTTCCTTCCAGTCCCTCTGCAATGCCACTGATGAAGACATTAAAAGGACTGGACCCAATACTGAACCCTGTGGTACCCCACTAGTAACTGCCCTTTCTTCAGAGTGGACTCATTTACAATTACCTTCTGTGTCCTGTTGTCCAGCCAATGTTTTATTTAGGCTACCACCCTGGGACCCACTCCCAGGCTGGTTAATTTGACTAATAATCTTGTGTGGGACTGTGTCAAATGCCTTGCAAAGTCTAGGTAGGCCATGTCCACAGCCCCTCCCTGGTCTACTACTTGGTCACCCAGTCAAAGAAATCTATTAGAGTCATCTGACATGACCTTCCCATTGTGAACCCATGCTGCCTTGGATCCTGTGCTCCACTGACCTCTAGGTACTCAACTATTCTTTCCTTCAGAAGTGACTCCATCACTTTCCCTACCACAGAGGTCAGACTGACAGGTCTGTAGTTTCCTGCCTCTGTCTTGTCCCACTTTTGTGAAGGGGAATCACATCCGCCTTTCCTCCAGTCCTCGGGTACCACACACATCCTCCCATAATTTATTAAAAAGAGTAGCCAGTGGTTTCACTAGTTCCTTCCTTAATTCTTTTAGAATTCTGGGGTGAATTCCATCAGGACCCATTGCTTTGTCCACCTTCAGTTTTAGGAGTTCTTGCAGAACCCTTTCTTTTGTGAAAGGACTGGGATCGACCCCTTATCAAGAGTGCTTCTGTTAATTGGATTAGGCACTTCCCTCCTCTTTGTAGAATACTGAGCAGAAATATTCGCTCAGTATTCCTGCTTTTTCACTGTCCCTCTGCCCACCCACTGTTTATTCTGTTCAGCCTCACTATCCTCCCTTTGTCTTTCTATGCTCGCTGATGTACCTATAAAAGGTTTTATCCCCTTCTTAACTGAGTTGGCTATCTTTTCTCAGTTTGGGCCTTGCTATTCTGACTTCCTCCCTGCTTCTTTCTGCCTTAACTCAACAGCTCTCTGTCCTGCTCCTTCTGTGTTTCCTTATACTTCTGGAATGCTATCTTTTTCTTCCTGACTTTCACAGCCACCTCTTGAGAACCATAGTGGCTTTTTCTTCATTTTGATTTGTTTATTTGCTACACAAAGGCTTGTTGCTCTGTGATGGCAGTTTTGATAATTCCATTGTTGCTCCACACCTCCTTCTAGCCTGTTTGCTAGTGCTTTCTGAGGCACCTCCACTCTGCTAAAGTCAGCCCTCCTAAAGTCCAGTACCCTCACTTTTGTATGGCTTGACTCTTAGCTGAGTTTACCGTGAACCACACTGTTTGATGGTCACTTGCCCTCAGATGGCAACCCACTCTAGATCTGAGATCCCTCTCACTGCCCCCGCTTGAGAGCACGAGGTCTAAGATTGCCCTCACGAGTGGGTTCCAAACTAGCTGTCTAATGCCTGCCACCTGTAGGGCGCAAGAATGGCCCTGCTCTTGGATGTCACTGCAGCAAATATGCTCCTGCTAACATCTGGCATATTCAGGTCTCCCATCACAGTATCTCCTTTCTCTGCCATTCTAAGAATGCCTTCCATCATATCCTTGTCCATTCCTTCCCTGACATGGGGGTCTGCACACAACCCCTGTGTGGATTGTGGTGCCCTTTCCAGTCTCCAAGGTGACCCACAGTGCCTCCTCTCCTCCCTGTTTACTCTTTTGTTCAGTTGCTTTTATCCCTTCCTTTACATAGAGAGCTACTCCTCCCCTCTTCCCCTGCCTGTCTCTCCTGTAGGTTATGTACCCTGGTATGTTAACATCCCAGTGATGGTTCTCTGTACCATGTTTCTGTGACTGCTACAACATCCAGGCATCCTCTTCCATTAAGGCCACCAGCTCAGGGAGCTTGTTGCCCAGACCACGGGCATGGTACCATTACCTCCATTTCTGATGGCCTTACCCCTTTGCCCCATCTCTGTCCTTCTTGCCTTTGTCACTTTCTCCATTTCACCCCTGCCCTTCTCCCTATCACGACACCTCCATGTTGGTGTTTGCCACACTTACTACTGTGATTGTTTGGGGGCTAGGATTTTCCTGCTCCTTTCCAGTGCTCTCCCTTGGCTAGTTTAAAAGCTTGCCAATGAAGCATTTAAACCTATCACCTAGGATCCTGGTTCCCTCCCGGACAGATGTAGCCCATCATGCCAGTATAGGCTTGCATCACTCCAGGTGGACCCCAGTCCCCAATGAAGCCAAACTCTGAGCTCCACACCAGTTTTTCAACCACTGATTGAATCCCATGGTACAGAACACCCTAGCCTCTCCTATGCCATAGATGGGTAGCACCAGAAGGTTACCGTAGGTGCTACTTGACCAAGGCCCTCCCAATTCCACAAACTCTTCCTGCACTTTAATCCCTCTTAGCCAGGTCATTTGTCCCTATGGAAAATGACATCCAGCTCCTCCCCTGTGCAGCTGCTCTGGCAATCCTGAGGATTCGCTCCTGTCCTCCAAGCCATGGCACCAGGCAGGCACCTTACCTCCCTCTCCCTTCCTTGCCCAGTTCTACCTTCCTAACAATGGAGTCCCCCACCAGGAGTTGTTTCTTCCCCGCAGGGTCCCCTGCCACCTCCTGTGGTTCTCCTTGTGGAGGTTCCCAGCATCCTCCTTGGTCTCCACTGTAGGTGCCTCCATAGAGGAACCACACTTTGCCAGAATGGCATAGGAATTGTGGAGAGGTACAACTGGAGGGATGTGCCTCTGTTCCACCACCCTCACCCTCCCTGAGCCCACTGTGGTCCAACCACCCTCTTCTTGGCAACCTCTGAGGCAATGGCAGTGGCACTGGTGGTCCCTGGATGGAAGAGGAGGTCCCACAAATCCTGGCCAACTCAGCCTGAGATGAGAAACCTCCTCCTCAGCCCAGAGAGGTGCCTGCAGATGGGACAACACCCATCCTCCAGAACATCTCCGAAGACTGCTGCCCACAGCCACTGCACTGCACCACCCAATCATGTCTTATTCTGGCCCCTTAACTGTTTGCAATCCTTACTCTTTCCTCTGTTTTTTTCTCTCTCCTTTCTCTCTGCCTGTGTGCCCTTTAAGCCCTGATTGTCCTGTTCTGAGACAAGAATATCCTATATTTCTCAGTAGACCGCTACTTGTTCAGAGGCAGACCTCCAGCAGCTAGATGGGGCTGGAGAGCTACCTTGCCCTCTAGGATGGTGGGTCCTGGTGGTTCTGTGATCACTCACTTCCTGCCCCTAAACAGGAAGTTCCTGTTGTCAGTCAAATCCTGTGCCTATAAAATAGAACTAGCTTTCAGTGGGGGTGAGGGAGGGAAGGAGGGCAATATAGTCCCAGTAGAGAAGCTCAGTCACACAGCAGTCCTTTCTCCTGGAGTCTTCTGCCAAGCTATTAGCAGAATCTTTCTAAGGCAGTCTTTAAATGTAGCTTCCTTCTAGCTAAGCCACCCCTACTTACCAGATCTTTCTACAAGTAATTTAAACCTCACAACAGTTAAGTCTTTTCAGTCACCTGAGATTTACACCTAGATGACTTTTCGTTACCCATTCAGTTCAGTTAACCCAAACACACACTTTTTTGTTTTGTTTTGTATGTTAGTTTTTTACCGTAAATTAAAGGTCTAAATAAAGTTCTTCTACTTTAGTCCCAGCAGAGAAGTTCAGTCACACAGCAGTCCTTTCTCCTGGAGTCTTCTGCCAAGCTATTCTACACAGAGAAACATGACTTGGATGTAAACATGCCAGGATATACAATCTACAGGAGGGACAGGGAGGGTAAAAGAGGAGGAGGAGTAGCCTCACATAAGGGAAGGAATCAAAGCAACAGAACTAAAGGGTAAACAGGGAGGGAGGAGGCACTGTGGGTCACCCTGAGACAGAAAATGGCACCATAATATGCACAGGGGTTCTTTACAGACCCCCATCTCAGGGAGAGGCAATGGACAAGGAAATGATAGAAGGAATCCTTAGCATGCCAGAAAAGGAGATATTGTTGATGGGGACCTGAATATGCCAGATGTTAACTGAAGCACCTTTAATGCAGCCACATCCAAGAACAGGGTCATTCTCGATGCCCTGCAGGGGCATGCCTCAGACAGCTAGTAATGGAACCCACACAGGAGGGAGTAATCTTGACCTGGCACTTCCAAATGGGGATGAGAGAGGATCTCATATTTGAAGTGGGCAGCCATCTGGGAACAAGTGACCACCAAACAGTGTGGTTCACAATAAACACAGCTGTAGAGTCAAGCTTGCACAAAAGCAAAAGTGTTGGACTTTAGGAGGGCTGACTTTGGCAAATGGAGAGTGCCTCAGAAAAGCACTAGCAAACAGGCAAGAAAGAAGGTGGAGGAATAATGGGGAAAATAACTGCCATCACAGAGGCAAAGCCTTTGTGTAAAGCAAATCAACAAAACAAATGAAGGAAAAAGCTACTAAGGTTCTCAAAAGAGGTGGCAGGGAAGGCTAAGGGAGAAAAGGATAGCATTCAGGAAATATAAGGAAACATAGAAGGAGCAGGACAGAGAACTACATCAGTTAAAGCAGAAGGAGGCAGGGAGGGCTGTCAGGATAGCAAAGGCCCAAACTGAGGAAAAGATAGCCAACTCTGTTAAGAAGGGATAAAACCTTTATAAGTACATTGGGAAGCAAAGAAAACCAAGGGAGGGATACTGAGGCTTAATAAAGGGTAGAGAATGTGGGCAGAGGGTGACAGTGAAAAACAGGGATACTGAATGAATACTTCTGCTCAGTATTCACAAAACAAGAGGAGGGGAAGGTACCTAAACCAAACAATAGAAACACTCCTGATGGGGGTGATATCAGTCCATTCATAGAAGAAAAGGTTCTGAAAGAACTCTTAAAATGGAAGGTGGACAAAGCAATGGGCCTGACTTTATTCATCCAAGAATCAAAGAACTGAGGGCAGAACTAGTGACACCACTGACTACCCCTTTAACAAATCATGGGAGGATGGGGTGGTACCTGAGGACTGGAGGAGGGCAGATGTGATTCCACTCACAACAGTGGGAGCAAGGCAGAGGCAGGAAACTACAGACCTGTTAGTTTGACCTCAGAGGTAGGGAAATGATGGAATCACTTCTGAAGGAAAGAATTGTTGAGTACCTAGAGGCCAGTGGGGCACAGGACCCAAGGCTGCATGGATTCACAGTGGAAGGTCATGTCAGATGAATCTAATAGATTTCTTGACTGGGTGACCAAAGTAGTACACCAGGGAGGGGCTGTGGACATGACCTACCTAGACTTTAGCAAGGCATTTGACACAGTCCCACACAAAGATTAATATACAAGTTAGCCAGCCTTGAGAGGGTCCCAAGGTGGTAGCTTGGTAAAAATTGGCTGGACAGCAGAACGAGAGGGTAATAGTAAACGAGTCCACTCTGAAGAAAGGGGGTTACTAGCAGAGTAGCAGGGTTCAGTAGTGGGACCGGTCCTCTTTAATGTCTTTATAAGTGACATTGTGGAGGGACTGGAAGGAAAAGTATGTCTCTTTGCAGACAACACAAAGATCTGCAACAGGGTCAATACAGAAGGTGGGGTGGAAAGGATGAGAAGGGACTTGCGAGGTTGGAGGAATGGTCAGATGTATTGCAACTTAGATTCAACGAAGAAGTGCAAAGTAATGCACCTGGGAAACAAAAACCGAGGGAAGAGTACACAATGGGGGTGAGATACTAATAACAACAAAATGGAAAGGGACCTGGTAGAGTCATATCAGATGATGTAAATATGGGAAAGCAATGTGACAAGGCAGTAAGGAGGGCTGGTGGGATACTGGGATGCATAGGAGAGACATCACCAGTAGAAAACAGAAAGTTGTTATCCTCTGTACAGACAGTTGGTCAGATCCCATCTGAGTAGCATGTCAGTTCTGGAGACCAGATCTCTGCAAGGACATGGACAGGATGGAGGCTGTCCAGAGGAGGGAAACTACAATTGTGCAGGGTCTACACCAGAAGACACACAAAGAGAAACTGAAGGAGTTTAATATGTGTACTCGAGGAAAGGGGGGGACATGATAGAAACTTTCAAGTATCTCAAGCGTAATCAACAAAGTTGAAGAGTATAGCATATTTCAGAAAAAGATGTGCAAGAACAAGGGGCACAATTTGAAGATAGAGGAGGATGGCTCAGAGGTAATGTGGAGGAAGTATTTTTCATGGAGAGGGTTGTGGATACATGGAATGGCCTTCCTGTGGAGGTAGTGGAGTCAAAACAGTGGGGAATTGAAGAATGTAAGGGACAGACATAAGGTGATTCTAGAGGAGGGTAGGAAGAAATAGGCTGTTGGTTAACTAGAACCTGCAGCTTATCCATTAGATAGGGAAATGGGCAGACTAGGTGGGCCAAGTGGTCCTTATCTGCTGTCAAATTTTTTTATCATTTAGTATACTTTATTGAAGCATTAGGTAAAGACAGGACATACAGTTTATACAGTCATCATGAAACATAGATATGTAGTCCAAGACATATTTTCTACATGGAACATTTTGTAAATGTAATTATCAAATTCCTAACATTACCTCTTCCCCCTGCTCTTTCCCCCATACTCCCCACCCTCCCCTCCCCTTTTCCACCAGAGTCATCTGTATTGGTCAGTGGTAAGGGATAAGAAAAAACAAAGGCAAAGAGAAGAAAAGGGAAAGAAAAGAGGGGACAAGAGCATATGCTCTGTTCAAAGCTTTTAATAGCCACCAACCTGGACACTTTAACACCTGAAGTAAGAGATGGATATCTTATCTTGTAGGGGAGGTACTTAAAGGTATACTGATTCCTCAATAGGTTACTGACTGAATCATTAAGAGGATGTATAAGGGTTCCCAGACCCTACTGTACTTTGTAAATTATTAGACATGCTAGCTATTGTCCCTCCGCCTGTAAAGCAAACATTATTTCTTTAAACCACTCCAATAACTTGAATATTCTGATCTTTCCAGTGCTGAAGTATTATCTTCTTGGCACAGGCTGATATCAAGGCTATATGTGAGCACTGGTTACCTACATGGTTATCTGCATAGTCCCCAACAATGCAGCAGCCAGGATCAAATTTCTGTGAAAGGCAGAGCAAGGGATCTAGTCTATTTTGAATGGTGGCACAAAAGGGAGATATTCTCACATGACCATAGCACGGTAATAATGTGGCAGGTTCTTTACCACATTTAGTACAAAGGTTCGATGATAAGCAGCTCATTGATGCAATCTGAAGGGAGTGTAATATAGGTCATGATTAATATAAAATTGCATGTACCTATACTGGTCCCAATGTATCATACTATAGAGATGCTTCCATACTCGGTCCAATTCCTTGAAGGCAGGTTAGGGGAAGGGCTCTATCCCCAACTGTAGAACCGTGGCACACCTGGATCAATAAATGACTGTAGATAGTGATATGAGTATGAGATCAAATGGGTTTTGGGAAGCGAGTGCAGGTAGGGGGAATTGCATTTTGGAGAGGTGAACCCCGTGGACCTTTGCCCAGGACAACATAAGAGCATGTGTGTGATCTGAAAATATTTAAAGGCTGAGCCTGAAGGCCAACCATAAGTGTAACAGGCTCCCTGAAATTTCATCAGTTGTTGATGAATTATCAAGTCATCCACCCTACTCACGCTCATGTTGGGCCAGAATTTATCCCTGTAAAGAATCTTACCTGATATCTGAAAATTAGGATTTCCAAATACTGGTTGAGAGCTATCTTGTGTTGAATGCACTTTTAGCAACATACTTAGCTGTATTTGGGACATGAGGGAATCTTCTAGCGAGGTGTTCTGTAGCTGAGTGGGTAACTTTTTTTCTCAAAGAGAAGGGTAGGCCCCAATGACTATACCATAGTTGGTACATGAGGTGTTTTGATATCCAACCACAAGAGGTATAGGACTCTACTGCATGTTCTTGAGAATGCTGGTACCAGTGAAGAGACCTTGCTTGGTGTATTACTAAGTAGTACAGATAGAAGTTTGGGGCTTGGAGTCCCCATCCCTTTTATGATGCATTAGCTTGGTGTAAACCCTTCTGGTTTCTTGCCCTGCCAGAGGAAGTTGTATCAGTCTATTTATTTGGGTGAACCAACATTGGGGCAAAAATCTATTAAACATTTGAGGGGTATAACAAATGGGCTACAATATTCATTTTGATAATATTGAGCTTACCCCACAGTGTCAAAGGAAGCATTTTCCATCTACTGATATCTTATTTCATAGTGGCTATCACTGAGTCCAGATTATTCTGTCTAATCTTCTGGGGCAGGTGTTAAGAATATTCCCAGATACTTCAAGTTGTCCTTTATCCAGATGAAGCCCAAGTGTTGCAGGTCAGCTTTACTGGTATATTTATTGAAGGGCATCATGTTTTCTGTAAATTTAATTTGTAATTGGAGATCTCACTAAATTGGGATATGAGCTGTAGGGTAGGGAAGAAATGTGCATCAATTTGGCATCCAGATAGGCAGACAATTTGTATTCTCTCTCACCTATTCGTATGCCAGAGATGTTTGAGGAGCAGTTGAGCTTACGAATGAGAGGCTCTAAGAACAAATTAAATAGGTATGGAGAAAGAGGACAGCATTGCCTTGTTCCTTGGTACAGGGAAAGGATGAAGACAGGGAACCATTACAGGAAATTCTTGCTGTTGGTGAGGAGTAAAGCACCTGAGCCCAGCGGATAAATGCTTGGGGAATACGATATTTAGGTAAAATAGTAAATAAGTAGTCCCAGGAGACGCTATCAAAGGCTTTCTCTGCATCCTGGAACACCAGAGCAGCAAGTACTGAGGAATCCCTGGAAGCAGGAAAAGATAGGATAATTTACTGAAATGATCTGCCGAGAGCCTACCTTGGACAAATCCCATCTGCTCTCTACTAATCTGGAAATCCCAAGCCAGGCTTAACCAAATCACCAGAATTTTGGCCAATATCTTAATATCGCCATTAATGAGTGAGATTGGTCTATAGTTAGCTACTTTAAGTGGGTCCCGCCTGGATTAGGAAGTACAATAATAATTGCAGTAGTCAGTGAATGATCTGAGATTCCTGCTGTAAATATGTATTGAAAAGTGTCCAACAGGATAGATGTTAGTCCTTGAATTCTTTAAAAATTAGACGTGAAACTGTCTGGGCTAGGGATTTACCTATAGGTAACAAGCCTATGGCTGTATGGATTTCATGGAGAGGAAAGGGGACCTGTAGTATGGCAGCTTGAGAGTCAGAAAGCTGTGGAAGATCAACATCATGAAGGAATGTGTCCAATTGTATGGCAGAGAAGGGAGTTTGGGTGGGGCATACAGAGCTTGATAATATTGTCTAAATGATTCTACGATATCCTGAGGGGAAGTACAAAGTCGTCCTTCGTCTGTCAAAATGGAAGGACTATTCCATCCATTTCCTCGAATGCAGCCTCAGGCAACAATTTTCCTGCTCATTCCCTTGGTCACAATAGTAGATTTTAGAGTGGAGTATTAAATATTCTGCCTTTTCTCCAATAAGCCTGTTGTAGTTAGTGCTCAAGGATTCTAAGTGTTCCCAGTCCTCTAATGGTGAAGCAGGGATAAATTAGATTCTTTTCTTGGACATTGTCTAGCAATGAGGAAAAGGAAGCCCCCAGCTGTTTTTCACGTTTAGTGGCCCAACGCATAATTTCTCCTCTAAGCCTACATTTTAAAGAGCTCCATAAGAAGTCTAACTTGGCCATACAGGAAACATTATTTTGCATAAACAATGTTATATCTGTCATCAAATTCAATTTTCTATGTTTCTATGGGAATGTTTCAAAGGAGTTGGCTGGTAGTGTATGTGCCCAGAGACAAGGCTAGATTACACCACTAGGACCTGCTTTTCACCACAAAAATGTGCTGAATGTAGAAGGAAATGTGTGGATGCCTTTAGCAATCTGAGGGGTTTGAAGGATCTGGTTTGTGTAACCCAGAAGGAATGGCAGAGGCTGTCTGGGACCAGGGTGGGCAGACCCTCCTCTAAAACTACAGTCGGGCTAAGTGGTTACCACAAGGGCACAAGGTTACCCTGCAGATGTTAACTGCCCATCGTATCAGGAGGATTGTGTTTTTAAGCATGTGGCAAACCCTCACGATAGACACTTATGGGAAAATAATACCCTTGAGATCCCTAGAAAAAGGGATGAACTGTTCATAGGTCTGTGGAAGAGAAAATGTGAGAAAGCCCATAATGTTTTTTCTGGAGAAGGGAAAATTCTTGTGTCATGTGTGTTCTGTAAAGTACAGTGCCAGCCTGGGGACCACCCTTTCTGCTTTCTATCTGTGTCAGAAAAAGTCATACTATACAATCCCATTTCTATATGAACATACAAACTTTGCCAGCAGATAAAGGCCTAGTGGTCTATCAAGTCTGCTTGAATAGCAGCTAGCACCCCTTATTCTGCAGCTGCCCCTTCCTTCCACCCGCCCCTCCCTTGACCCTCCCCTTGCCATATCCCAGCCCCTTTGAAGCAGTCCACTGTTCTACTGGATACCACTTCTGCTGGTAATGCATTCCACCCAGCTACCACCTCTCTATATAAAAAGTGTCTCCTTATCTCCTCCTGAATCTTCCTCCCTCTCATCTCATATCATGGCCCCAGGTGTCCCTCCCCGCCCCTCCCTTACTTTGAACAGCACCCCCATACCTGTCTTGTTTATTCCTTTATTTTTGGCATTGAACCCAGTTGCCAGGTGTCCAACCAGGTTTCCAGCTTTGCCAGAACATCCTGCAACCCCTGCCATCCCCTAGAGGTCGTCCACCACCACTCCCATCTTGGTGTCACAACAAACAGACTGGTCTTGCTTTTGATGCCCTATGATATGTCTGCAATGAATATCCCAAACAACACTGGTCCCAACACTGAGCCCTGTGGAACACCGCTTGTCACTACCCTTGGGGATGACTGCTCCCACCCACTATCACCTCTGTTGCCTTCCCTGAAGCCAGTTCCCAAACCATCTCACCAGCCTTGCAGCCGCCTGTGACTTCTAACTTACTTCCCAGCCTCCCATGTAGCACTGAGTTAAATGCCTTACTGAAGCTCAGCAACAGGATATCCACCCATGACCCCATCCAGTTGCCTAGTTACCCAGTCATAGAACTCCACCAGGTTAGTTTGGCAGGATCTGCCACTTACAAAGCCATGCTGTCTGCTGTCCTGCAGTTCTTGGCCTCCAAGAGGGCCACCAGCTTCTCCTTCAGGATAGTCTCCATCAGCTTACCCATGATGGATGTGGAGGCTCACTGGTCTGTAGTTCCCGGGTCCATCCTGGGGCTGCTGTTGTGGAGGGGCAACACATGAGCCAGCCTCCAATCCTGAGGTACACACCGTGAGTGTAGTGAGGCATTAAATAGGTCTGCCAAAGGTCCCACCAGGACCTCTGCCAACTCCTTCAGTACCCTGGGGTGGATGCCATCTGGGCATGCCAACAGCATGCAGATGACTGTGGTGGCACTACCACTGGCAGCTGGTGTCATTTCATCTGTGCTTCCCAGTGTGAGCTTGTTTATGGGCCCCTCAGACAGGAGACATAGCATAGCCCTAGCACTCTCTCCCAGAACTTGGTGTAAACAGAAATGTTATTTTGCGCCTAACCCCCATTTCTTAGATGTCGAGCCAGATATTTGCCCCAGTGCCAGGGGTGATGCTTATTGTTATGTCAACTACAGCATTACAACAGAGCTGGTGGGGGCAAAACAGTGGTGGTGTTCAAGAATGCATGGGATGATCACAAGGAAATCATAGTGGAAAGGAAGGGAGGAAAAGAGCTGTAGACTGGGCATGGTCTGTGGTAAAAGTGTGGTAGGGAGAAGTAAACAGACTGAATGGTCCAGGAGGTCCTTATTTGCTGTCAGATTCTATGTATCTATGTTTCTTACTCTACATTGTATCCCAATCATGCTTGAAACAACCGTTTTGTACCTACCACTTGGCTGGTAGACTGTTCCATCAAAGAAATAGGCAATTTATCATCACTTTTAAGTGTAAAGAACTTTCATAACTCACTCATAGCTTTGCAACTTGTGAGTTATGGTCCAGCCTCAGCACACATTTTGAATACAAAAGTACCCTTGGTCCCCACCATCCCCACCAGTCAACTTTTTCTGCAGTGTGGAGTATTTTATTGATGACACCACAAATCATCTGAAATTACATTTTCCTTCAAGTAAGTAAAGCCAAGTTTAAGAATAATAATGACAATTATAATTACTTTAAAATAAAATCAATAACAGGACTCTGGCAACAGAAAACAATACATTCTCTTCATCATCATCTTCCTTCTCCTCCTCTATCATGAATCACAGTTTCCTCCTGCATTACTGTGGTGTGTGTGGGTGATACCACCTTCTTATCTGCCTGCACACTCACAGATGGTACCATAGGACTGGTAGACATCATTATAGGAGGTTGTACTGTGCACCATGTGTGTACTATTGCCTGTCTGCATTGAGGCAGTATAGATAGTGCTGTTTGTTACCATCTCCACAACTTGTCATTTGTTTATGAACAACATAACACCAGCTGCCAGTGTTAGTGCCACCACAGTCATCTGTGTGCTGTGGGCATGGACAATTGTCCACCCACCTTGAAGCACTATGGATAATGCTATATACTATCTTCATGACTCATCCCATGCTCATTCAGAAATCATGTTTTCTGGGAAGTCATGTGCATGCCTGAAGTAAACGGCCACCTAACTCTACAGTCCTGGACCAGCCCTCCGATTATCCATCTCCATCCAGAGGTCCCAGGCTCACCTGAGGGTGAAAACTGCCCATCAAGGAGGACTAAGCTATGTCCTTTGCTTTGACTCCTTTTGAACACCATCAACTGCACATGAGCAAAAAAATAAACTTTTGACTCCTGTCAGGGCTCGCATCTTGCAGATGCCCAGATGGCTGCATCTTCTCTCTCCTACTCACCATCCCTCCGAGGCTAAGAAACAATCTTCTTTGCTGGAGTGATTGTGACTAATGTTGTTGATTAGGCAAACAGTAACTGAACCACAAGCTGCTAGTACTTCTTTAACTGGTTGTGTTGCCAAGACTAAACAGAAAATAACAGATCTCGGCTACATAGACCAAATCGACCATTGTTTCCATGGTGCCAAAACACATTATGTGACTGATAAGGAAAGTTGAAGACTTAAAGACATGTGTCCAGTGCAAAACCTCAAATTCTGCAGTTCAGGCAAGGTTTTTGAGGAAAAAGACCCAGTCAGGTATCTGGTGCAAAATCTTCCCTTGTGGCTGGGCCTCTAGAACTGACTGGGTTTGACGCTGAAACTGATACAGAGGACCGATATACAGTGGCAACAACTGCAAATCCACTACCAAGCTGTGGCCCCTTGTCTTAAAACTTTTAAGGTATTAAAGATAAGCAGTTGGTTTTTCAGTGGCAAGAGTTATACAATGTGCCCATGGAGGGATAAAATCTCTTTACCCTATCCCCAGACTGCACTGGAATGGTGACAGGCATTTGATGAAAAACAAAGCCAGCCTTGGGAATTGGGGATTGCGGGAATCTCACTACTTTAATTCACCTACAGAAGTGGACCTCTTCTTTCTGAAAGGTCATGTCCTCGCCTTCTCGCCCAGATCAGCATCCCTCCTCCCAATGCTCATGTGGGGGCCATGTTGTCTGTCAGCCCGATTACTATTGATCTGTGACATTCCCTTGGCTGTAAGTACTGTAGCTATTATGTGGGAGAGGGTGGATTTGAGTGTGTGGCATTACTTTTCTGGGAGCAAAGTCTGTTTTGCAGTTTGTGTTGACCTCCTCACTCTCTCTCTCTCAGCTGGTATCCTTCACCACCCTCTTCCCCACACTTGAGCTTGGCAGCGGCGTCTCGACTTGAGCATTGCACCTGTTGTTGTCTCTCTCTATGGGGCCTGAACCATTTACTGCTCTGCAACCTTCCTGGAAGTGTGAATGTGTTCCAGTGCCCATGATGCTGCCTCCTCTTCCTCCTTCTCCTGTCTCCTGCACGGGGTGCTGACATGTGGCTGAGCTCACTCACTCACCACATTGAGGGAGTTGCAGTTGTTATCCTCCCTGGTTTTCTTGGGAGGGGTTACAAAGGGTGACTGGTCTCTCTCTGACTGGTCCACTTTGGTTTTGTGTGAGGGTTTGCCTACTGGCATCCCTTATTCTTTTCAGGAAAAATATTTGGTCTTCCTTGGCCAGCTGGGATTGCTCTGACTTGGATTATTTTAATTTACCTAGTGATATTGGTGAGGTGTAGGGTTGTTTCTAATCACGAGAGTTAACTTTTCATTTTGTGGATCTGTGAGACATATCCTGGGCACTGGTACTTATATGATGCCCATGTCACTGTTACTGCTGTAGCTGCTTTTCTGGGTACTTGAGGTGGAATGGAATGGGACTTAAAGTTGGTGACACATTCAGGAGAACTTTAACAAAATATAATTTATGTACTGTCCAGCTTGTTATGTTGGCTTGAGCATCGCAAGCAACATCTTGCCACAGTGCGGGTCTTGGGCGGCTGCTGTTGAACAAATGCAGGGAACGCATCAGTAGGTGCGTCCCTCATTCCCCAATCAGCCTGCATGCCACCGCTCCACACCATGCCATAATGGGGCAAGCATATCAAAGCAAAGGTCCACTGCAATCATCATGCGAGCGTCCTTTGCTCGGACGTGCTCGCTGCCATTATGGCCATGGTCAGTGAGCGGGCGGCCACCTCACCTTCTGTTGACATCGGGGTGCCCTAACCTCCTGTCAGCAACCCCATGTTTGTGTGCTGACGGGATCCCATTCCCGTCGGCATTCCCTGCAAATGTGGAATGCCGAGGGGGTGCCAATCCCCGACTCGCGCCCCTCTTTGCATCGCCAACGGGGAGCCTACCTCTGGCCAGCATCATCTCCCCCAACTGTTGAATGCCAAGGTGCCTAATCCCCTCGGCTCGCGCTTCTTACTTTCTTTGCCGGGGGGTGCCCAATCCCTGGTGGCATTACTCCCCCTGTTAGTGCCAACGAGGTGCCCAATCCCCATTGGCTACTGACCCCCTCAAACCCACTTAGGTGGCACACTGGGAGCCCACCCCAGCATGCCAAATGCCCTGCAATGGGAAACTGTCCCTGACGCTTTTTTCACCTAGAAAACGAAACCGTCCCTCGAGTCTAGATCCCTCCCCCACCCGCACTCCACCCACTGTGCACCCTGCCTCCCTCACCCCCACCCCATACTTACCTCTGACTCGCGCGACGATCTTCAGTGGACCGGGAACACGCCTGCATTCTTCAAAGCCAATCGCGAACTGAGGAAATGCCGTAAGCTGTATAATGCAATGAATAGGGTTTTTCAACTTTGTTGCATATCTCAGGCATTTCTTGACTTTTGGCACCAGATTTTCAACATGTGGTTTTTGGGGCCCTCCTCATAATTCTGTCACTGTCATGGCGTTAATCGCCTCGAAGATGATTTTGCAGTCACTCGTGGAAATCACCTTTCAGGACCAATAACGAAATGACAGTGCCAATGTTCATGAGGTGGCCTATCAAAAGCCTATGTTCCAAATTTGCTGTGAAAATCCAACAAATGCCTGTTTTACGAGCATGTGTTGTGCAGTTGCTACGCAGGCTCATAACTTCACGATTCGCAATATGTTTTTAATGCCGTATTTTCAGCATTAGCATTTTGTGCACCCCTCAGAATAGGTATAGCTGTCATTTTCACATCCTGCCCAAATGTGTTTCGCACTTCAGCTGCAGACAGCTGACAGTCGCTGTGGGAAATCAGTGTTTGGGCAGATTATGAAAATGACAGTGACACAGTTCATGAGCAGAGCTCCTAGAATGCCTATGTTGAAAATTTGGAGCTGATACTCCATTAAATGACTGTGTTATAAGCGTTGTTGGCAGATTGCGCATGTCTCTCATTACCGTCGTCATTTCTGATATTTTCACTCTGGATTTTCACCATTGCCATTTTACACACCTCTTGGTGAACAGTACAGCTGTCACATCACATATCCTGCCCAAAATGTGTTTCCACACTTCCGCTGCAGAATAGCGTGGTCGCCAGCAAAATCACTTCTTTCACACTTTCAGGAAACGACAGTGACACTGTACATGAGCAGAGGTGCTAAAATGCCTATGTTGAAAATTTGTGCCTAACTCCCACAAACTGGCAGTGTTGCAAGTGTGCCTTGCATATTTCCCACGCACCCTTGCAACTCTGCAAATTCCGTAAATTTGTATGCTACATTTTCAGCACTGGCATTTAATTACACCTCCTTATGAACTGTGCAGCTGTCATTTTTCACATCCTGCCCAGCATGTTTTCCCGCACTGCACTAACAAACACTCACAGGGACACTCTAATGCCTCTCACCTCTGCAGAATGGGGTGGGTTGGCATCAAATTCAATACTTGACTGCCACTCCTATGCTGCATCTCTAACTCCTGCACTGCCAATGGCAGCAAGACAACAGTCAGTATTGACAAATGCTTGTTTTTCCTGTTAGTTCTGTATTCCCTCCCCATTATTTAGTAGTGAAGTCATTTGCATGAAAACAGGATCTTTGCTCCTGAAGAGTTCATCTATTCCTGCTGCTTTCAACCTACCTGAAGTCATAGAGCATTGTCAATGCCTGTGAGCTCACAGTTACTCCCATGGCAATAGACTGTGATGTCACAACAGTGGATTATGACTTGAAGTAAGGAGTAAGCTATAGAAGCAGACAAACTCAAAATTAACTCTAGGGACAACGATCATATAGTCATATACATTTCTTTAGTAATAAATTATAGGGAGAAATATATAAAATATAAATGGAATGCAAGCAGATGTGTACCCAATTATTATGTTTTTAGTTTTCTTTGAGGTGTCAGTAGCTCCTAATATTACTGTTCATTTGCTAGGGGACTCCAGGTTATCCACCAGGGTGGTGGAGTACAATGGCATTGTTTTATAATTTAAAGGTGGTTTCTGGAGTGTCAATGGCCTTACCAGCCATCTAAAGAGGAAGAGGAAGAAAGTGTTGATCAAGCTCAATGATTTGCATTGTGACATGGCCTTCATCCAGGAAAACCACTTTTCATTCACAGTGGCAGAGTGCCTCCGCTGTGTGGGTTAGCACACTCGACCATTGCTCTTCTTCATCAAGAGAGAAGGGTGGCAATCTTGCTCTATAAAAGATTGCAATTTGTGGCCCATAATGTCCTTTGGGATGAGGAAGGGCATTTATGAGCTGATGATACATATCAAGGAGAGCCTTTAGCTTTGGGGTATGGTTTATGCACCTAATTCCCTGACTATGAGTTTCTTTAAATGCATTTGCACCACAGAAACACAGAATTTGATGGCAGATAAGGACCGCTTGGCTCACCCAGTCTGCCCATTTCCCACCTACTGGATAAGCTGCAGATCCTAGTTAACTAACAGACTACTTCCTCCTACCCCCACTAGAATTGCCTTATGTCTGTCCTATGCCTTCTTGAATTCTCAGTTTTTGACTCCATGACCTTCTCAGGAAGGCCATTTCATACATCCACAGCCCTCTCCGTGAAAAAATACTTCCTCCATTACCTTCCCCATCTTCAAATTGTGCTCCCTTGTTCTTGACATCTCTTTTCTGAAAGATGCTACTGTCTTGGACTTTGTTGATTCCTTGAGGTACTTGAAAGTTTCTATCGTAATTCGCCTCCTCCTTTCCTCGAGTATACATTAAAGCTCCTTTAGTTTCTCTTTAGAGGACTTCTGGTGCAGACCCTGCACCATTTAGTTGCCCTCCTCTGGACTGCCTCCATCCTATGTCCTTGCGGGGATGGGGTCTCTAGAATTACACGCAGTACTCCAGATGGGGTCTCACCAACTGTCTGTAAAGAGGGATAACAACTTCCTATTTTCTACTAGTGACGCTCTCCCTGTGCATCCCTGTATCCCTCCAGCCCTCCTTGCTGCCTTCTCACATTGTTTGTCCACCTTTAGGGTCATCTGATATGACTACCTTAGGTCTCAGGGGCAGGGAGCTGCCAACACTGCGTGGTCACCCACAGTTTCAAGGCGGTCGCTCTTCCCCACAGGTGGTACTCAATGAACAGGACACTGAACACTCTCTCCCTCAAGGAGGGTGTGTAGTCATAAGGAATAATACACTTTCTTGGGTGGTTGTGGAACCTGGCTACACTGCCCAAGGTGTGCATTATTTCAGCAACAAAGGCATGCCAGGGTGCGTTATGGATAATGGCCCAGCTTAGTTTGGTTGAAACAGAGATGAAGCTGAGTACTTCCACTACCCAAGAAAGGTCAATTGTCATCCATAATACACTCCTTGGAGTGCCTTACAGCGTATTATGAAATGAATCCATTTTAGTGTCTTTTTATCCAACAGGAAAAATAGACATAATCATTACAGAGTATACATACTTTCCAAAATTAATTGCCAGAGTATCCCCAAGACCTATTACAAAGAAACCTTTGAGTAATTTTGATAGATCTTTTGCTGAGCTACTTTAAAGCTATGTTGTGAGATAACTGAGTAGAAAGTACCGCTTTGCTAAGCAGAAGCCAGCATCCTTTTGCATATTTCAATAGCCCTCTATTAATATACGCCCCGCCTCAAATGCCAGCTCCCATTCAGCAACGCCCACGGTTCCCACCAATTGGGTCTTTGCAACCATTTCTAGGCACTGGGATGCCTGCCCTCTGTATCTAACCATCCAACTGTCCATTGGCCTGCATGGCTGCTCGTTAGGGGATAACTTCCGCTTGGACACGGATGCATCCAGGTGTTTTGAACGTGCTGTTTACATCCATGCACCGCCATCATAGAGTGCCTGGGAAGTGCTGTCATTTCAATTTTCCCAAGAATTGTGCAGCTAACGGCCTTCTACTGGAGCCACTTTCTCACAGACCAGCAGGCCTCATGGCCACCCCAGGTAAGTGTGTGTGTGTATCCCTGCCGGTGGGGACGGAGGAGGTAGAGCCTTGGCCTACAGTGCTGTAAATGCCCCTCCCCAGCAGCCTGGGCCTCCTGCAGTGCAGTCTCAGTGGGGTGAAGGTCTCACCTGACACGCAAACTCTTTGGCAACTGCAGCAGCTAGAAATGGGGTTCTGACGCCTCCCTTCCCGTGGTGGCAGTAGTGTGGCCTGTATTGATGGAGCTACGCTCCGTAAATACAGCAGCGCCTGTGGTGCTTGTGGGTCTCAGACGGCTGCAGCAGGTCCCAATTGTTGCTAAAATTCCTTAACATATGTAATCCCCCACAAATGGGGTTCCCAAAAAGTCTTCCTGAGCTTGTCTAAATGCTCACTGCCAGGCTGGTATCCTGCTGCTTCTGCAGTTTAAATGTGATTGCCAGAGAGTGTATTTAGATTCAGCTGTCTTAGGGACATAAAGGTATGTTTTTGGGGTCTTAATTTGGCCTGCCACCTTGCTGTTGACTGGATGGAGCTGGGCCCAAGATCAAAGCCACTGGTTGCCACCCAGGTATTACAGGCTTGTTCATAATCATGGGTTGTGGGATGTGTGGCACACTCACCAGCCTGGTGAAAAGGACTGTATGTTGTATTCCTCAGCCCATGCAAGATATAGTCACACTGATGTCCTGTTTATGTCGCAGGAGCTGGTGCCCAAAACCTGGGGTATTGCCCTGGGTAATATCTTAATATCTGACCATATTCCTGTGATCCTCTCAGTGGCTTGGAGTAGGATGGAGGGTAGAGGGATAAAATTAGTTTTAATGCTTTCCTCCTTCCAGATTTTTGTGACTGGCTTACTGGTGCACTCACTGAATGCTTTTTCCTAAATGAAACTCTGGAGATCTCATTAGAGACTCAGTTGGAAGCCTTGAATGTAGTGCTCCGAGGCTATCTAATTGCACGTGCTTCAAAACTTCAGTGAGAGAAGTATGGGTAATCTGGCCTTCAGGAAGGCACTCAAGAATCTCTGAAGCAGACATATTTACTCCACCTCCGATCGGGTTGCTACTTCATCCACTGACTGATAAAACTAGGGCTGAAACAGATAGTGTTGTATTACAAAATAGAGGATAGCCTGTTACAGTTGAAAAACATATTGGCAGGTGAGGGAGAAACTGGGCCCACTGGCTCTGGTATAGGGAGGTGGAAAACTATACACAAGTGATTCACACCAATCAGGGTACTGTGAAGTGTTTCATGGTGCAGGAAAGGCACTGGGATGGTGGTGCTGCTTCAAAATAGTGATACTTGCAGAAAAGTTTGTAGGCGCACTCACACCTTCTGAAAGACCACACAATACTGCTTCTTAGTGCATACAGGAGTGGGTATACCATGAGTATGTGACGAATATGGGCACCACAACAAAATGGTGACTCATATTGGGTGCTATACTCATGGGCTACCTTGCAAGGGTAGCGACTGTACATGACCGCTGGTAGGTGGACAGCAACAGGAATGGGGTATTATGAAGGGAAGGAGAGGGATAGGGAAGGGGGTTTGAGGGACTGGTGTATTTGCTGCCACCGAGCTAGCAAATGTGGTGTGTGTGTGGGTGGCTAGCTGTGGTGCAACAGGTACAGGGTTTGGGACCGGTGCGTAAAACTTTGCCACTACCTGCAGCTTCGTACTAATTTGATGTGCACATAGGATTTTGCCCCTCCCAGACATGCACCTCCCTGGAGTTGATAATCCATATTCAGGAGGATGGGGCAACACTTTTTTCTTTTCTGGATGTCAGTCGCTCTGAAAATGTATATCATGGATTTGCTTTTTGGCGATATACACCTCACCATAATAGTGAATACTATTCTGTGATCGCTATTATGACATGAAACCAAGCAGTGACTTTGGCTGTTAAACTAGAACCAACAATTCAGGAAACTGTAGGGCTAGCATGTAGATCATGTTGGACAAGCTAGATGAGGACACTAGAAGGTGAGATTCTTTGAAATTGTCCCTGTGGGTAAGGCTAATGCTTTGAAGCTCATCATTTTCCTAAACTCCAGTACATATTGTCCAACTTACTGGTCCCCTTACCTGATCCCTTTTGCCAGGCCCTCAAAACTAAGATTTCTTCATTTATTTAGTTAGGCAAAGATAGCTGCAAATCTTCCAACATCGCTGTAGTGACAGGGTTTTAATCTTCAGGATTTAAAGTTCTTCCACATGACCGTGGTATCGTGGCATGCTGTTCTGTGTTATAGGACATGGTTTCCATACCTTGGGGTGGTTGTCAATTGGACCAGTGCAGGAGAAGGTACCCACCCTTGCTGTCTTAATGCTTTCTCTGACTAGTGGCGAGATTCTACCATGTCTGCTTGTTGTGGGTACACTAAGGCCACCTGGGGAGGTTTTTGAGACTGATGGGCTGACCAACCTGGCACTTGAGATTGTTACCCATTTGGAACAACTTTGCCTCTGAATAGGCCACTAACCTGCCTACTGGAGTACTTGCTAGCGTGTGGAGATTCACACCTTGGGAGACCTCTGTGTGGCAGATGCTGATGCGCTCCATACATTTGATATGTTGACCTCACGGGTTGGTGAGTGTGGAATAAAATGCTGGCAGCACCTAAAGCTCTGAGACATGCTGTAGGTAAAACATATGCCAGACCTCATGCCCCTCACCTAACTCACTTGATAAATGGGTCTGTTTTCTTAAACCCCATTACCATATGGCTAGCCAATGGACCCATTTATGGGGCTTACACTGGCAGCCCTCTCTACTAAAGGGCCTTGAAAATTTGCAGAGGGAAACTTGGTGTTCCCATTTCCCTCAGAATCATGAGTCTCTGTGTGGATACTTACCTACAAGTTTAATAGTGAGCTCCAAGCCAAGACTGTTTAATTCAAAATTTTACACAACACTTAAAGAATGCCTAGGTGCTCTATGACATGGGATTTCTGGGACACATTGATTGCCAGAGGTGCTCTTTATCTCAGACCTCATTGCCCATATTCTTTTCTGCCATAAAGGTATTTCTTCTTTGGCTGCAAGTGGGTTGCTATCAGCCTTGTTCCTCACCCTCCTCTGACTATCACTCGCCTCCCCAGCCACTAGTGTGTTACCTGCAGATTGCCCACCATGGCAGGGCCAGCAGAGAGAGAGAGAGGAGAGAGAGCTATGCTCCCCTGTAGACATATTCAGATTCCAGTGGCCGGATGATGGTGTAGGCCAAAGGAGAATGGATATGGCTTCATGAAACCTGCCCCAGACTCTTTCTGTTTTCTAGTCCCTCCTTAGCTGGGGCGATGCCAGAGCATGCATGTGGAAGCATGTACACACTGCAGAAGTATTGCAGCTCCCTACCTACTCGTATATTGCTCCCTTCCTACCAGCAGTCCTTCACCTGAGGCAGTCTTGCAGCAGAGACAGCAACCCTCCCTTCCCAGGTGAGGAGAGTAGTCCAGAGGACAATCAATCCTTTCCTCCCTGGACCGATCCCGAGCAAACAGAGGCTGCTCGGATTTCTGGTTGCCGGCATGTTGGGTGGTAGCAGTACCACTGCTGCACTTAGGCTGACTGCTGACCCATATTTTGTGGGTATGCCTGACCCTAGATAATTATTGGATCTGTCTCTTTCAGGAGAACCCAACAGCATTGAGGAGGTTACGTGAATTACTTGGGGTCACGTGAGTATGCAAGTGGAGGTTATGGGAATCAAACCTGGTCTGCTGGATGTAATCAGCTGATTCACAGCTCACTACTCCAGCCTCTAGGCTATACTGCCAGCCTGCCATGTTTAGGGCGCACTGCAAATCTCTTATGCCCTTACCTTCAGTTAGAAATCTAACTCTAGTTCTTCTTGGTCTCCTACCTCATGCTCATGCCTCCCATACCTCAGTTAAGTTGGATATATGGAGCTCTCTGCAGCTGAAAGGTTTATTCTATGCCACCAGCATGCCCCAGACTCCCAGTCTACAAAGAATGGGAAACTTTCTCTCTCTCTCTCTTTCTCTCTCCCTCTCTCTCTCTCTCTCTCTTTCCCTCTCTCTTTCAGCATTAAGTCTATGCTGCCGTAGGGTGTCTGTCCACTTACCACCAGACCTAAATGTGTCTTCTACACCAGCACCTCTGCCTGCTAGTGGCTCACCCTAGACCCTTATTTGCCTGATAGCCAGGTGTGTACTCCTATATTTATTGAAGATGCTCTTAGTGGTCATCCCTCCTTCTCTGCACCTCTGATACTGCATGGCATGATTCTGTCCTTTCCTCTAATAGCCCGACCACCCCAGCTCCCATGCACACAGTTTGTTTTCATTTAGATGTGTGGTTTCATCCAACCCTCCCGGCTTAGTCATGTTAGACACCCTTATGCAGTGAAAATAGAAGGCACTCTGATATGCATGCACTCACACCCTCTCTTGCTAGGATTATGTTGGTTCCTGTGTTAAAGCTGGGTGATTTTCTCCTTTGAGTCACTTTTATGTGTCCTCTCTGCTGATTATCAAGTTGTTATTGCTGCAGAGCCCTGGTGCATCTACAATTACCGGAATTTATCTTATCTCACTAACTAGACCATGGAAGTGATGTTTTTCTATATCATTACATTGTGTTTCTCTTATGTACAATTTTGGGATGTCTGTGGTTGCCCCAAGACTTGCTGTGTAGGTTCCATACAGGACTCTGTATTAACTGTTGGGGCTAGTATGCTTACTGTTGTAATGGGCTCCTTGGATGTGGTATGTATCTAATTATAGTGAATGTTTCCATACCGCCTGTATTTCTGACATCTTTGTACTGCTGGTTTCTTCCCACTGTGAAACTTTTTAAACTACAATAAAACCTTTATGGCAAAAAAAGAAATCATAGTTTCTTATCCTATAAATAAAACCTACAATTAAAGTATTACAATTATATTACATCTCCAATAAGTGTATTACCATATCATTCAGATCATGGGGTCATGCTCCCTGCACTCCTCTGCTGGTACAGTACCAGCAAATGCCCAAGAATCGGTGTCCTGGCACATTTACAACTGTTGACGATGGCTCTTGATCTTCAGCCATTGTCTATCATAGAAGACACTGGCTTTCAAAGATTCTTGCATGAAGAACTAAAGCACAAATACATTCAATCATGTGTTACCTTATCTAGGCATGCCAGGCCAAGACAGTGACATGGTGGTGTGAGCTGCAAATGCTTACTCTGGCTTCTTTGACCATATGTACAGGCCTCCAAACTGCACAAGAAGCAACTCTTACTCATGGGCTTTCCCATGGTCAGTCCACTTGCATGCCATGCACACCATTGTTTATGATATCAGGAAGAAATAGGCTGTTGGTTAACTAGGATCTGCAGCGATCCTGTAGGTAGGGAAATGGGCAGACTAGGTGGGCAAAGTGGTCCTTATCTGCCATCAAAGTCTGTTTCTATGTTTTTTCATCATCATCATTTTACCACTGATTATCTAATATATATAAATCCCATATTGTTAAAATAATAGAAAAGATAATATAAAATATTTATAAAAAATAATTGTACAATCTATGGTGCAGCAAAGGAGAATACTGTAACTGGCATGAGGTAAAGTAGAGAGCAGGAGACTACAGCACAATGAGTTATAAGCCTTTAGTTCAACAATGAATAGTAACTAATACTGTAGCTATACTTGGTCATGACAGTCTTAATGGGTTTTACAGACTCTGTCAGAAAACACAAACAGTAATCCCAGCAGATGCATGCCAACAGCACTGCCACAACCTTCCACAAATAAGCTACAGTAATTTGTATTCATTGTCGACCTCAAGGATCCCTACTTGTAATGTTTTTACCCTATGCCAGTTACTGCAGAGGCAGCAAAAGTGGTTCAGCTAAATTGTCAAGCTGAACCAAATGTTCAGGTCCCAAGTCAAAGCCAGACTGAAGGTGGCTCTGGATCACTTCCTCTCCATTGAATTTTATATTTCTAGTGATATTTACTTCCAGAAAAAGGACTAAATTATTTAAGAACTAGCAGCTTCATGTTAAAAAACAAACTTATACTGCATATACTGTATATGGTGAGTAATCTGATGGCCCGCATGCACTGAGTGTTTGAATACTCAATGTCAACTACTTAGGTTGATGCTCATTACTTCTGTTTCAGCATGAATCTCATATTCCATGATACTAATGCTGTATCTTAAATTATACACAGTCCCATATCTGAGGCCTGACAGAATCTTCATGTCAAAAGTGATGTCAGAAGATAACCAACTGATTAAAGGAGGGTTTACACAATATGAACTGTAGCTAACAAAAAGCAATAAAGTTACGAGTGAATTCATGCTCAATATTGAGTGCATGAGAAAGTTTTATGAATTTGAATCTCATTTAAGGAACGGGAATGGAGTTACATAACTCTGGAGCATAGTATCCAGAGGACTTCTGTTTCATTGTAGCTCTATAACTGGAATACGGAGCACATTGTTACCAGGTTAGCAGGTGAGCATACAGGGCTTCAGTAACTCAGCTAGCTGGAAGAGCTAGTGCCCCTCTATTTTGTATATCAAGTGTTTTTCTAGGTGTCATCTTCAAGAAATATTTTCTATGTCCTGGCACATATCAGGAGATGTGCAGGTCTGATAACTATACGATGATCAGCTAAACTCCACGTGGTAACTGTTGGCAGAAGTGTCAGGATACTGCATCTGCTGCATTCAGGTCATGATGGTGCCTGCTGCATTTCTGTACTAATAACAATTTCTATTTAGTGGAAATGGTCACCTAAGTGCTGTCCTTGTAGTTAGTGTGGTCATCATACCATTAGTACCATTAGATTTTTCTTGACTGTTGATAATAGGCAAGTGATTCTATGTGTTTGAGTGCTCTGGTTCCTCCAATACAAAAAATGAACTTCCACTTCCAACCCTTGGACCTTGTAGTGAGTTGTTGGTGCCTAATTTCTTGAGTGTTTAGAAGATCTGTTACTTGTTGAACCCTCTGCAGTCTGGTTTCAACAAGACATTCTACTGAAGCTGTTCTCCAGATAATTAATAATGATATTCTTCTTGCTAGAAGTCAGGGCCTTTTCACTGTTCTGATTTTTTCATGAACTGTAGGCTCAGGTGCAATACCAGGAATTACTTTTTATGGAGAGGATAATAGACACAAGGAACAGTCTGTACCCAGAGGTGGTTGCAGCAAAGACCATGAATGCATTTAAACACGCATGGGACTAACACTATGGTATAAACAGCAGCTAACTCTCCAATCTTTCTACCTCAGACACTCTATATTTCTTCTCCCAGTTGGCCCAATGGTGCTACTTCGCTAACCACACCCAACTACTGCACTTGATCCCAACTTTTGAGCTAGCTAGCTTGCACTTACCCCTATCTCATTATATACCACAACCAATACCTTGCAGGATTTCTCATTGTAACTGTTACTCTCTACTATTAGGGTATATGTATTAATCCACACTCACCTATTCCTGTCAAACATATGCCGCTGTATTATCTAATTATGTTTTCAAGGTATAAAGCATGACTTCCCATGTAATTGCTACTATACAATAAGTAAGGGTAAATTGTCATCTACGCCCAACTATTTCTGTCAAATGTTTTCAACTGTATTGTAATTGTGTATGTGTGTGTGTGTGTGGATATATATATATATATATATATATATATATATATATATATATGTCAGGACCTGGACTACCCTTGTCCTCTTCCCCACTGTACCCTCCCCAGGTCACACCGAGATGAGCAGTTCTTGCTCAGTGTGCTTTTCCTGGTGAAACAATTTCAATAAATAAATAAACAAAAAACAGCAAAATATAGGGAGGGTTAGGTTCATAGGCAGACTAGATGGGCCACTGTCCCCATTTGCCGTCAAATTCTTATGTTCTAACTGCAGTTTCACTTTGATGTTCTCAAACTTTCCAAAAAGTAACCTAGATAAAACTGAAGTCCTTCATATTTCTCCTTTGTCAGCCACACCAGATGTCTGCTTAGCTATGTGTACCAGATCTTAAGTAAAAGCAGTTTTCTCTAAGGCTTAGTAAGCTTTTCCTTTGAATACTGTTAAGACCCTAGGCCTCTTAATTTTTGTTTACAGTTCACAGATTTCAGCCATTGCTAAATCCAGTTGGTTTTATTTAATTAATATTATGCACATTAGCAAATATTTGCCTCAAAGGCTACCAAAATGCTTCTAGAGAGCCTGGTTATTTGTAGGCTTGATTATTGTAACTCTCTCAATTGGTTTACCTGCCATGAAGCTGGACCCTTTGCTCAAACATTCATAATAAATCCATCTGCGTGATATTTGGTGTCCTTTTCATGCATGTATTACTCCCATTTTAAATCTTTGCACTTACTTCCACTGTTTCTTAGGGTTGAGTTTAAAGTTTGTGTCTTAGTGTTTTTGCTCTCCATACATGGCAACCAGCCTACCTTGCTTACCACCTTTGGAATTCTCTACCACTCTGTTTGCAAATGTCCCAGTGATTTAAGCCTTCTCAATGCTCTTAAAATGTATTTGCTCAATTGTTAATTTGTGTTGGTTATTCCTATTTTAATTGCTTTACTTGTATTGATGATTTTGTATTTTGTAATGTACAGCACTTGAAATTTTTGTGAATTGGGCTAATAACAATAATAAGAGAAATACTGGGGTATCACATGAATATGGTACAAAATCAAACATACTGAATAGCCAATATAAGCTAACAAGCAAATGAACAGAAAATAAACAAACACACATTTAGAGTATATTGATGTGTGACCCATTATGTATTACCTATATTAAGGAGCACCTGTTGTGGTGCTCACCTCACAACACAGAAGGACCTCCTGCCCCCAAGTTAAAATCTACATTAAGCAGTTTTTCTGTCTTGAATTAGGAAGGGAAGGAACATATTTTGACTCTTTGGAGCAGAACCTTGATCCCTTCCTTCCGCTTCTCAGTGCGGAACACCTACCTCGCTAACATGTTTTGTAATATGATATGGAGAGGCAGGTGCGCTAGTAGAAAGTAATCTTTTTTTTAAACTTGATATTTCAGTACTTAAGAATGTTAATATAAACTAGTCAAGGCCACCACTCAACTAACAAGGGCCTTGTTCGCTGAGAGGTGGCCCTGATTTGTTTGTGCTAACCATCTTATGTATTAAAATTTCAAGTTTAGAAAACACCCTGTAACTTTCTATTGAGCACACTCCCATGTTCTCCATGTTATTACATCACAAAACTTGTTAGCACAGGGCAGCACTGGACCAAAAAGTGGAAGGATTGTAACTCATCTCCACAGAGCCAAATTATGATCCCTTCCTTTCTTAATTAGAGGCAGAAAAATCTACTTAATGTAGCTTTTAACTGGGGCAAGTAAGGGTTCTTCTATGTTTCCAGGGGTAATTAGTAAACAAACTCTTAAGGTGCTCTTTAATACTACACAACTGTTGAATAAATTGGTAAATGAATAAAGTTATTTTTCACATACTTGGGATAAAAATATATTGTTTCCTTGTGACACATGTTATTTTCCTCACAATTTGCTGTTTTCACTTAGAGCATGTAGAATAATGTATGGGCAACCATACACAAGAAGCTGTTTTTCCATTGAGGGGTTGAGATGTCATCATATGAACCTTAAGAGCAAATCCCCAGATCCTTCACATTTCCAGTATAAAACTTGCCATTTCTTTATGAAAAGAAAAACACTCCACACATAGCTGCTTGCTACCCACACAATGCATAGAGTTGTATCTTTGAATTTGCAGTAGAAGCTTATGAATTTAATTTCTGTCATAGAAATGTTCAGTGCCAGGCAACAGTCTTGTAGTACTAAGTGCTTCTGCTTAAGAGCAGGAACCAGATTTTCTAATTGGGCCATTTTTGCACCATGTGGGAAAACCTTATGAGTCTACAAGGTTTTTCTGCATGCACTGTATTTTCAGTTATGGAACAATTTGCTACCGGCTCTGCAATTTATGGCAGCTTGCAGCCATTTTTGGTGCAGCTGTGCCAAAATGTTACACCTGATTGGACCAGGCATAAAGTCCTCTGCAGCTGCTCCTGTTGCCCATGTGGAATTAAGACTTGGCACCAATGCAGAGATTTTTTCACACTGGCAGCTGAGGAGTGGACTTAGTCTCACAGTGTCTGAAACTCTGGCCCTGGGTGTTTACTTCTAATAAACAGGCAAATGACTATTTTATTTATGGTATTTTGATGTGTTAGTAATTACTGTCTATCTTTTATAATCAAATATTTGTTAGTGTAGTGAAATAAGTGGGTCTTCACCTTTGCTTTCACACTACTAGTAAAAGACTTTAATAGAATTCTGATATTATGATGTCAGAAACTGCAAACTACTTATGAGCCCAATTTATTTCAATGAGAAACTAAATATATTTTCTTATCTTTTTAAAAGAATAGATACATCTTTCAATAAAACAACTTTGCCATTTGTATGTCTGCACAATTGTGGTACATCTGTATGATTTTACAACTTTTAAAACAGTAATTGGCTACTCTTTCTTCTTTCCAAGTAAAATCTGTTTATGAAGAAAATGTCACCTGATAATTATAAAAAAGATAACCGGTTGTCAAAATCACATATTTCTAAAAGTTAATTGAAATGGAAGCACTTAATATGGTAGGATTTTTGTATGGTGCTAAACTGTTCAGTGAAGTTAAAAGGTTCAGCTTTGGGCACCAAGTGGTTCATAAGCAACTGGGTGTGGGTGAATGAGAATTTACAATTTTAGAACCTTTGACCTGTGTAAAATAACAGATTGGTATGTCCACAACACTTTGGAATCTGCACAACAGTTTATAATGTACACAACATAGAAGATAATGTGTGGGCATCCATACACAACAAGCCTGTGTCATTCGAGAGGTTGCCATGACAAACCAGGAACCTCAGAGTGAAGCTGAAGTGGTTCAATTGGTTACCTTCCATGGAAACCTCTAGATGCAGACACAAGTGTGTTTGTGTATGGATGCCCATGTATTATCTTTTATAGTGATTAGACACACGATTTTAATCAAAGAAACCAAGTTCTGCCAAATAAATCAAACATGATAAATAACTGAAAATGCCAGAAATTGATTTATTGTAATGTCAGCCCATTTCAGACATTGGCATATCTGTCAGTATAGCGGTTGCATAAAGGAACAGTCTTACTTAAAAGGTAATCTTTGATAAAACATTGAAACATTGAATCTGACAGAAGATAAGGACTGCTTGGCCCACCTAGTCTGTTCATTTTCTTCCCTGCCTATACCATTGCCGTAGACCCTACTGGACTCCCTACCGCTTGCTTTCCACTAAGATTCCCTTATGCCTGTCCCATGCATTCTTAAATCCCACCACTGTTTTCACTCTCACCACCTCTGCTGGAAGACTATTTCATGCATTCACCACTCTTTTAGTGAAGAAGTACTTCCTCACCTCTTCTTGAATTTACCCTTCCAGATTCATTGCATGTCCCTTGTTCTCATGCATCTTAACTCTTTTCTGCAATCCTGAGGTGGCAGGGATGTACCCCTCTCTGCACCTAGACCCCACACCTGGCATGCCCCACCAGGTTGCCTCCATCTGGGGAGGCCCACAGCTTGCCTCCTATGGTGGGACTTCCCTTGGGGAAGGGTGACAGACAAAATCCACCTGAGGCCCCAACCAAGCTACTGCCTGGGGCATCATTCGAGCGAAGGTCTGAGGTGTCACAGTGCTTGGCCCAGAGGAGATTTTTCCTTGATTGTCCCCTGAAGTGCAGATGTGCAATGAAATTAGCATGGGATGAGTGTGCTCCACACCGACCTGCAGACATCTGCCATTGCCTCCCTACTGTAGTGTCCCCTGGGTGTCACTAATTTCCAGAGAAACCACAACCTCCCTCCGGAGGAGTAGAGCTGTCTGTGGGATGCTTATCTTACCTCCCCAGCTGACCTCTGTTATCCCACTCTTACTCCCAAACATGCTGCCACTCACGCCGGTGCGGCCCCACTCTTGTGCATCTTCCTCTGAAAATACTCCTCCTGTACACTACTTACCCCAGTGAGGTATTGTAGGTCTCCATCATATCCCTCTCTCCTCCTGTCTTCCAGGGTGTACATATTGAGGTCCTTCAGTCTCTCCTTAGGTCGCTTATGATGCAGACCCTGCACCATTTTAGTTGTACTCTTCTGGACAGCTTCTACTCTGTCTGTCCTTCCTGAGATGTAGTTTATAGAACTGGACACAGTACTCCGATGGGCTCTCACCAGTGATCTATATAGTGGCAACACCACCTCCCTCCTTCTGCTGGTGATATCCTCCTTATGCACCACAACATCCCACTGGCCCTACCAATTGCCTTATTGCAGCACCTCACAACCTTGAGGTCGTCAGGTATGATTACTGCCAGGTCCCTTTCCAAGTTTGTGACTGTCAATGCCTCTTCTCCCATTATGTACTCTGCCTCTGGGCTTCTGTGCCCAAGTGCATGATTTTGCACTTTTTGCAGTGAATCCCAGCTGCCATGCCCTTGAACACTTGTTAAGTTTTCTGAGGTCTCTGCACATTCTTTCCCACCCTCTGTAGTGTCCACCCTATTGCAGATTTGGTACCCTCTGCAGATAGTTAGACCTTCCCCTCCTGTCTTGCACCTTGCTGTCAGCCAATTTCCTGTGTCCCAGTCATCCTCAGTAAAATTGTTTTAGCCCTATTGTGCTTGTGCATCAGTATAGTTATTTATATCCAAGGGAGAGTTCCCCGGCAGAGCTACCAACACCACTTCCTGTAGCACCTGCTATTTTTGGAGGCCTCCTATCCAACTATTGACCATGCCTGATTAACTTCTGAGATCTGTTAGGATCAGGCACCAAGATGGTAAAGCATTGCATTTGCAATGTCACATAACTGGAGTTTCCTTTGTTATCATTAGTCAAGCTCAGTCTAGGTGACCTACAAATTCAAGTACATGAGGTGACTTGAGTGACACACTTAACAGTATGATAATGTAACTGAACCATTAGATGCAGTACTAGGATAAAAGCAAAACAACAGGGGTCTTTAGTTCCTATATTGCAGTGATACAGGCATGTGCCTAAGGGACTGTGGGGTCATCATTCCATGTATGGTAACAAGGAGGTTGAAATCAAGGCACGTGCCACTACACTTTTTCAAGATTGTATTTAATTACACTCTTTCTGCCTGCATCATTTTGCGATGTGTGATATTTTTTATTCTGTTCACTTCCCCAGATCACACTTGTAAATGAGTCTTGGTTTAGTGTGCCTTTCATGGTTGCCAATTTTAAATAAATACTGTATATAAATCAGTAAATAAAATTAATCAGGACTACAGAAGTCTCCATGCAACAGATAACAGATTTTTCGGAGGCAGTATAGCGCGGTGGTCTAAGGCTCTGAGCTGCAAATCTGGTGACATCCAGCAGACCAGACCTGGGTTTGAATCCCACAGCTTCCACTTGCATACTGTGTGACCCTGAGCAAATCACTTAACCTCCTTGTGCTCCCAGGTCACTCCTGTAAAAAGCTTTCAGCTTAGTGTGCTATACCTGGTTAAACAACTAAATAAAAGAAAAATGTCAACACAAAATGTGATTAGGTGCATATTAAGCTGGAGCCACGCTGTAGTAAACAACTGCTCATAAAAGGCAGTATGAAAGCCAAATGATTACATCTTAAAGAGTAACTGACATTATCTGGGCAGGTACTGTAACACACACCAAGGAGTTGCCTGCCCAAGGAACTAATTTATTTAGTTTTGACTTTGGTAACCTGGTAGGTACACTGATCCAGTGGACCGTTTACAGGCATGACCTGGGCGGAAGGCACACTGTAGAACAATTACAGAAGAAACATAAGAGTTTACATCTTAGATTGCATACAGCATAAATTACACATAGATGGGTACAAGGCAATAATAATCCATGTGGTGGAAAAAAACAGTAACAAATAAATACACCACAAGGCAGAACAGGTAGGCACTAGTACAGGGATACCATATCATACACAACCACCTGCTAGATCATCCCCTATACAGTGAGAAATTATCTACAATTCGCAGTGGGAGGCAAAGGGTGGGAAGGACAAGGGGAAAGGTTAGCAGATGGGAAAACAGTTGTACAGGCAGGTGGAAGGGGTGCTAGCGAGCAGGGCAGTTGCAGCAATCTTTGTCAAGGAGCCAAGACTTCAGGTTAAGTTTGAGGTTTAGATGAGCATTAGAAGTTCAGAGAGGGTGGGCAGACCATTTCTCTGGGAAGGGCCATCACAGAGAGAGCTCTCCGTCCATGTTGGTGGTGGTTCTAAGTACCTCAAGGGTGAGAATAGTGGATGAGTGGAGGGTCCTAGTCGGGGTATAAGTTTGAAAAGGGTAGAGGGGATTCATCCATATTTATTTAGCTCAACTGTACTCCTGGCCCTCAGTGTGCTCTCTGTTCAGTGTGATGTTCATTGTGCATGCTAGCACACATTGGTCAGTGTATCCATGTATGGAATTGACGTGCTGTTCATTGCATGCAATATATAATTTAATACTATTGTTGTTTCATGTTGGGCTTTACTTCATTTTCTTACTTGGTCTGCCTATGTATTTTGCACTTTGTATCTTGTACTGTGGTTCTTTGTAAGGCCTTTATGTCTGTATTCCCACCCCTCCCCGGGTTCACACCTGGAAATGATCCTTGGCTCAGTGTGCCTTTCCTGGTTACCAAAGTTTAAATTAATTAATTAATTAATTAATTAAAAAATAAATAACATATTTGATTTTTTTTTTGCTAAAGATATGGACAAATATTTAACTTACACTGCTGCACTTCTAACTTCCTATACTGAGCTGAGCAACTGCTGAGCACTGCAGCCTGGTCCCAGAAATCAGCACTTTCATGATGCAAAGTAGGAAATGGGGCTGCAGGCACTTAGTATACATATTACAAGGATTGGGAAGAGTGCTGTCTCAAGATAAATTTACTTACTTTGCAGGTAGTTCTACATGTAGGTGGCTGAATATTACCTTGGCTGAAATACAGCTAAGGATAATGACAATCTGGGGACAGTGATATTAAAAGCAGCACTCACTTTATTGTTTTAAATGTAAAAAGGACTAAAGTAGACTCAAAAGGAAAAGAGGGCATCTTGCAAGACAATAGAACAAAGGCACTAGAATAAAAGGTGTAATGTAGGCCAACATTTCCAACATAGCATGCACTGCTGCTTTAAAGAGCTAGGGCCAGATATTCAAAACTTGCCCAGGGGCAAAATTAGCACTGCCCAGCGGCAACTGAGCCGAGCACAAAGCAAGCCATATTCAAACGGAATAGCCCAGGGCAAACAGCTTCTGAATATAGCATGGTAATGAGGCCATGCAAACTGGGTTGGAGTGCAGGGCAAACATTGCCCTGGAATAAGACAGCACTGAATAAAACAACCAGGAAGTGCAACCCACAACAACAACACAGTACACAGCAACGTGAGGGCAGGTACAGACGAACTACGTGGCAATGTGTGTGCCAGCAAATGCATGGACTCAGTACAGTTGCAGGAAGCAGCAGATGAGAAAGAACAGTGATCAAAACTTTACAATATTCCCCGTACCTATTAGCGCGCTGCACACATTAGCGCCGAGCTAAGCAATTAGCCTGGAGCAAACACGCTGTCCGGAGCTAAAATGTGCCATATTCAAAGTGCCATGCAAATGAGCCTACTTAGGTAGTCTCTGGGCAAACAACCGGATTAGCATCTCATTATACCCTGATTTGCACACAGTTTGCCTAGCGTTACTGCAGGGTCCCATAGAGCCACCTGTAAGTCAGTCTGGAAGTACAGGGCAGACAAGGTCCAACCGCAGCTCCATCTGTAGGTCAGTCTGGCAGTGCACGATGATAGCTACAGGCTACAGGTAAACAGTACAGCATAGCATAGCATATTGTACCCAGGGACAGGACAGCATAGGCACGGGTGGTGGTGCTGCATGCAACTGTCACACTGTAGGGCATGCTACAGTGCACAGCAGACACTACAGTAGCAAGGAGACAGTAGTGTGAGGGACGAGCACTGCCTATGGTGTGTGGCAAGTGATGCTGATTGCACTGTACACAGTGACAGGCCCAACCTGCAGGTGTTTACTGACAGTCGACATTACTGTTACACTGTTGTGTGACCCACAGATGCTGTACCTGTGGCATGTGATGCTCACAGTGACATGTACATATCTGGCTTTGTGTGTTGTGGCAGTTGTACAGCTGTGTGGTATGTGGCTGGGGGCATATAGTATCCGAAAGGCACACTAGTGTTGGGGTATTCTAATACTGGCCCATGTGCACTGCATGCTGAGTCCCAGCCTTGTGGCCACACCTGGTTGTGGCACAGCCTGGCCACCCATACACACCCCTCAACATCCTCCATGCCCACAGTGCTGCATGTGTGTGCAGGCATCTGTTTTGTCCACAGATATGTGTGGTCAGCAGGTGTGTGCTGTATGGCTACACTGCCATGCTGTCCACTGGTGGCAGGGTCACCACTTACTGCCTGGCATGGCTGGGACTGGTGGCAGATGATGGCATCATTGTGATGCCATTGGTTAGCAGCAAGCTTCCACTATGTTTGGCTTTATCTATGTGTTATATTTATGTATTAGGGTCGCAAAGACCCGCTAAACCCAGCAAATCCGACAGCCATTTATGTTAGCGCAAAGCTGATTGCCCAGGATTAAGACCAGCTTTTTCTGGGCGGTAATTCATAATCGCTGCTAACTGTCACGCTTAGGTCGCTGAAACCACTTAGCGCGGTGCTAGCACTGAATATAGCATTGCGCTTGTATTCATGTCAGTTTGCCCTTGCATACATTATACTTTTGCCTGGCGCTAATGCAGTTTGCCCGCGCTATTTGGCCTTTTGAATATGGCAGACCTACGCTAATCCGCGCTTAAACCTGCGTGAAATGATTTTTGCCCAGCAAAGTTTTGAATAAATATCGCCCTAGTGTACTGCCTGCAATTAATTGTAAGTTTAGAATGTAGTCAGCCATCATTTCTTATATCTCAAGTATTTTTCTTTTCTGTTTGCTAATTAGAAAGATTTTCCACCTGGCAACATGCTAGGATGATGTATTACGGGCAGCACTCTGTCTAGAGGGGCAAAAAAGTCAGTTCTGTTCCTCCACTACATCGACACTGAGACCACACTGACTATGACATCACTAGTAACCAATGAGAACCATTTCTCCCTGCCAGGTTTCACTTTCACATGAAGCAGCAGGGACTGGCTCTCCCTGGTTACTAGTGATGTCACAATTTCTGCATTTTGATTGGTAGCTTGTGAGAGTCACTGCTCAGGCTGCAAGGAATGTGGTGCCTCAAGGTGTTTGATGTCATTCCTGTTGATGTAGTGGAGGAACAGAACTGAATTTTTTCCTCCAGACAGAGTGCTGCTCCACAGATCACCCCAGTACTGACAGGTGGAAAATCTTCTAATTAACAAACAAAAAGAATAAAATACTTGAGATACAGGAAGTGATAGCTGACTGCATCTGAAAATTACTATTAATCTCAAGCAGTACACTAGCTCTTTAAGTTCACTTTGTCTGTGGATCAGCACCATTCCCTAATGATCCTGTCGCCTCTGTGCAGACCTTCTTACCAGAGCGCAATAATGAAGGTGGCGACCTCAAGAAACCATCTCAGCCTTGCAGTTCCATCTTCATGATCCCCTGTTCTATTTGATAAACAGTGTTTGCTGGTTCTTGCCCTCTTACTGAATTAGTGCGCAATCATGAACAGATCATGAAATATATAGGCTTGGCCATAAATTCTCTAGAAAATGGACAGACACAGAAAACAAGGAACAAGTGAGGTCACCGGAACAGCTGAAGCTTCTTAGAGGTCTGTGTGCTCCTAAAACATGTTCTTGTAATTTTACTTTAGGGCCCCTCCGCACCATTTGCACTGTCTTGGACAATGACAGACACGTAATGTTGTGTGACTTAAACAGATATACATCTACCTGAAGTGCTTTGCATTTGGACTTCTTGTACAGACACGCTAACACAAACAGTGTACTGCAATTGTTACTGACTTGACATCAGTTCAGCTACTGGCAACTTAAGGTTTAAGGATTAAAGAAATGCTTTACAACACGCATACCTTTGGCAACATCATTTACACCATGCAACCCAACTGGCTCCTATGATATCTGGTTTAATGGAGCTCTGTTCCCTCCCTTGTGCCTCAAATTATCCCTCATTTTAAAAATACGTTTTATGATTGCTCACCTTCTGTAGAATTTTCTGGTGTAGCTTGTTGGTTTGTATCTGTTTCTATTATTCTGTTGATCTCCCTTCTGTCAGGAACTGACCTTCTCTGACAGCCCGCCACCCAGCCACATCAATTCCTTCTCTGGTACCTAACCATCCTCATGGGGTCCACAGGGCCTTCACTACATGGTGGATTCCATTAGGAAGCTGGCAGAGATATTCCTACAGCATGTTAACTTAAACATACAGACCCAGTCACCAAATGTTTCAGGTTTTATTGTATCTTTCTTAATTTTATAAATAGTGACCAGTAGCAAAAGTCATACAGTGTTCGATGTTTCATAATAATAGTATTACTCAGGAAAATGTAGTCTACAAAAACAAAAACAAAAGAATGTTCATTAACTGACCATGTAACATCAAATTATTTGACCTTTTATATTGCTTTCATTTTATTTTATTTGGTTCAGCTAAAAAAATACTCCCATTTATTTTTCTTTACTCTTTGTAGTAAATCCCTGTATTAAACAATATCAATTTTGATTGCACACTAGTAACCATGTGTGCTGATATTCAAAATATATAATTTAATGTTTCCTTCCTATGCACTTATAGTCGTCTTTCCGAGATGGTGTTTGCAATGTAATTCATAATATGCCACCTAAACACATTCACACCTATAAGACAGACAGTGCAAGTATAAATTCAACTTGAAATAAATGAAAATGTTTAAAAATTCTAAAAAGTGAGAGGCACCACCCTGATGAAACTTGAAGATGCTGGGTATATCCCTCCTACTCCTACTGCTGTCCCCACCTGAAGGTATAAGCCAGTGGCGCAAGTGGTAGACAAGAAGTACAGGAACTCAGGTACTGGCAATTATGAAATACAGAATGAAGATCTTCAATCTAAAGGATAGCGGTGTCAAGGCACAACTATCTAATTTGACACTAGTAGATCAGTTAGAGATATTAAAGTATGTCTAGGAAAATAGCATTGTTGTACAAGTCAAATGGTGTTATGGAAACCCTGATAGCAGATCACAGATCCAGAAACTGTCACTATGTTGCTGGCTTAAGAATTTCAGTTTTAGTGCCAGTGGGAAGAAGTACAGGAACTCAATCCCTGCTGCAAAAAGGTACAGGAACTGAGTTCCTGTGCGTTCTACTCACTTTCATCACTGGGTATAGCCAAGGCTCAATGGAGGGCTTGGACATCCATTAGAACAGTGTGTTGGGGCATAGAAAATGTATCTTGGGAGCTCCTGAGGGTGATCCATGCAGGAGTGAGGGGGATATAAAGTATGTTTAAAAACAAAGAAACAATTTGTGGCTTATGGGGTTGGCAGTGTTGACAGTGCCCCTTCACCCATCCAGCAATGATCTAACTTGCAGCTCCATATGTGGGGCTATGCAATGGTCTGACTCAAAACATGCAATTTATCTTCAAGTGTGAGGGACAGGACCACAGCTATACCTTCTCAACCTCCCTCATCACAAATCAGGGACAAGGCTTAAAATGATCAGGGACAAATGACCAAAATCAGGGACACATCTGAAAAATAGTAATATTAGTTCCAGAAGTTGTGTACAACATGCTTCTTAGTATGACTAGCATTTTCTTAATGAGAACTAGACTGTAACACTAATGGCTGGCATTATTTTGTGATTCAAATCCTTACTCTTCAGTGACAGAAATGTCAAATTTAGGAGGGACAGAAGAAATTTCTGAGGTAAAATCAGGGACATCCCTCAAAATCAGGGACAATTGAGAGGTATGACCACAGCTCATGACTAGCAGAGCCACAAGTGAGTTATTCAAGTCCAGCCACTCACAAGTGATAATAAATTACTAATTCTGAGTCAAGCTATTGCATATTTAATATATACAACTATAGTTTACAAGTTATAGCTTTTAAATCTGCACTTTGAAGATTTGCTGTTTTCTTTGACTTTTAACAGCTGGTTTCAGTGCTGCACTTAGCATTATGATGTCATCAGCATTGTGAAAGCTGCTTTCTGATTAGTTCTGTATTCCTCTGTGATGACAGTAACAATCAGTATTTCACTATGATGACAATAACCTTAAAATATCCATTGTGACAACAGTAACAGCAGTATGTTTTGGTACGTCCTGTTACTGATGTTATTGGCCATCATGTGCATCAATCTTTGTTGGTTCTTCAGTTTGTAAACCAGGCTTTGTTGTGTCATTGACAGCACCATCAGGAACCAGAGTGCATGCTCTGTTTTCTTTGCTTCACTTTTTTTATATAGTGCCTTCCACACACTGTATCCCATAGTTCTTCAGTCACAAACCACAAAGTCTTGCAGTAGCTACTGGGCACACACAGGACGTATAGGAGACAGAGAGGTGAAAGACATTTTACCAGCATGCAAGAAAGCTTTCTAAAGTCACAATTCCACTTAACATATCTCTCTTACCGTTTAACACATCCAAGTGATATAGACAGATGCCAGTGGTACCTATTTGTATTTTCCTGTGATACCGTATTTGGAACAACTGCCTGTAACCCAGACTGCTTAGCTGATACCAGCCTCTGTATGTGAAACGAAGTTAATGTAATTCAACATGCTCCACGTAGTTCTGAAATTCTGGAGCCAAGCCATGACTGAAAATGGACCTGGTGACCCAACCCATCCTTGGTCAAACAATAAATACATAAAGAATAATTTACTGAGGACACCTGGATGAAAATGTCTCGATTTCCTCTCATTTTCCTGCTTTTCCCTCCACTGTAGTCACAATTCTTGGCTTTTGAGATTGGAATCTGTTAATATGGAAATACTGTGATGTCACAAACTAGGAATTACAATTTCAGTGGAGGGAAGAACAGAAGGACAAGATGGAGTCAGAGGCACAAATATCCCATTTTCATGTAATTGACTTCAGTAATTAAAGGGACACTGTCAACCTCTTAGGCTTCAAGGTGTCCCTTGTTTAAAAAACATATTTTATGATTGATAACATTCTGCAAAGATTGCTGACGAGCTAGTAGCTTGATTCTGATTCTTTTTCTTTTAAAAAGTGAAAACAGGCTGCCCACCGTATTGGTGTTACCACACAAACAGGTTTGTTTACATTCCTTGATCAACTTCCACTGCATCTTTCCTGGACCGATGTTTCCATGTTTTATGCAACATGGCTTGGTGACCTGGCAGGCCTGTCATTCCTTTGATACTGAATACCTAGTGCTTCAGTCTAGGCAGGCCCATCCTGTCTTATCTATTTATTTTATTTATTTATTAATTGTTTTGGATAACAACCTTTGAGCTAAAAGTTAATTTACAAAGGTTCCAAGTTCATGATTGAGCAACTACAACATGGTACGAGAGTAATAACATGATAAGAATACAGAATGGTGATGCAATGCAAAACGGAAACTTACATACAATGATAAGAACAGTGCAAATACAGGTGTCACTTATACAAATTAATTCCAAGCATAGTACATGTGGTAAAAGTAAACATGAGATTTATGTATAAGAGGGTGAGGGAGAGCAGCAAGAGGGAAGAGACTGGATGGTGAGTAAGCCACCAGGAAGTGGCTTTGCTAGGTAGGGAGGTCAGGAGTAGAGATCAGAGTGTGTGTGTATGTGTTGGGGGCTAAGAAAGCAGTGGGGAGAGGTTGGATGCAACCTGGAAATAGGCTTTGTAGAAGAGGAGTAGTGGTGGGCACGGCAACTGAGGGGTGGAGAAAATGGGGAAGGTGGGAGAGAAGGGGTGTAGCAGATTTTACTAAGTGCATGTGCAGGGGACTATGGAAAGAAGGGAAGCATGGGAGGAGAGGGAGAGTTAGAGTATGAAAATAAGTGTGCAAGATGATTGTGGGGCAGAGGTGAGGGAGAGGGTAGGAGGAGGAGGAAGGTAAAGAGGCTAGATAGAGATTTATTAAGGAACAAGGAATAGTGGAGAGGGCAAGATAGTAAGTAAGGGTAGGGAGAGAAGAGGGAGTGTGAGGAGGACAGGAAGGAAAGGAGGGGTTAATCTGAACAGTTGCATCTCCCTTAGGGCATAAAGGTGCCATTTGAGTTCTCTTTAAATAGCACAAGTTTTGAATTATTTGTGATGCTGGCCAGGAGCTCATTGAGCCAAAGTGGGGCTTATAGGAGAAAGTTCTTTGGGCAAGTGCAGTGCATCGAAAAAAGAATATGCAGGGCATTTCTTGCCTTACCTCTGGTCAGATGAGAATTGTGTGCTGGTCTGAGGATCCTCTGAATGGATCTCAGAGTCAGCCCTAGGAGGGCTTTTAACCATGAGGCAGACTTGGTGCTTAATTCTCCCTTGTAGCTTGAGCCACTTTGTTTGGGCATACAGGTCACAGGTATGTGTGAGGCACCTGCTCCTAACATCAAAGAGGTGGGAATTGGGAATTTTATGAATAAGAACAGTTATTGCTTGGATTCAGGTTCAGGGTACAGCCATTGACATTCTGGGCAGATACTATGGGGCAAATGATATGGCCCACGTTAACTGGGAAACCTGTTTAAATGTAATGGGGCCTTACTGCAGTGAAAGTCTTGGAAAATGTCTCAAAGAAAAGGGCTTTTTCTTACAAAGTCCCTGATCATTCAAAAACTTCTATACGTTAGCTTTGTTTTTTCTCCACCACCAAATTTGGAGGCTATACTGTTTAATATTTTTTCATGCTTCTTAGGGGCAGACAGATTAGTCCAGTTAAAAGTGGGATAACATATCAGATGATTCCACAAGGAGGCTAGTGTATGATTAATCCTGTGGCTTTCTTTAGTAATTTTTTAAAATTATTAGTAGGGAGTTAAAAGGAGAAAAGAGGTTCTGGGTGCTGCTGGTGCAGAAAAGGTTAGACCGCTTTTATAGAGCAGTGGCAGTCAGGCAGACTTCGCTGCCTGGTTTGCACGCAAACCCCAGTTCTGTCCCATATTTACAATTCACATTTTCTAAAGTCAGACAGTGTAAGCTGAGTCTGACCAGCTTATGCAACTCCTCTAGGAAAAATATTCATGCAACAATTCTGTAATTTTTTCTTGTTTCCTGATTTTCCAAGTTGCCCATCTGAGTATCGGAAGGTGGTCTTAGAAATGGTTTCCAGCAGAAGAATACCATAGCAAATTTGAGATGTTTTCTGGTTGTGTGCCCATAGACACTTAGGGGTCAAAGGCTCCCATAGACACAAGAGCCTGAACAAAAATATTCTGTCTGCATCTGGGATGTGAGGCAATTGTGAAACTCAGGAACATTTATTTAAAGTGTGTCTGTATGTCCTGGGTTTTCAGGGTTACTGGGCAACTCAGTGGAACTGGACTTTAGCGGGTTCTGTCCCATATGACAGCACTATTTTTGGCTTTGAGCAGATAGGTTGGGAATTACTACATAGCAATACCGTGGGGTCTTGTTTGCTACTCTAAAATGTTATCTTTGGCTGGCCCATTGTGCTTATTCTCTGCAACAGATGGTGGTTTCTTTGTTAGACTTATATAACATGGAGGCCTGTAAATTGATTTACGGAAAGGAAAGGGCTTTTTCCAGGAACTCAGGGTTGCACATTTCTGCTAATATCTAACTACCTGCTCCATTCTATTTCAGTGGTGACTATTTGCAAGGTTGTATTAGGAAGCTTTTGTGTACAGTGTTCCTCATTTATCCGCCCCTTGCTTATCCACCACCCTTTCCTACCGCCAAATATTTGCGATGTACCAATCCGCAGCAATGTTAAATACCTCATTTATCTGCCACCCTCCTTGTCCGCCATCCACCAGGGTTTTTCTTTGAACAGGCAGTATCTCTCCAGTGTTAATTGCCCTCATTCTTCTGCCATCCTTCAACTGTGTTGTCATGATGTCATGACGTCATCAATTCCGCGCCTCATTAGTCTTATAGCACGATTTTCAAACTGTTATGTACGTTGTAGTATGATATCTCTTTTGTGTTTTGTGAGACAAACTGTTCTTTAGTTTAACTGATACTGTACTGAAGAAACAAATGATGTTTCTTCTGGCATCCATGCTATCATTCCCTCCTCGCTGATCTTGTCTTCCCCATTTTCCCAATCGAATCATTGCATTTCCTGCCTCAGGGAATCACAGTCATGATCCCAGAACCAGCACAGTTAAAAGATAGAAAAAGTTTTTATTCCCTGTACTCCTGTTTTGTAGCAATACTGTACAGTAATTACTGTGGGATTATACGCATGAAAAGCTTGTGTCTGTGACACCCGTGAGTAGCACCAACTCATTCTGCATTCTTCTACTGACTCCGTAGTTCTTTGGTCGGCTACCACATCCGTATCTGCACCAGGTTAGTGGTGTTTTTCCACCTATTGCCACTGTTCTCCTTTTTAAAATAGCCTAACAAACCAGTGTTGGGTTGTGTGGGGTGTAGACTAAATGACCAGGGTATAAAAGGGGGTGGGCTTGAGCAGTGGACATGGCGTGGTGGGTGTTTGAAGTTGGAAGTGGGACATGCTACAGAATGGCAGAGTCAGCAGTTCCTAAACGATCACGTCTGGTATTTACTGCTGCCCAAACAGTACAATAACTTATGCAGTACTCAATTTTATGACTGTGCTGGACCCTACAGGAGTATTGCATGTACCAAAGGAGTGATGTCATGTTTTCTGTCCTTGGAACTGGCTGAAGGTGTAAATAGTCTCCTCTGCCTTACCCTCCTCTAAGAAATTTTTCCACCCTCAAATAAATACACTTTCATGTTAGTCAATGGTTGCAGGGTACTATTTTTCTTAAATGGGTGGTACAAGAACTGGAACCTGAGTAGTGGAGGCAGCATTGTTGTTTGGGGAAGTAAGGTCCACCCCACCTCAACCCAAGAAGTCTAAAAGGTCCATCCCACCTTTTTTTATTCATGTGGGAGGGCATGAGGTGGATCTATCATACTGAAAGAAGACTCACTAGAGTTTGGGGTGTGGACCAAGGAACAACAAATCTGTGGAGTCCCTGCATTTTGTTAAGGACTAAGATAACAGAAGATACTTAAATTGCCTTCAAACTAATTTAAAACCTTGGAACAAATGATTATCAGAGTCACCTGGTGTCTCAAAAGGAAACACTAAGAAATGTCTGAAACTACAGCTTAAGGATTCAACTTCAGGAAAATAGACAACTTTCAGGTATTTCTTAAACATTTATATACTAACATGGGCACAGTACTTGGTAAACACAGTCTGTGATGAAATGTATTTTTCTTTTAAGTTTGAGAAGTGGAGCTGAGCGTGCACATGTTAAAATACCAGCTGCAATTAGCAACTAGTTGTAGAAACAAAATGCTGTTTTTTCCCTATTTACTTGTTTTCCTGGCTCAGTTTACATCAGTGAAAATAAAGACTGGAACGACTGTCAGAGCTGCCATCCAACTGGACAAGCCAATTATCACTCATTTTCCTTTAAATTAACATAAATGTAGTTTCACATTTTACCATGAGGGAAGCAGAAGATAAACCAGCATGGTTAACAAATACATTCATTGACACCTCTGAATGAATGGGGTCATTTTCTAACATTCTTTTGAGTTAATTACTCCTTGAAACCTGTTGTTCCAGTTTTATGACTGTGCTCCTGGAACTTTCTGCATAACAAGTTCCCTTAGGCACCTCACAGCACCTCATTAAGCCATGTGACACCACCATCTTTGCAGGGCATTGCATACTATAGCAAGAGACCCAATTTTTGCCTTTTTCCAAATAATATACCAACTTCATTCTCAGGCAGGCAGTTCTGGGCTAGTGTTAATAGTCTACTGAATTTTCTTAACTTGCAGTTTGTGACTATAGGTGTTTATAACTGAATGATAATAACACCATTTGCTTCTCTTGCAAATAGCCAGGCATTTGTGTGTCTAATTTATGTTTGACTTACTGTAGGTTACACATAGAATCTGAAATTCATAACATGCTGTATTGTGATTCAGTGAACTGATAAATGGAATTTTTTTTACAAATTCATTTTCCTGACCATGGATATGCTAAAACAAAAATTTCTCAACAAGCTGTTTTAAATAAATTATCTGGTTTGGGGGCTGCCAAGTAGAATGGGGCTTCACAGATGAGAACTCACAGCAGCAGAAAAAGAAGCATGTTGCAGGGTTTTAAATAATTGATTAGCAGTTTTTTTTTTTCTTGAGGTATACTAACTGTACAGAAAGTATTTATATAGATTTTCTAGAAGTGTCATGATTAACACAGTGAGGCAAGAGCTATTAATTTTCACAAAGTTTTAGCACTTTTATGAGCAAAACGCTAATCAATTTTTATAGTTAAATAAAACCCTAATGTTGGCATTAAAAGCTTAGTGGCAAGGATGTAGAGGCACCAGTATTTAAGCATGACTTTGGTAAAGGATTAATTGTGACTGTGGGGTGAGGGAGAGAGTCTTAATATTTTTAGCATAATGGTTTTCTGAAACTTCAACCTTCAATTGGTTAGATTTTGTAGCCATCTGTACAGTATATCACTAAGCCACATGCAGTGGGTATGGGTAAAACCCACATCACCAGACCCAGGCCAGAGCTGTAAAATCTGGACTGGGCACAGCTTGTGCAAATATTGCTGATCCAGTAGAGCAGCAATAAAAGATAAACTATGCAATACCCTCAATAACACACCTACCCAGTTTACATTTACCTGATGCCCATTTTTAGGCCTTATATAGTAATATTTTCCTTCAAGAGAACAACTTGTAATGAAATGTTTCAAATTTACATTGGCATTTGGGCATATGCACTTTTAAATGATATGAATTATGTGTGTGAACTGTATATCAGTCTCTAAAAAACAATTAAAAACATCAAATGTCTTCAGAAACTTGTCTTTCTGTTTATCTTCCACGTTGTCACAACATATATAGTTGTCTCAGCAGTGTTTTCAGTTAGGTACAGTACCTTCGTGTATGTGATGGCCTGGTTCTGTTGAGTTGATTGCTATAACAGTGCATAGAATAAAATGCAAAACATGTAGGTAACTGTAATACAGAAGGTGGCATTATTTTAATTATACAATGGCAAGGAAAATGTAAGAAGCTGATTGGCTGCTGACCCATTGAAACAGTGATGTTATTACACATAATATCACTGTAGCTTTGGATTTGGATCATTCTTTGCATTTTCTATTAAGAAATATTCTTCCACACTAATAAAACCATCCTTTAAAATGTATTTTTATTCTGTATATAACAAGACATCAGATAATTGCAATAAGGCACTACAGGGTGTGTTATCTTGTAATAATGTCACTCCTGTGGTGGTGGAAGCACTCAGCTTTGCCTCATGCTTCAACCCACCCCAGAAGTGACATTATTGCATGATACCACCACACTGTCATGCCATATTGCTTAAATGTGCCCTTTCTCAATGTACCGTATTTGATTCAGTTAGTGTATATGCAACAGCCTCATGTGAACACTCTGGGCTTTCTTTGCCTCCTGATGTCTATTTGCTTTAGCTATTGTATATTGTTTGAACTGCTTTGGTCTTCTTGATGTGGTGTGTGTGTGCCTAAACTATGTAATCTATTTATCTACTGCTACCCATGTATCTCCAGTGAATGATTGTTATAACTGTCTGCTCTCCAGTCATTGTTTTTGACTTGTTAACTGTGCTGTCTTTGTATTAGTTTCATGAGGTGCCTTTGTAAATGAGTATCTGACTCAAAGCTTTGTAAATCTGATATTTTTAAATAAATAAATAAATAAATGTCTATGTTTAAGCCATGAAACACCCTTATCTAGTTAATGCAGTCAAGAGTAGTGGCTCTGCCAGATCTTGTTTACTATGCTTTAAAAGCATTTTTAACTTTTGTACATTAATAAAGTGTTAGTTAGTGAATTAAACTATTCAGTTTTCTGCCTGAAGTTGTAAGTTGTATATTTATTATTTCAGACATACACCACAGTAACATCGTAACTGGTGGCAGATAAGGACTGCTAGGCCCAACTGGTCTGCGGAAACCCTGCCTGTATCAGCTGTCGCTGACCCTGCCTGGTCATTGGCTCTGTCTCTTTCCCACCACTAGGTTCCTTTAGGCCTATTACATGCATGTTTCTGTCGAATAACACCAGTACAGACCTGGACAGTAATGTATAGTACTTTAATGTACCTCACTTTATCTGCCACCCTCTCTTATCTGCCAAATTACCTCTGCACCAAAGTGGCAGGTAAAGAGGGAGCACTGTATTTCTTTTGGGTTATTCTTTTTATCTCGCTCATTGTATGATTTATTGTTTTCCTCTGATTTAAAGAATTTTGTTTTGCTCTAGAGAGGAAGGGTTGCATGGATTGGTTGCTTTTTTTTCTTCTGTTTATAACATTTTGACTCTTATGCCTGTTCTGAGAACTTTTTGATGTTGGTTGTATTGCTCTTATTTGTGTATTTATCCTAATCAGAATTTCCCTACTCTTATGTTACTGTGATTTTTGTAAATGTACACTCTTTTGATTTATTTTTCTTTCAATAAAGTACCCCACCCTTCTTTTTATCTGTTTTGTGCCGTCTGCTCTCAAATGGCTCCCATCTGCATGACCCAGCCCTAGCCTCATCAATCTTGCATCCCCTAGGTCTTACCAGGGCCTCCTCATGTTCCCCATAGCTTTCCCCTCTGGCAGGGAAGCAGAACCCCACTACCTCTGCACAAAGGATCTAGTGTGGGGACTGTGCCTAGATAGCCAGTTGCAGGGCACATGAGCTGGTGGGCTTCATCCTGCCACTTGGGGTATTTCCACTTTTCTCCTGGATCCCCAGGATCCTGGTGCCAAGGGCGCACCATGTATGTGACCCATGCAAGTGTGTGTTGTGTGGTGCTTGCCTTTATCCTCCTACCCACTAGCCACTGCAGCTGCACAGCCTGCTGTGGTCTCAGGTGGCAGTATAACAGCTGAGCTCACTGCCCTCCCTCCTTGGAAGAGGAGAGTGTCGCCTGGGATGCTCAACTGTCCTCCCATGACCATCCTCTGTGACCCAAGCTCATTCCTGAACTTGGGTCATTAGCATCATGAGCAGTAGTGCTACTGCTGCACCGATGTGTCGGAAAACCCTACTGTTCTTCAGAAGTGCCATGTGATCTTTAACATTTACTTGAACAGCCACCAGAAAAGTCAGACAGGACCTCAGTTTAATGTTTCATCTGATGGGCGACACAATCCCACAGTACAGCATCCCATTAGTACTGCACTCTGGTGACTGTGTTTATGGTATGAGCTCAATCCCAGTGGGGACTAGAAGCCATAACTTTCTGGCAGAGAGGAGAATGTGCTTCCAACTGAGCCACGCTGACACCTGCTTGAAGAACTAGTGACTGCAACTAACAACTTAGGCTGACAGTTATTGTTTGAAAGCAACAATTAATCTAATCTATGTAATTAACACATTTTACATATAGAAACACATGTTTTAAACAGACACTGTCGATATTTTTGAAAACAAATCCAGCACTAGGGTGCTGAATGACATTTGCTTCCATTTTTTATTGGGGTCCTTCTTTTACCCATTTTCCAGTTGGGTGAACTGAAACACTGGGAGGGAAAAGACTTGCTCAAGGTCACCCAGTGAGTAAATGGCTTTGATGAGGTTTGAACCTGGGCCTTCTAGTCACAAAGTTGGCATGCTGGTCACTAGACCCTGCTGCCTCCACAAGGTTATGGTGGAAGTGATACCCAGGAGCTCTCTTACAAAAACTGATCTGAAGTGATGTTTGGTAATCCTAGATCAAGGCAGTTACGCTTGTTGTCCTTTTGCCCATTTCCTGTATCCACTAGAGATATATCTGTCAGAAGGACAAGATAATGAGGGCTAGCAAGAGGGCTAGCAGAATACGGGGTACATTAAAGGGAGATGACTTACAGGGCAGGAGAAGTAATGCTGCCCGCTGCCACTTTCATAGAAACATAGACAACTAAAGACAGAAGAAGGTCTTACAATCTATCCAGTCTGCTCTATCAGGTTGTGCATGCCCCCTGGGTTGTACATAATCCCCAAGGCTTTGGTGAGACTCCACCTGGACTACTGTTTGCAGTTCTAGGCTCCTCAATACAAAGGACATTGAGGGGATTGGGAAGGTGAATGCAAAGCCACCAAAATGACAAGGGGATTGGTGGTTCCAGCGATATGAGGATGGATTGGTGTCCCTTATCTTGCACACCTTGGAGAAAGGAAGGCTGAGGAGGGACATGATCTCAGTCTTCCACATTCTCAAGGATATCAACAAGACTGAAAAGGCAGACAGGCTGGATTTGATGTTTTCCAGTAGGATGTGGGGCATACCCTGAAGCACAAAGGTGGAAAATTCAGGTGTGACATTAGTAGCCACATCTCCCAAAGGACAGGGACATTATGTAACAGTCTACTAGAGGAGACGGTGGGCATGAAGATGGCACATACCTTCAAGGTAAACCTGGACAAATCCCTGCTAATCATGGGAATCACAGGGTACCCTGGGTAGTTGAGTGGGTAGGGCAATCTTTATAAATTAGTATATTTGCACAACATATTTATTCATCTGCAAAATATTCTGTGGTGATTTGCATATGCAGCCCATGATGCTTTGCATTGTGGGGTCATGTGTGATTTTGTATTATATTTATTCATCCCTGCTTATGATGCATGGAGTCAGATGTGATGGACCTAGAGTCCATTTTGACCTCAGATTATTGTGTTACAATAGTATTCTATGTTACAAGATGGATGCCCGTAGAGCAAAATAAATGGTTGCTGCAACTGCAGTGAATTTGGAGGGGTGTGGAAATTATGACATTAGAGAATGTTACTGTTACTGTGAAACTCTCCATCAGAGTCAACAGGGACCACAAAATCTGCTAATTTTCTTCAGAAATGTTCATTCTGCCTCAAAAGTCCAAGCATGCTGCACATAACACCAAGTGAAGGCGAGTAACTGTAAAAAGAAGCAATAATTAATGATGAAGTCTACGAGCATTCCATTAGGTGCAAGCAGCTGTCATAAACATCTTAATTAATTTAAAAAGCTAGCAGCTGGGGAATTATGGCACCGTAAAAGCTGCTTCCTTCTGCCGCTTCACAGAACTGGAACATATCAGCCTTTTAAATTTTTAAATGTGCCTTTCATGTTCCTCACAGCACAAAACTTTGAATGTCCTGCTAGTTAGGGGGTTCACCTTAACAGCCTCCTGCCTTTAGGTCTTGCTGGGGTGCCTTGGTGCTTGAATTGAGGTTTTACTTTTCGTGAGCTTGAGACCACTGCAGACAGATCACCTCTTCCTGCCTTAAGGGGTAATATCTTTCTGAGAAAAAAAAGCTGTATTACAAGCTTGGCGCCAATGCATATAAATAAGCATCTTGTGTATCCGGCAATAAAAACAAAAAACAACATTTTGGGCAAGCAGCTATTGGTATTGTATTATGCCAAAGCAAGCCAATTTTATTTCATACAGCACTCCATTACCCTGAGTCTAAGCACTATACAGTGCAAGTCCTAACAATAACACACAGAATGGCAGTTAAGTTAAAAACAATTATTTAAATCTTGGGACACTATGGTCCACAGATAGCCCAGTGGCTGTGCGCTGAAGTGACATGTTGGTTATCAGGGTTGGGAGCTGTTTCAGGAGCTGGCCAGCTGGCCTGCTAGTCAATGGATGGGCTGGAGATGCTGTTATACAGCAGCAATAGCAGCTGGGTTCCAGCACCATAGTGACATCAGTGGAGGGCCAGGGAGTTAGCTTTGCCACAGTATGTTGTCAGTACACCTGCAGAGTCAGCTGGCACTGTGGCAGGAGGGAGGTATGACAGCATGGGGGAGGGGAAGCCAGGCTCTGTCTAGATGATGTCCACATCTGGCATACTCAGGCCTCAGCTCATGAGGACCACCACTTTACTTGGATCCTGAATGAGTTACTGGGGAGGAAGGCCCCTAAAGACCCCTGCCATGAGAGAAGAAATGTGGAAGTAGGTGACATGTGTGGGGTACTATGGCAGATGGGACTGGATGGTTGCCAGAAGACCAGAGAGGAAGGTGACACAGGCCTAGCCAAAGAAAGAAAAAGTACTGAAAAAATTTGAATAAGCTAAAAATGTGAATTTTTAACTAAGATTTGAAATGTTTCAGCAATAGAACTGATCTTAAAGATCCTGAAAGCAAGTTTGAAAGCATGAGTGAAACCACCCAAAACACTTGGTACCTCAGGCATTTTAATTTGGGATCTGGGGACAGATGGGAAGCCTACTACCTCTGGGGAAGGTGGCAATTCAGGGACAGTGAAATAAGAAGTTGTGAAGGTCAAGGACCTAGACTGTTCAGGACTTTAGAAGACAAAGCTAAAATCTTTGATGTGCGGCACCATGGAACTGGCTGCCAGTGCAGGTTACAGCAGATCGCACTAGTCTGGCATGGTATGCTCTGAAATGTTTGCCGATGTTACCTGCCAGACAGCTGCATTCTGCACCAGTTGCATGTAACAAACTGATATTACAGGAGATCCTAAGTAAAGAGCATTAGTCCAACTTCAAGACAATAAGTACACGTAACAAATGATGAGGTCCTTGCCTATTACCTATGACTTCAATCTGGCAATATTGTTTAAATGGAAACAAGTCATGGCTCATGGAAATATAGGGTCAGTCTGCAATCAGGGTGACTTCCATAGTCTTATCCACATCCAAGACTCTCAGTGGAACACTGCCTAAAGATGGAACAATAATGGTATCACTGGTCATTTCCAAAGGACAAAGAATTGAGCCAATCATGAGCACCTCCGTTTTGTCTGGGTTGAACCGCTATCAGTTTAGGGCCATCCTGTCCTTTACCACTTGGAGTATTGGCTTGGGAACCAAGAGATCACAGGTTCAAATCCCACTACAGCCAAAACTCAGTGTGACCCTGAACAAGTCAGGTAACCTCCCAGAGCTCCAGTCCAAACAGCAGCAGAAATGGGCTGAAACAGGACTCCACAGAAAACCAGATGTTACATCTCAGGGGGTCATTCTGGGTAAAAAATTGCAAAGAAATAAATGTAAACATAACAGGAATAGGGGGACAAAACATATGAATCAGGGATGCTGCAGAGCTTTCCTTCACTGGATCAATGGTAGCTTTTCATTTCTTAGTTTAATTATTTGTTGTAATCTCATTGATCGGTACTTTTGGCACGTGTCTGTTTTGCTGAACCAAGAAATACAACACTGAAGTTCATCTTCAGGTAAATGCACTCCTTGGAGCTAATGGCATGAAGCACAGCCTGTACAGTTTACTGCCTCGAGGAGTGAGGCGTCCTCACAGTAACCCACCCCGTGCCATGCCATACCATTTTACTGTCCAATTCTCCCATGTGCTAAGCACAGGATGTGAATTACTGAATAGTTTACCTTGTAAAATCCAGGGCATGTTGGATTTTTCCTTCAAATGTTTCTGGCTGTACTGTAGTGACTGGTAGCTAAACAAGGACTGCTCAGATCAAGCAAGAAATAGCAGCTTTAGCCATTCCTCTCAGTAAAGAGTGATGAAGCCATCTTCTCTAATGATTCTCTCCCAGACCCTTTCAGTCAGCTCGCTCACTGCTTGTCCTTGTAACTATAACACCTTTTGTTATAGTTATCCCCCTCCACCCTTTTAGACTTCCTCTGTATGGCTGCACACTGCGGAGGGTTACATAACTTCTTATTTAGCAGTGGTCTTTGGGAAAGTTGTCCCAGGGCTAATAGACAAAATCAGTAGTCAGCCAAGACTAGAGCATGCAAGACAAAAAAGCTGCAGTTCCTGCAGAAAGTCTGCTGAGTGCTGTTTAATGCTAGATAGCTCTCCAGCAGAGGTGAGTTGTTGCTGTTTCTTCTTAAGTGCAGAGACTGATAAAGGCAGCCAGCACTGGTGTACAAGGTTATGCACATATCTCATGTGGGTAGCATTCAGTGCAGAAGGTTTCATCATCAGTGGGGTACCATATACAGTAATTATAGTATATGGTCAGGGGATTGTGTGAGCCAGTCCATACACTTGAAAGCCTTGCTGTACCAGAGTAGCCGCATCACAAAGAATAGCATGCTTTGCAATGTAAACTGATGGCGGAGCCAGGTTTGGGAGCATTTGGGAGCCACGGGGGGCATTCAGTCAATCAAGGCCTCCACAATGGGCACTGCACAGTGAATAAAGATGGTGGTGGGGCACCGCTACTCACACTGGGGCAGCCAGGAGGGGTGGCTGCCCTCCAGCCCCAGCTCCACCACTGTGTGTAACAGCTGCACGAAACCTACTCTTTGGGGATAGTATGAGTTTGCATGGCATTTAACCCCATTGGGGCAGCGGAGAGTAAAGGACAGTTGTAAAGTATGGAGGACGTTGCACCATACTGTATAAAAATATTATGTGGGCACCCGTATCAACTTGACCTGCGTTTTATATCAGGAACTGTGATGAAATGCAGGACTTTATCAAGCTTCACTTTTAAGGTCCCTATGATGTCATCACATCCTCTTGACGGAAACACAGCCTTGTTGTGCATGGTTGACCATACATTACTCCTATACGTAGAGTGCTACTCTGAACCTGGTGTTTACCCTGTCTACTATGTATTACTTAAAATGATCAAAAGATCAAAGAAACAGATCTGAACACTCACTCTGCACTCCTTGCCCTCTAAGGATCTTCCAAGATGTCCGCTGAATTCACTACTCACCGATCAAATCACAGGCTCCGCATTGGGGAAAGGAAGAAGACTAAAGCTAGCACCATGTTGCTGCCAGTGAGGCTGGAAACAGTAAAAAAAAAAAAAATAAAACCCAGCATTTGGGCAATATAAAGTGTTCAATAGCCCTGCTGCAACATAAGCACAATATCCCTTAGTGTTGACTCCTGATTAGCAGTAAGTAGACGGGGACACAGGGGAAGCCAATTCACCTCACTGGGTCCTGATTATTCACTTGTGCATGGCATGGGAGTTGTTGTGCATGCTTCTGTGGATAGATCTAGGCTCAGAAAATGCAAATCACTCACTCATACCCTCCTTTTATTGGTCAGTGGATAATGTGAATTAGGAGCTGGAGACACTTAAAAAGAAAAGGCAAATTTCTGTGAAAAAATAAGCAGGAAGCTAAATAGGAAATATGTTTAGGGCATTCAGGATCCCTTATGCCTCTCCTCCTGCTAGCGACACATATGCAATCAGGAGAGCCACAATAAGGAATGTATGATCGTAAATGTACAATGCCGTCTTCCAGGATGAAACACTCTGGAAATGGATGTCATAGTTCCTTATGTAACAAACTGGAGTACTTTCCTACTGGTTCCTGCAGTATCCTGCAGGATATGTAGCAGGAAAAAAGGCAGCCAGCACTGCATTGCAGGGAGAGCAGTGGGTTTTAACAACTGAATCAACTACCACAAAACCGTGCTCGAAAAAGTGCTGGAAGGCTGACTATGCATATAAGAGGTGTCTTTACTGAAACTGTGGAACACATGAGACAAACAGAAATAATACCCAGGTGCTTCAGACCAAATGGTTCTTCCTCAGGAGGCAGAGCCACAATCTTAAAGCACCCATTAAATAGGGTGCTTAAAGATATATTGGCTCAATACATGTGTAAGTGCCCATTAGACTAAACAGTCTTTAGGTTAAACATACATAAAATTGTAAAAGCACACCACGCTGTGTACCCTAAGTGTATAAACAGTGCAAAATGAAAAAGACTGAGCTATGGAGTGGGCTAAAGCAGGGAAAACTGAAAACTGAAAACCAGTGGGTGGGGGCAAAGGTTGGGAAGGAAACTGGGATGGTAAAAATGATTGGCAGAAGTGTGGGGGACTTTCTCTCCTTTCCTCCTTTTCCCACCCTCCCTCTTTCTTTTAACCTTCCCACCCTTTGTCCCCCTTTTGTTTACTTTCTCTCAACCCCAGACATCCTGTGCCTCTCACTTTTACCTCCTAAATTTGCTTCCCTACCTCTGTTCCCCTTGCTTTGTCCTCACTCCTCCCTTCTTCCCGTTTCTTTTCCTCTAGGACTAACCTCTTTATTTATCCCTCCTTCCTTTACTAATCTTTTCTTTCTTTCCTCTTTTTCAGTTTTCCCCTGCTTTAGCCCACTCTGCAGTGCAATCATTTTAACGTTTGCACTGTTTACACACTTGGGATATACAGTGTGATGTGTATTTATAATTTTATGTATGCTTAACCTAAAGCCTCTTTAGTCTAATGGGCTCTTATACATGTATTGAGCCAATGCAGCTTTAAGCACCATATTTAATGGATGCTTTAAGATTATGGCTCCGCTCCCTGAGGAAGAAACATTTGGTTTGAAGCGCCTGGGTATTGTTTCTGTTTGTCTCACTTGCTCCACGGTTTCAGTAAAGCCACCTTTATATGCATATTCAGCCTTCCAGTACTTTTTTCGAGTATGTTTTTATTTTTTGTGGTTGGTTTTGTTCCTGCAAGATATGACTGTCTGAAACCGTGATAGAGTGCTTATTTTCTGAGCAGGTGGCACGGTACCATAACATTTGGATTTATTTAGCGCTGCATCAAAGCACTTTACAATCAGCGTGAACTCCATGCCGGGAGAGGACATGCCTGCCATTCTGCGCCTGCACTCTACACAACTGCTTCCCTACTCACTGCCCAGATGCAACATGACTAATATGAAACTAGTTTAATTACTTGGCGGGCTAGTGAATGGTTGGAAATTTTGCCAGGACATTAGGAAACTCCCTACTCTTGGGAAGAGGCGCTGTTGGCCCACTTCCTGTCAATGGAGGAGCCAGAAGCTACAGTGATGGAGGAGAGGAGTTTTCTCCCAGAACAAAATGGAGTTGTAATGGATAGTTCTACCCAGAATGTGACTTTGGCAACGGTTGATATTGCAGATCCCTTGATAGATATAGAGACTCCTGCACAACAGGTTGCGATACTGGATGGTTCTACTGGAGATGTAAGCCCTGAAGAGGCTCTTTTGGATCACAACAAGATGACAATTAATGATCAACTTACTGAGGATATGGAGCTTGCAGATATGGGTTTACAGCCAAGCTGAAGGATTTGCTCAAAAGGAGGCAAATGCCATAAATGGGAGAAATCTTCTAGTTCTTTGCCTAAATGAAAGGCCTCTCAGGATGGGCCTTCCCACAGGAGGTGTGGGTCTTCGGCCCGAGATGCAATTAAGACTGCCATTAATGTTTCTACCCCAGAGTCTGAGATTACTACTTGGACGCCTTGAATCTGCATTGTCCAAGGCCGGATGGATGCTGGACTCACAGGAATTTGGGTACCAGACCCAGCCTTTGATGTGGTGGGAAGTGACTCACCACTTGATGATGCACTTAATCTTAACACTACAACTATGGAACCGCAGCAGGCTTCAGTCCTGGTTTTGGATACAGCTCTCCTTATGACTCCTGGTGGATAAGTACTCCTCTTCCCACATTGAGGTGTTGTAGCTTGTGATTGTGCCATCCGAGACTGTTACTATAATGGGTGCTTATGATTTGCAAGTGAGTGCTGTGGATTCACCAATCTGTTCCACTGTATCAGAACCATCTATGGGGCTGGAGAATCCAAGTGACAAAACTGACTTACCTGATATACCTGTTTTGCTCCCTACAGGGGCTGTAGAGATACCGACACCTATTTCTGTTGGCACCCCTGCCCCCCAAGATGCACAGGGAGTCTGCTGAAGATGCTGATCCTCTGACCAGTGTGGTTAGTTCTAGCGGGAACAGACACAGGATGAATGACCTGCCCCCCACCTCGGCACCAATGCTTCTCTGATTTATTTGACAGATCTGCTCCAAAACCTACTTGGGAACTCAGTTAGCCTACATTAGAGGAGGCCTGGACCAGTACCCTGATAGGGAATATGTGGGCAAGGTCTTTACTAAAGACTCTCTAAAATTTTCCCTGGTGATGTGCATGCATTAATTCACATCTCAGGAGAGGATAATTTTGACATTAGCTTTACCTCTACTCAGAGGTTAGAACGCTTCTGGTTTAAACACAACCAGGTCAAGTTTTCCTCTTGGACCCCATTTATGGTGATCCCCTGACCCAGCCACTACTTAAGTGAGTTATGGTGATGTTCAGAACAGAGGCTGTCAGTGTGGGTGGCATTCACCACTGGTTGCAGAAATGGTGTGATGTTATTGGTGCACCTGAACCTATCATTTATTCTGAGCAGTTCTGGACCGGGGGACATTTTAGAGTAAATCTTCATCAGACTGCCCAAGGGATAACACATGTTCCAAACAGTTTTTTCATTGGAAAGGATTGAGGGTCTGTTTTTATGTGGGACAGCCTAAAGCTTGCCATAGGTGTGGTGAATGCAGCGTCTTGCCAGTACCTGTGATAAATTGCGCTGTATTTTGTGTGGGAATACAATCATGTTAGCACTGCCTGCTGGAATGTAGCTAAGTGCAATTAGTGATGCCCAGGACATGTCTTTCACAAATGCCCCTGGGCTGCTCATAATCGTACTGATGGGATAAACCAGGATGCTCTGATTAGAGAGGTACAGCATAAGGCAGCGACTGCCTCTGACGCACAACATACTACCCCCATCTCAATCCTCACCTGCACATCAGGTGGCAGGTACAGAGGTTCCAGCCCAGGAAACATCCCCTGACACTGCCAATAGGGATACTGTACTATCTGCACCTACTGAGCCTGCTTCTCAGGGTTCTCAGCCTGACTTACCTATTGACTCTTTGCCCAGTGTTATGCCTGATATACAGACTGAGGCTACAGTCTCTTGTACCACTATGCCACCACATGCTATGGACTGGTCTGTTCATTCAACAAGAAACAGTGCCAGACTCCAGGCTTTGAAAACCCCACCTGTTGCTACTATGAATAGATTTGAGGTCTTTGCATATTCTAAGAACGGGGGACTCTGATTGTGAAGCAATGGAATTGGATGCTGCTTCTCACTCTTTGCCTTTACCCAACAATCTGGATGGTAGGAAGAAAAGGAGAAAGAAAAAGCATGTTGAAGGAACTGACTTTCCTCTTAATAACTTCTTCCCTGTTTGTTTGGTTGTGATTCTGCCAACCTTACCAGATTTCCATGTCTCAGTTACATTGTGCCACTCTTAATGTATGCAGCATAAAGAATGCTAGTAAAGGTTTAGTTTTCTCAGTTTTACAACAATTGAATTTTGATGTAATCTTTTACAGGAAACGTGGATGGCAGATTCCTATAATCTCAATCTAAAAGGAATGGATTTGGGGTCTGTCGTATTGGTCGCTTGGCCTTGATAGGCGGATGGGGTAGGAATTCCGTTTACTGGGCATGCATTTAAGCTGCACAGGTTGATAGATTACTACCTGGTCAAGTCCTTATTTTAGACGGGTTATGGGACACAAAATCTTGCTGATTGACAACTGTTTATGCCCCTCAGGTGAAAGCTGATAGGGTGGATCTTTAGAACAACTACAACCTTATCTGACCACTGCCAGAACAGTGTTATTAGGAGGAATTTTAATTGTTCCATTGAAATTACAGATAGGATAAATGCTGGGAACAAGGTATATTGTGACACTCATGCTCTCATTCAATGTCTTTCTACAGCAGGCCTCCAGGATGCCTACCAATTGAAGGGTAAAGCACCTGAAAGCACCTATCATCAGGGACACTCAGCAACCTTGATTGATTTCTTTTTCTTTCTCCGAGGCTGAAAGTGTTGGATCTAGGTACTATGCCTTGGGAATTTTCAGATAACTCACTCCTTCAGGTTGGTGTGCAGCAGGAAACCTCTGTTCCCAGGTCACACAGCCGATGGAGGGCTAATGTCTCTACTTTTCACAACAGCCAAGTGAAATTGGGCATCTTTCCATACTCCAGACATGGTGGGCAGTCCGCAGTCTATATGACTCTGTTGGTGAATGGTGGGAGGACCTTAAAGTAACGAGTTAGAACATGGCTGCAAAAATATGGTGCTAGGACACAATCAGGAAAATGTTTGAAATATTCGGCATTTAGACAGCAGTTACAACTGCTATACTCTTCCATGGCTCAGTTTGGCACAGATTATTCAGTCCAGATTACCCAGGTGAAACAACAAATGAAACTGTACCAATACGATCGGACAGCAACTTTGAAGGCTAAACTTGGTTTTGCACTAGGAAAACAAATGGGGTGACCCCTGTGCTGCCTGTAAATCGAACGTAGATTCTACCACATTTTCAACATTAATGGATGATGCTGGTAGACAGTGTACTGACATTTTGGATCTAGAAAAGATCATTAGACCTCATTTTCAGGCTTTTGATGATACCTAGATAGGTGACACCCATGAACGGGATTTATATTTTGATACCTCCTTCTCACAGGAGGATTGGTTGGCATTACAGGCCCCTATTTCCTTGTCTGAAATAGAGTTGACTATTTCTAAAATGAAAAGAACATAGCTCCTGGGTGGGATGGACTGCCTGGAGAGTTCTATCAGGTGTTCTCTGCTGAAATTACCCCATTTTTAATTCTTATTTCAAGAAATCACGGAGCAACTTTCTGTGCAACCAAAATCTCTAGTGGTCTTTTGCAGTTTCTTTAAAAAGGGAATAGGACAACTCCTGCAAAATTGGAGACCTATTTGTCTCCTTAATTCCAATTGGAACATTTTATGTCTATTTTGCACCTTAGATTACAAAAACCCTTAGCACTTTGATTCATTTCTCCCAAACCTGCTTGGTCCCAGGGAGATGTATTCATGTCAATTTATGCATTGTAGGGGATTGTCTTGAATATTATAAAGATACTAATCAGGCTGGGTTTTACTTTCTATTGACCAAAGCAAGGCTTTTGACAGGGTTTTGCATTTTTTTCACTTACTACTACAGTATGGCCTGCCTCGCCCTCTGATCGCTTGGATTAAAGTTTCGTACAGTTCTGCAACTGTTGCTCCTTTGATTGGAAGTTATATTGGTGCAAGGATTAAGCTCTATAGTGGGTCCAGGTCTATAGTCCGGTTTTATATGTTTTCTTTTAGATGCCTGTATTAGCGGATTTGGAGTAATCCTAATATACATGGCCTATTAAACCCCTATGGACACATGGGACTTAAGTCCCTTGCTTATGCGGATGATTTGATATTATTTTGTAATGATGGTGGCAGTGCACTATGTGCTATGGAAGAATCATCTGCATTTTCTGCAGTGTCAGGAGCCTGCATCAATACAGATAAAAGTTGTGGCATTTGCATTGCATCCCAGGTCCTGTGACCCAAATTGCCAATATTTGGATTAGTCCTGACCCCATTAAAAGTTTAGGGTTTCTTTGGAGGAAGATGCAACAGACAGGAATTTAGATACTTCCCTTGCTAGATATGAGGCTTTAGTTGACCCCTGAAAAGGGTGGCAATTATCTAAATTTAAACGTATTTTCATGATAAAACAATTTTAGTCCCTATTCTTTTATACATTGCATGGATATTTCCCATTCCCTCTCACTATGACATTGGAGTATGCAGCCTGTTTTTCAGCTGTTATGGGGTAGTGACTTGAACCCTATTAAGAGAGAGTTCACCTATTTGACGAGGAAATGGGAGCCTTGGTATGTTGCATCCATTGGTGTTTTTCCATACCTTGTTTTGGTAGGGACTCTCAAGATTGGGTACAAGAGCCTCGTCCCTCTGTCAAGAATGGATTTGGTGTGTCCATGGACCTTTTTTTAATTGGGACATTGAACACCCCAAATTGATACCCTCTATGGGTTTACCTCAATGGTATAAATCTTCATTGAAGAAGCTTCACTCTATGGAAGGTGACTAAACCAGATGTTCTGACCTTAAACAGGCAGCAATTATATAGTTTAGTTTTGGGCCATATAGGTCTGTCAGCTCCTGCCTTGCCTGAGTGTAGAGTGGAGTGGATTCCTCTTGTCATTCGCCAAATGAATAATTTGAGGATCCCCTTTGAATGTGGGATATAGTATAGTTGTGCACCTATGGCAGAGTGAATGTGAGAGATAATTGGAAGCACAAGCCTGTTGAGGACAGATTCTGCCATTATTTGGAATGTTTAACCCCTGTAGAGTCTATGCCTCACTTTTTCTTTGAGTGTACTTATACAGTTCACTTTTAGGCGCAGAGATGGCAGTTGTCTTGGATCACAAATTTAACTTATGACCAGTTTATTTGGGGCGTTTATGCAGGTAGATTGCTTCGCTATGATCGTACTACCCTGGAGGTGGCATTTGCTGTTCTAAAATTGTATTTCTGGCAGGCAAGGAGTAAATATAATTTTCAGCAACAGAGCGTGCCTTATTTATCTGTGGCGGAATTGTGCGAAGCTGCTTATCTACAGGTCTTTTAAAAGACTCATTATCACACCCCAGGCCCACTGTGATGGCTATCTGGAGGGGTTTTGACACCTCCTACATCTTTGTATGCTATGTTTTTGACAGCCTTGCATTGGGTGTTATGATTGGTGAGGGAGGATTAATAGGATGTTTTGAATGATATTGTTTGCATTTTTTGATTTACTGCTTGTGTCTGTTTCAGTTTTGGGGATTTTTCCTTTTTATTCTGGTTTCTGTATTAATGAATTTTTTGTGTATTGTTATTTATATACATTGCATTGACTTTTCTGCAATAAAATACCCTACTCTGCCTGCAGGGTGCTGTCATTTCCTGTGGACAGGATGGAGGAGCCCAATTTGGAGCCAGACAAGAGGAGGAGGAGGAGGAGGAGGTGAACAGAGGAGATGGCTGGTGTACCTAGAGAGCTGATCTCCTCCCTCCTGCAGTCCACTGGAGATCAAAAAACCTGTGCAAGCAGCTCCTGCTAATGTGTTGGTGCCAGAAAGTGTAGCTCAAGATGATACTGCATGATCTGAAGAACTGTGGCAAATGAAGATGCTCAGAAAGAAACAGTAAGCCAGAAGAGATCCAAAATGCTGGACTTACTGAAAGAAAAACCTCAGATGGATGAAAGTACGGTTCTGCAATGTTGTGCAGAGGATCTACAGGAGCAACAAAATCCCACTGACAACCTGTCAGTTCAGAAACTTCTGACGCAGTAACATCAAAGACATGGACAGGCCTGGAGCTGACGCCTTAACAGGAAGGAACGTGGAAATGTCATCCCAACGAATGCAGCAAACTGAGTACTGAAGAGCAAAATACTATTAGTAAATGTAACAATCATAATGAACCTAAATTAAGAAGGGGAGAACTTCACTCCTGAGTTCTCAAATAGAATAAGAAGACCTAGAACCCTACAGTCCTTAGAATGAACGCTTAAAGATGCTGGGTGGAAGCAAACTGCACAGGGACAATGGGTGCCAGACTTGGATCCTAGCCCAATCCCTGGGCCGCGGTTAGAAACTGGGATTCTGTTTACTGAGAAAAGGGACAAATCCAGTTGGAAATGAATAGCTCCCCTGCTGACCTATTGCAGCACATAAATAGTGAAGGAAATTTGAAACTGATTTTGAATGGACATGCATACAGAAGATGTACAGTATTCTGCCCCAAATAGAAGGTCGCAAGGCTCAACCCTCTAAGCAGCATTTTTAATCAGGAGTCTGATTCACAGCAGGAGGGCCCAGTACCCTAAATGAAGGAAACAGAATGGAGGTTAACAACCCTGAATCCAGTCAGAACAAAATACAACAAACACAGCAAATGCTCCAGAGATGGGGACAAGACATGAAGCAAGTAGTGAAGGAATTCATCAATGCCTGGTGCTTCTGAACAAACACAGGACGTACTCCCCCACCACAACATAGGCACAATACTGCACCAGTTCAAATGAAGGAGCAGGCCCTGGACCAGCTCCTCAGCAAACTATAAGGCCCCAAGATTGGCCTTATGTGGGCTATTTCACACCACAGGAACAGGCAAAATGCCAAAATGTGGTAAGAACTGGGTACAGGGGAGTCTGGACACTTTTCCTGACTGTCTGTACATTGGGAAAAAATTAATCAGAGTTTGGCTTTCTCACCCACAGAAATTTACACACTCATCCACACCTCTGGGGATGCAAAATTTGACTTGAGTTTTAAAACAGCAGTGGGCTGGAAACTTTTGGCAGCAGTATTAGCAAGTTAAGTATACCCTCTATGGACAGCCTTTGTTGCAATACCTTTAACCAAACTAGCATTTGAATGTTAACAGTACTTTTAAAAATGAAGGAGTGGCAGTCTTAGACATTAAAAGATGGTTGAAGACAAAATGTACAGTATTGGGCCCACCTGACCTGAATATTGATTCAGAACAATTGTGGACAGGAGGATGGTGCATTTGGGTCAGACTTCTACAGATAAATGGGGTTATTCAACATCTACCCAGCTGCTTTTATCTTGGGAGAGATAGATGGTTTGTGTTCTATCAGGCCAGCCAAAATCCTGTTTCAGGTGTGGTGCCTGTACACATCAGAACAGTGCCTGTGATAGGTTGAAATGTGCATTATGTGATGGAATTGGGCACCTTAGCATCACTTATTCAAACCCAATGTACTGCAATCTATGTGATGACACATCTCATTCTTATAAGAACTGTCCCTGGGTATTCCATAATAATCCTCCTCAGGAACAAGAAGATCAGGAAGAAGTATTCACTAGAGCACAGCAGCAAGCAGCAGCAATGCCTAAATCAGTTTTAGGACCCAAGAAGGGTCAGAGGAACCTAAGCAATGAGGACAGCTTAGTTCCACAGACTGAAAATAATATGCAGCAACAAGACTTAACTGTACAAGACCTGGTTGCCCAAAACACTGCACACCCATGTCTCCCTCCACAGATGGAGATTCAATAGAGACAGTCAATCTTTTACAAGAAAACTTACCTTCTGGGATGGTTATAGAAGATACTTTGCCTCACACAACTAATGTAAACACAGAAGTATTACAGAGAACTGCTCAGTCCATGCCCTCCCGAGGAGGCTCCATGGAAACAAAGGAGTTGAAGAAGAATTACAAGGAGCAGATCAAACAAGAATGTTCCTAGTACCAAGGCTACACTGGAAAATCCTTTAAAAACAAAAACAGATATGCTCTGCTAGCCAAAAGGAAGCAGTGGGCAGATATCAAGGATGACTCTGATGCCTCTTCAGTGGCAACTTCACAACCAGACCCAATGACTGATATTGAAATGGTGTCAAGTGATTTTAGATCATCTAGCAAAAAACATTAAAATAAAATCCCCAGAGAATGGCAGTGTTATCTGAAATATGATTGCCCCCTTTCCTTTTCTAACTTTAGCCAATGGTGTCTGACCTTACTGGTGTTTCATTAAATGTCAATAGTTAAAAAAACAAAATGGAGGAACATCACATTCTCTATACTAAGAGATTTAAAACAGGTTTATTTTTACAAGATACATGCTTGCATACCATTAGGGAAATACAACAAGCCTTAGAGAGTGGTTTAGTGGTCCCTCTTTTGGTCCCTGAGTGAAGTATCATGTGCAGGGGTAGGAATCTTGTTCAATTCTCTGAGCATAATGGTAACCAGATTATTAGATTTAGTCCAGGGAGAGTTTTGTTGTTAGACATTATATATAAAAATCAAGAATGGAGGTCAATCAGTACATATAACCCACAAACCAAAACCAAGAGAATAGAGATACTTAAAATAATTCAGCCATATTTATACACAACAAAATCTGTAGTATTTGGGGCAATTTAAACTGTATTTTAGCACTCTCAGACAAAACTGGGAAAACGCAGAAAATTTATAGTAATTCAAATTTCCTATGGACTATGATTAACATAGCCAGATTAAAAGACAGCACAACCTTTGGTGTAAATCCTCCTTTACACACCTTTTCATAAGGGAAGGCTCTCTTCTTGAATACATTTTTATTTCTATCTGAATGGATCCCTTGTAGCCGATATAAAGTCTTACCTATTGAATCCTCGGAACATGGGTTAGTTGCAATTCATTTAGGCCTACCCCAAATAAACCAGGACCATATGTTTACTGGAGAATGAATATTAAAACTTAGAGGAAGGAAAGGACTGGGAGACATTAAAGGAAGTACTAGAAGACATTACGGTGTTCAAACTGTATGATAACCCTTTGCTGTGGTGGCAGGAAACCAAAATAGAAATAAAAACTTCTGCAAAAAAATTGTTAAAATTGGAAACCAAGTGAAATATATTCAATACCTAGATTTAGTGAAACAATTGCAGAATTTGACCTTCTTGACCTCTGAGTTTGGCATAGACTATTCTAGCTAGATTTTGAATATTAAAAGATGTGTCAAGAACAATATGACAGAGCAAGTTCTCTGTTCATTGAGCAAAATATGGGACTCGAGGTAAAGCTCAAAACATAAACCCCTACGACACATGTAATCAGAGAGTAGAGAAAAATATCTGCTAAGATAAAAAATAAAAATGGGAGTTGGGTAATGACAATGATGAAATTTTACAAGTAGTATCCACACACATGGAAGAATTATTCAGACAACCATTGGCTATATCTTTAGAGTCCTTTTCCAAAGGCATGATGTTCCCACAATTTCTGTAGATGTGAAAAAGAAACTAACCAAGCCTATTTCTGGTGCAGAAATAGTCAGTGGTGTCACATCTGAAGATGGGTACCTCACTGGGACTGAATGGTATCCTGAGTGAATTTTATAAAGAATCATTAGATATATTAGGTAAATACCTCATAATTATTTTAATGAAATCATTAAAGGACACTGTCCTTACCACCTGTATTAGCTGTCAGCTTGTTAATTTACCTACACAAACACTGAGAAAGAAGAAATAAATAACTGGCACCTATTAGTTTTACCTCTAATGACTGCAATATATTATGTAAAATCTTATGCAATTGACTATCTCAGGCAGCAGCCACTAGGATTTTCCCTTCACAAACTTGTGCCATTCGAAAAAAATCTATGACTGATAACCTATGGTTAATGAGAGAAATCTATGACTCATCTACTGCAGGAGGTTACATTATTAGTTTAGATCAGACAAAGGTCTTTGACCTGGTTTCACATAAATACTTGTTTGAAGTATTACAATACTATGGAATTCCACCTTTATTTATTAAGTGGATAACAATTTTATATATGAACGCTTCAATGAGTCCCTTAATTAGTGGAATGATGAGCTCACATATTTTGATAAAAAGGGAGTGAGGCAGGGTGCCCTAAGCTCCTTATTATATGTATTTGTGATAGACCGCCTGTTAAGGAAGTTGAACTCTGATAACATCAGGCATATGTTGAGCCCATCAGACACATATTTTCCCAGTGTACTGGCATCTGCAGATGTATGCCTCCTAGTGGCAGATCATAACTCAGGGACCCAGGCTCTTGCAATAGTCCAATCGTTTTCTCAAATTTCTGGTTCCTCTGCAAACAAGAAAAAAGCAGGTGCTGCTATTGCAGTTCAACAGGATTTAATAGTACCAGAAATCAGGATCCAAATTCAAGAAGAACCTCTGCAAATTTGGGGTATCCTTTTGGGGGTACCAATCCAGCACTGACAAATTGGGTAGTGGAATAGAAAAGCTGAAGAGAAAGTTAACGGATGGAAATCCTTTCCTATGTCCAGAATGAAGAGAATTCATATGAATAACATTTATTATTCCAATTTTTCTGTCAGCTATATATTCCCCATACCTATTAAATTAGAAGCTAGAGTATATAAACTATTTTTCAACTGGTCTGGGGCAGTAGATTAAACCCAGTTAGGAGAGCGGTTACCTATTGGCCAATAAAAGGGACTCAATATGATAAACCTAGTGTTCTTTTTGCAATTTTTTGTATGCAAACATTGCCGATAATTTTAGGGTATCAGCAATCTTAGGCACTAAGCTTTGAGCCCGATGCCAATATTTTATACAAAATGGAAGCACCACAGTGGGGAGCATTTTATAATATTCCACAGGACACTTCCAGCTACATAATAGATTAAAAAAAACTTAAAACATGGAAGGTGTTGACTTCTGAATGTAGATGATTAAATAGAAAAGAAATGTATGGTCATCATCTTGTCTCATGTTTTTAACATTCCCTTGTTTTCATGTACCCTGGGGTATAAGAAAAATTCTGAACTAATCAGCTTATGGATTCCAGAATTCCACAAAAATATGGGACACATTATGGATGTGCTGCCATGATAAATTAAACGTCAAAGGTAACCACTTTCACAAAGCTATAGATGAGATACTGTATAAAGGAAAATTGTATGGTGCAAATAGAATCTATGTAGCACTTCTTTTTCAATCATACAGTCATAATGTATGGGATACTATAGCACAAAACTGGGGTTGCTCACAAATTTCAAAATGACATGCAAGGTCTTAATATATGGGCGATTAGCGCCATGGAAAATATTTTACTCAGGCACACTAAGGGTGATATGCACAATTATGAAGTGGTGTATCTGGCAGCCAGATGTAATTTTGTATTATAGCAGAAATTTATTTCCCTTATAGGACTAGAAAAAACATCATTAAAGAAATTGCTCTGATTTATCAAAAGGAAAATTAACATTACCACCTTCAGTGGTAGCTAATTGGTGGAGAGCTTTGCTTATGAGTCTGCTTGAAGGTGTTAATTTATTGCTATGTAATGAGAATGCTTTAGAGAGAGGGTTATTTAGGTAACTACTTAGGTTATTTTTGTCAATAGGATGGATAAAAGACATAAAACGAATAGGTGTTATAAAGTGAACATAGTTTTTTTCATACTATAAAGTTGCATATGTAGGAGTTAATATCTCTATTTATATTTAACTTTTAGGTTCATGGGAGCCATAAAGGTAAAAACAATTATGTATTAGTCTAAGTCTGATGAAGTAACTTAAAGATGTTAAGTTTCTGGGAGTGGGAGGCACGGCATATATTAATTTAGAGAACTTAGAGTAGATATATGAAAATAATGTCTAACAATATGTATTTTTTTTTTGTCTCTTTCTTTTGGTATTGCCTAAAGTATTTGTTGTATTATAATCTGTCAACAAAAAATTCCCCTACTCTTCCTGTAGGGGAACTCCTGGTTATTTTGGCATTCTGCTAAAATGGCCAATAAGGAGGATGGTCATGTGGCTGCTGTGAGCATAGGGGAACTGGCCTCCTCCTCACACCTTCCTTTCCAGAGGTCCCAGCAAATGCAGTTATGGAAAGTCCAGATGATGATGGAAGTGGATACCCTGCTTAGGTACCCACTGGCTCTGTAATGCCTGTCCACATGGAAGTATTAGAGTACTTACAGTATAGACGAGGAAGAAGAAATACTAAAAAGCATTAGAAGTGAGGAAGCACCACTTGCTTTCTTTAGCGGCTGAAGAAGGGTAAAATTTCAAGCCTTTCATCAGAAACTTCTAGAGCCAAGCAGCAGGCCTGTACTGAAGCAGCTACAGCAGTCTCCAGTGAAGATATTCCTTCCTGCTGTTTTCACAGGATCCAACTGACAGCCTGACATCACAGGAGAGCCCCTGCCTGATGCTATTATTGTACAAATGCTGGAAGAAACTCAGAGGTTAACCCTGTAAGTCTGCATAAACTTGTAGAATCTAAATCAGTCTGTTGCCTGTAGTGTCCTTGTATCTGACTCTTTAAGAGACCCATGTTCTCATTGCCCTTCCAAAGCAGAGTAAATCAAAGCCAAAACCAGAGCTAACATGCCAAAAATAGCTCATCTGTTAAAAAGCTGCAGAAACAGAGTGCTGGCTGTATTTTTTATTAGCCCGATGGCAAGGGAGTTAACGTTGTCAGATGGAAGACAGTTCTTGTCCAGAATAGCAAAATTGAGTCATGCACTTGACCTAGGATGAGGGCACTTAAGTCAACAATAGAGAAGCCCATTTCCACTGCACAGCCATAGTCAGTGGAAAACACTCTCCTAGTAGTGGAATGGGTATACGATCGTTATGGCATTTCTTGACTCCTTGATCCTGTGTATGATTGTAAGTCTGCTGCTGCCCTACACACAAGTGAACTCTGCACAGACTGTGTTCCTTGCAATCTAACTTATCAAACAGCTCTACTGAAACTGTCTGTTCCTGGAATGGTTGTTTCTTCTTCCCTACTGTGCCCTCTTAGTCTTCAGTGGGTGCCTTGGTTTGGGTGGGGGGATTTGAACAAAATACTGAGACTATGAAAAATTATCCTGAAGCAGTTGCTGCTGTGCTTAAGGACAATAATACTGATGTGTCTGCTGTATCCCTCACTAGCATTAATTCGCTGGCATCTGGGGATAATGACTTGTTAGATGAAGACACTGTTCAACAATCAGGAACTGAACATTCTGATACTGACTCTGCTCATCGCAGCCAGCCTAGACATCTGTTTACCATGGCTGATTTATTCTCTTCTCGAGGTGAACCAACACAGAGGTGGAATGATGTGCATATGAAGTACACAGGTAGTCTGGAGGTACCACAAGACAGGGTTTATGTGATCCAGAAACTCCTAAAACCCTGTTTTGTTTTGTTTTGCATAAGAACTTTATGCTGTTATTCATGTTTCAGGCAAGGCCACGCTTGATGTTCATTTTAAACTTTGAAGATACTTGAGAGATTTTGACTCTGATATGATAAGCTTAATTATTCTGAGCTGTGGACCCTTTTAATGTCATTCCCTTGTCTAAACCTGCCATCAAGAATATAACACTATCATTCCTGAATGAGGATGTTGAGGTTTCAGACTTTTGTAGTGGTTGCGTCAACCTTGGAAGTGTTGGATCTCCCCATTCATATCATTGCCTCAGAACAGGTTTGAATGAGTGTGTGTGTGTGGAAATTTCAGGTTAAACTACATCAGACAAATATAGGCATTTGTCACCTGCCCAGCATTTGTTTCTCAGGAAGAGAGCAGGCTTATGTTTTTTCCTTTGCAGCACTGCTCCTGCCATAAATGTGATCCATGACTGCAGTGAAGTTCTCCTTGCAATACTGATGGATGCAATATCTGCGTGACGATGGGCATTTAAATCAGAATTGCCTAATCTGTTCAAATGTAATTTGTGTGAGGAACAGGGCAGTTTTACAGGCAGTGCCCCTGGCTTTATAAGTCCGACAGCCTGAGTCTGGAGGACCTTATTGGTAAAGGTCAAGCCCAGAGGTCAGCCAAGGCTTCTGCCAGACAAGAAGCTGAGAGACAGAAAGAAAAAAGCTACATGAAAGCTACTGATCCCTCCTCCCTCTGAGCTGTGTGGCACCACAAAGCCACTCACCTGATCCAGTGGCTACACAGCCTGCACCTGACGTATCTGAGCCTAAGTATGCTAACCAAGTCTTCTCATCTCCTCCACCTAGTGTGGAAGCAGAGGTTGGAACTGTCCCTGCCACTGACCCAGTTCTAGAGCTAACCCTTCAAAACTGGAAAGAGTGAGAACAATGTCTCTAGCAGGTAGGGTAATGCCACCCCCACCTTCTCCTCTGGTAGAAGAAGACATGGAGGCCATCACAGTGAAACAAGTGGTAAACTAAAATTGAAACCTAGGCATCCCCCTACCATAACTGTGACAGACAGATTTTCAGCCCTACCCCAAGGGTGTCAGTGGAGAGATATGGAAGAGGAGGAAGGAGATTCGGAGGCTTCCTCCATTTCCTCCTCTTTTGGATGACTCCTTAGATTGTGAGATTTCTATCTCTGACAAAGCAATGGCCAAGAAAATGACATACGATATTTTTGTTTCCTTTTCCCATTTCTTTTTTGAATGTCTTCACTGAATTTCCTTTGATCTTTGTATGATAGCTGTAAGTTCTGTATTATTCTTTTATTTTAAATAACATTCCCTACTGTTTTGAGATGTGCCATAGGACCTTTAATACCCACGTCAAGGATCACCAGAAAAGGCAGATTAGACTTCAGTTCAAGGTCTCATCTACATGACAGCACCTCATAACAATACAACAGCCCCCAGAAACCATGCTGGGGCATGTGTGGAATATTGGGATATGTGGCATGGATATTGTTACTTAAGTTATAACCAATGGGAGGTGCCTCCTGCAGATCTATTAGTTCATTTGAGGTCTCCCATCAGACTACAGACCAGGCCTGACCATGCATAGCTTCTGAGGTCTGACGATTAGGCTCCAACGTGGTAAGGCTATATACAGTATGTAACTTTGTAATTTGGTAACAATTGCATCAGTGGTTGTAAAGTTCTAGAAGGCTGAAAATACATACAAAATTCAAAATTAGGAGCATTTATTTGTTCATTGAGAGGGACAAAATGGCTGAGATTTGAAAGTTGAACTTACAGATTTGTTAGATTCGGGCCCAAGGATGATTCTTAGCTAGCTGTTATTTTTTAAATACAGTTTAGTTTTAAGGCGGCTCACCAGCTCACTGGTGCAGTGGTTGTGCAACCACTTGTGATGCCAGTGACCCAGGTTCAGAAGTGAGCTCTGGCCACTGGAGGGTTGGTCGGGGGTGGAGGATGAGCAACCAAGGACTGTTCACCTCTTCTGGAGGGACGGAGGGTTACAGTGCTCGGTATGTGTCTGGCCCATGGCCCCTAGTGGTATGCTGGGGAGGGATCGCCAGAGCATACAGAGGTCTGGGTGGAGGGAGAGCGAATGCTGACATTGGCCTGTGGGTGCATGGGTCAAAGTCTTGGTGCATTGCACACTGCATCCCTCCCGGGGACATTTACTTAAGAAAAATCCCTATGCCTCAGAACCTCTTAGCTTGGCCACTGACCCCAATGCATAGCCAGCGCAGGGTACCTTGGGCATTACTGTCCCCTGGGCTCTGCCATGGGGAATAAACACATGGGATGGAAGTCCTGCGTGGAGTGTGTTTGGGAGTCTGGACTAGCTGGGTCAAGTGTCTGCCGAGAGCTAGAAACAATAAATTTAACCAAACAAAAATACGGTTTAGTTTTTAAAATATTAACAAAAATAAGTTCCACTGTTGTAAATGTGTTGTGCAAAAGCTAAATGTATAAGTACATTTTCTCAACACCTATTCTCACATTATTAACTGCATATGACTGCTAGTACTCACATAATCAGTAAAAACAACAAAGTTTGCCCACTAAAATGTATGCAATGGCTAGGGGGATCAAGATAAAAGTTGTGTGAGGGACAGGGTAGGATGTGAGGATGTTACCACACTCACTGTCAGCTCAATTTTCTTTAAATGTTAGTATTTTTTCACAGAGCTAGTCATGAAACCTGTTTTTGTTTAAACAGGTTTTTCGCTCTCAGTGTCAAAATAAAATACTTCAAATCTGTTAGAAAAACAAACAACAAAAGCTTGATGGGTAGTGAGCTATGTACCACATTCTTGCCTGCTCACATAACGTTTACGCAATAACCCCAGCCATGCCTGAGTTTTGTGGTATTGGCAGCAGCTGGTGCCTAATTGTCCCGCCCAGCATTGTCAAATATGATTTTTGCCAATTGTTGCTGCCCTGTTCTACTACTGGTCTTCCCTCCTGCCTGATCCTTTGTAAATAAATCCCCCAACCTTGCCTTTCTGCACACATGCCACCCCCACTAGCATGCATACTTTAACTGTACTGTCCCTTGCTGCACATCCTACTGGTCACCTGGTACAGTTCCCAGATGTTTGACTGGAGTAATAAATCACCAATGGTGGGTAGCCAATCCCACCACTGGTCTCTCTGCATCTGCCTGACCCTTTCAAATAACACCTCTACCCTTGCCACCCTCTGGCATCATGCCTCTGTCTTCCCCTCACCGATCTCAGCTACTCCCACATCAATAAATGACTCACAGTGGGTGTGAATAAAATGCCCCAACCCTCAGCCACTCTCTGTGCACCCATGCCACCACCTCCACAGGCATAGACTTCACTGTCCTCACTGTGACTTCTCCAACTCCACCTGCAATGCCAGGCTGCTCCACCCAGACTGAAGGCTGTGAAAGATCTGTGCACATAACCTATGTCAGAAAATACACTAACTGTGCATGCTCAAAAACTGAGGGTTCAAATCAATATTTTCAACTCTGGCTCATAACGTGACCATTTGTGTCTGTTTTGAGCTCAAATTCTCAAGGGCACCAATAGTGGGACCCACCTCACAAACTCTAACTATAATTTTGTAACTGCACCCTGAGATATGTTTTTGGTGTGAATCCCAAAATGCATTTCGGGTGCATTTACAAAATGCCACTAAGTTTTCATGAAGTGGGTCCCAACATGGGGTGCCCTAAGAATCTGGGGATCATCCAATCAAAATGGACAAGGTATGAGCAATAGTTGTAAAAATGAGAAAATGTATCAGAACTATTTTTAAACTTAGATTTTTCAGAGTTTTTTTATTTTATTTTTGCTTATAATTTGGCTATTTTGGGGATTCTGAACTTAGTTTTCAGGGTGACAATAGTGAACATGTCAGTGGACTTAGGTTTTGTACCAATTTTTTTTTTTTAATTTGGCTTCAACTTGATCATTTATGGCTGTTTTGAGCTCAGAATTTTGGAGTGCTCATATCGGATTCTATCTCATAAACACATAAGTGTAATTTTGTAAATGCACCCTGAGACTGGGGTGGGGAGGGTTGGCATTAGGGCTGAAAAGCCCAAGGAACATTATACCACTGATTTGCCAATACACATGAAACTTTAACTCCTAAGTTATTCATTTTTTGATTGTCCATTTTGTGCTCTTGTAATCCTGACATATATAATATAAGGATTATGACATGGCCTTGACTGAAGATATCATATATTTATCTTCATGAGAAACTAATGATATAATATCTCACAAGTGCCCCTAGTATGATTGTTACAAATGCTGTTCTGTGTAAAACCCCTATTTTTCACCTTAACATGGCCTCCCAGATGGAATAACCTGTAATTTGGCATGCACATTTTATTATTTTTTATTTTGGTGAGTTCTAGCAGTCTCAAAAGTGGGCGAAAGAAGGAAAACTATGTCAAAAACAAAAACAAAAACACTTGGAGCTGTAGTCTGAAACTTGTGTGTCTAACAGAGTGGGATATAAGGTTGATTCTTCAACTGTTCTTTTTTATTTCTTTCAAGTTATTAATTAAATTAGTCAATTGTGAGTTGGTCTGTTATTGTGACTGGAAAACTCTGTTTTCATAATTGACAAACCCATTTTTGTATATTAGCAGTCATAAAAGTGGGTAAAATAAGACAAAACCCTGTGCATGAAAAAGGAAAAACCCAGTGGAACTGTAGTCTGAAATGTGTATTGTCAACAGAGGGGTATAAAGTTAATTCATCAAACGTTGTTTTATGGAAAAAGTCATAGTTTTTAAATTATTAATGAAATGAGGTTGCTCAGTGTCATGAAAACAGGGCTGGTTTTCATTACTTCAAAACCTATTTTGTGACTAGCAAACATGTTTTCATGAGCTATGACTTCTGCTCTCATGACACAGTTACTCTCAAAATGAAAAATGTAGATGGCTTTGCAGGCGACAGGTCTGGAGCAATGTGTATGATGATGCAGCTCCTTGGTGAGTAACCTGCAGACCCATTCACCAAGTCCACTACAAGTCTGGCACTGTGTGTGCAATGATGAAGCTGCTGTGAGAGTAAGCCTCAGGGTCACTTTCACAAAGTCCAGGGCAGGTCTGCAGTTGTGTGTGAGATCATGCAGGCTACTTTCTGAGTGGCCCAATGAGCCACTCTCAAAGCCAGCTACTGTACAGGTCTGTTGCAGTACATGTCACTATGGAATTGTGATCTGGGACAGCTGCACTATGCAGCTCTTCATGGGGAGTAAGAAAGGTGTCAGCTAAAGGAATCAGCTGTTGTACGGCTTTTTCAACAAGTAAGGAAATTAATTGCAAACAAACTATTTAATGCATGTATTAGGGTTAAACTACAAACTGTAAACAAGCAGGGAACTGAAATATTAGGGTTAAAAGTCCCTGGAACCTTGGCTAATCTGTGGTGTGGTGTTCCTCGGGTTTGAAAGACAATGCCATGAAATGGGTACCTGGTTAACAGAGCACAACATGAATAGTGCCAGTAAGAACAGTGCTGTAGAAACAGCGAAGTGAGGGAGGTTTCAGGGGGCAGAATCGCACACCCTCTGTACCTGCTAGCTCAGTGGGAGGGACTGAAGGGAAGGAAGAAGGATGTAAAAACATGATGCCTGGCTGAGCTGCTCTTGTGGCAGAAAGGGTTGGAGGCATAGATTGGCTTGGCTGGCATGGATCCAGAGGCCAGGGTTCTGTTCCTGGTCTCCGAGATTTGTATCTGTGAGACAGGCATAAATTATTTTTCTAAGTCCCATCTCATAGACCCCCTCCCCAAGTTTCAAAATTCCCCCATAATCCCCGACTCAGAGTTGATTATTTTAGTTATGGAGGTGGGGGCCGAGAACCCTGCAAACAGAATTAGATCAGTTTGTGTTGAATTCCTCATAGTGGTCCTTGGTGAGTGTGTGTGTGTGTGTGGACTGCTACCATGTGGATGCAGTGTTTTGTCAGACGCTGTTTCTGTAGGCATTCTCGTTGCCATGTTGTTGTGAGTGGCGCTGAAGTTTTGGCATTATCCTAATGTCCACACTGTCTTGTCACATAAAGTAAATTAATGTTGTTGTGTAGAAATACAGCCAGACTGCCACTCCCCAACAGCACTGGGAGCCAATCAGGTACCATTTTTCTGCAAGCCACACCTCCAGTGATTTTGAGCTAATCAAAACTCAGCTTTTATAACCGGAGCTGAGGAACTGCTCTGAGAATTAAGGGCTTTAGTTTCTGACACATACAGCATTGATTTACCACTGTATGGTTCTGAACTGGTAGACTTAATTTGCTCAGTGCTGTTGATAGTTAAACTGTATGGTTCAGCACTATTAAACAAAATGTACTCAGCTCTGTTGACATTTTACATTTTTTTGTGCTGCCATGTTGCCGTTCCTCCACCTCAGTAGCCCCCTCTGCTCCCACTCCCATATTAGCCGCGACTCCCTGATATCCCTGGCTTGCCCTCCAGGGCTGGAGCCACGGCATTGGCCCTAAGTGCAAAACTAATGGGATAGGTCAGGAGCTGGCCTGGGAGCTCATCAGAGCGGAGGGGTAGACATCATCCAGGCGGAAGGCAGCTGGCTTCCATATGCGGGGCAGGGACATACAATGACAACCAGCATCCATCCCGCTGCACATATTACATTATGGTGCCAGTCACTGTAGTACCCTGGCCTCCGCCAGAGGTCTGTCAAACACCGACACACTCCTGCCCTCCCACCAGAGAAAGAGAGCAGTCCTTGGGATGCTCAATCCTTCTCCCCTGAGCTGGCTCTCTGACAACCCGGTCCATTCCTGAACCTGGGTCGCCAGCATTGCAAGCGGAAATCCAACCACTGAGCCAATGAGCCGACCAGCTCTGTTGACAGTTAAACTGTATGGTTCAGCACTGTTAAACTTAATCTGCTCAGCTCTGTTGATGATTAATTTCCTGCTGATAGTTTAATTGCTATACCCCATTGGGTATATTGACTAACCAAATTACTTTGATTAAGTGATTGATATATCAGTGTGTAGTTATGTACCAGTCAGCAGGTAGTGGACCCTACAGGTCTTAAGGGTTTCTCAAGTCCTGTATCTGTGTAAGGCATCACACTATAATCAGACATGGCCATGCACCACTCCACATGGATGCCCCTTGCCAAAATACTGCTTGCCACAATATTACTTCCTGGGTCAGCTAAAACAGAAATGCATGGGAGGGCAGGAGGCAGTGCTCTGATGCAGGTGGACTTTACTCACTTTAAATCAGTCTCCTAGGGATACAAGTTCCTCTGTTCCACCTAACCCCTAGGACCTCAACCTATGTCAGACTTTATGCAGTGCATTATATAATAGCAAAAACATTTTTCCTTAATACATTTTATTGATTTTAAAAGATACAAAACATAGAGTACCATAAAGAAAACACCATACTGCATTAGTTACCAACTATACAGGAACCTATCAGCTATCGAAGGATAACATTCAAGTGAAGCTTACTAGGAAGAAGACATATGATGTTAGCTGAATATATTAGGTGAATACATTCTATTTCATTTCAGCATAACCATATTTTACAGAAAATATCAAGTTTGTCATTAACTGTGTAATAAATTATCTCATTATCAAATAAGAAAGTTATTTGGTTATACCACTTACTAAGTGTGGGTTCATTAGGTTTGTTTCAATTCCTTAACAGAATATGCTTAATGCACAGTGAGGCATGTGAAATCCAGATTTGTTTGATAGAATTTAGACCTAAGTGATTTGGAAATATTCCCAGTATAAATACTAATAGGGAGAAATGCACATGAGTGTGTCACATCTATACAAATTGTATGAACTGATTGCCAAAGAGATCTAAATCTGGGACAATCTCACAACATGTGCATTAAGCTTGCTTCAATTTGATTACACCTCCAGCAATTAGAGTTTTGTGCACATCCCATCTGAAATAACTTTTGGGGTTTCTACACCATCTATGTGGAATTTGAACTGAATAAACCTACACTGAAGCTCTTTGAATGTTCTGCAAGCCACCTTCCAGGTAGTCTCATTCTCATTCTGTAATATTGAGCTGTAGCTCCTCCTCCACACCTCCTTGGCCTTATTCGTTACCTGATTAGACAGCATAGAATTAGCTAAAAATGTATACATTAAACCTGCTTCTTTCCTAAGTGAGCCATATTTAATCAACTGATTCCATTCTTCACATTTAGGCAAGGTAAGATTTGGTAACAATATGCAATTCCTAGGGCTTCCTTAACTGAAGACAAAAATAGAATTGGAATTTATGTACACCATATTTGTTCCTGATTTCTTGAACGAAAGAAGGGACCCAGAATCCATATCTATAACCTGACAAACTTTAGAGATGCCTGCACCCAAGCAATTAGGGTTAGTTAATGTTCCATTACCATTTGTCAGCATTGGATTGTACCAAGGGTCATGAATTTTAGAGGGATTGTATCTGGGCTGATAACATTCATACTAGGATACAAGGACAAAAGGGGCAGTTAGCACACCTAGATCATCCCCCACACATGTGGGTATATCTAAACCATTTGGTGCTTTGAATTGAATTTTATTTTTAAGAATCTATAAAGAAGCTTGAATACACAGATTATCCCTCAGTTTGGGAGGGGTAGGTATGAACATAAGATCAGTGAGACAATATTTTATTTATTTATTTAGGTCTAGGCTTACAAATACCTCTGAGCTATGAGCTCTTTTACAAAGGTTCCACATCATCAGAAAAACAATATAAACAGGACAATAAAGTAAATAAGCCAAGACACACATGGTAGTCAGTCAGTTACAAGAACATGATAATGCATACATTCAAATCAATTTCAGCCAGAGGCACTGTCAGGACACACAGGGCATAGAAGGGAGGAGGGGAGGAGGAGAAGCATGAGAGAGGAGAAGGGGTATGGGAGGGAGGACAAGAGGATGGGTAGAGAAGGAGGAGGGGGACAAAGGGGAGGAAAGAGGGGGAGTGGGAGGAGCAGGGAAGGGTTAATAGTAGAAGTGCTATGTTGCTAGGAATAACGACGAGTGATTAGGTCCAGGTTTGGAGAGTGGATTAAGAGACAGTCACAAGAGCTTGAGGCTGAAAATAGCAGTCAGAGCTTGGATTTGAATGGGCCAAGTTTGGGTTCAGAGGTAATATCACTACTGAGAGCATTCAACCTGATTGGGGCCCTATGAGCGAATGATCTTTGACCCTGAGAGGTACAGCAGTGAGGGACCCATAGGAGTTGAGATTCAGAGCCTCAGGTGTGGTAAGGATCACGATGGGGGCAGAGAAGATCTCGAACTCCAGGAGGTGAGAGGACTAAGGCTATTTTCTTGGCCATCAGGCATGTTTGATATTTGAAGCGGTTTGTGAGTTGTAACCAGCCAGTTTGAGCATAGAGGTCACATGTGTGAGTGAGACAGTGGGCTCCCATGAGGAGATGGCATGCTTTGTTAAGAGCAGCGGAGATGCACCAGAGGGCAGTTACAGTGGGCGAATATGGGTGATCAGGCCTTAGTCTATTAAGGAGATAATTGAGCTCTGTACAGCTACTCTTAAGGCTTCCAGAGTAAGATATTGCCTGTGTCTGTAGAGTAGACCAATACAAGTATTTGCAGCTTTGGTGATGTTATCTATGTGCACACCACAAGATAAGTTGCTGTCAATTGTGATTCCAAGATATTTAAAAATTGTACCTGTTCAAGGGCAGTTCTAAGACAGTTGGTAATAGTCAGAGGATGTTGCCTGTGCTTATTGTGGGAGCTGCTGAAAAGCACATGCTTAGTTTTTTTTATAGTTTATTACTAACTTGTGTTTACTAAACCATTTATCTACGGAGGCAATTCAGAGTTGTAACTAGCTTTGAAAGGGTAAGGGTCCTTGTGGGTAATGAAAATAATTGTGTCGTCAGCATAGAGCAGGATTTGTTCAGGGCAGGATGTGGTAGACTGTTTAGAAAGAGACTGAATAGAAGGGGCCCAGGATGGATCCTTGGGACTCCTGAGTGAACAGGTCTTGAGTCAGAGTGGACATCTGTCATTTTGACTCTCTGAGAGTGGTTTTCCAGATAGCTTTTAAACCAGGCAGAGGAGTCAGGGAGAGTCCAGCATTAAGTAGCTGTTCAAATAGTAGAAGGTGGTGGACAGTGTTGAATGCTTTTGTCAAGTCGACAAAGACAGACTTGACTAATTGACCATGGTCCAGAGAACTGTGGATGGTACCGTGAATTCCAGGAGGGCAGAGGTGGTGCTATGCCCTTGTCTGAACCCATGTTGCTGTGCATAGGATCTTATGTTTGTCAAGGTATTCAAGTAAGTTGGTCAGCTACAATCTGTTCAATGGCCTTGGAGAGGAGGTAATATGGAGATGGGCCAGTAGTTCACGTGGAAGCCCTGTCACAACTTTGTGGACCGGGGTAACTGTAGCTGATTTCCATTTGTCAGGAACTGGCCAAGGCTGAGGGAGAGGTTAGAGATCCTAGTTAAAGGTGCTAACACTTCCTCAAGGGTAAGGGACAACAGTTTGAGGTTAAGTGAGTCCCCCTGTGTCTGGATTTCACCAGTTGCATTACGAATATATTTACTGGCTTCATGCATCATGACTACTTTAAAATAGAAAGGCAGGTGATTTGTTGAAGAGGAGAACACGCTGGATTGGTTGGGATGTTGTCCTCGTCCAAAAAGTCAGGAGGAGAACACTGCTGAGGTCCATGAATGCGGTATTGAAGGTATTAGCAATAGTTGCGGGTCCAGAGTTGTAATCCCATCAATGTCAAACAAAGTGAGACATTTTCAAAAGTTTCAGTAACCTCTTTGATATTATTCCAGAAAGCTTAACCATTGCCAAGGTGTTAGTAAGAGCTTCCTTAAAGTAGTTACTTTTCTCAAGGTGGATGGACCATGTGCGGTCATTACATGCTCATTTGTAGTTCTGAATGTCAGATTGTATACCGATGGCCCAGGCCTGAAACCAGAGGTGGTCCCTTGTTTTGGTTGTGCTAACAGGTCTGCAGAGAGCCAAGGGTTGCAATGGTCTTTGATTTTGCACTTTTGAAAGGCACATGGGAGTCACAGGCTGCATTAAAGGTGTTGATGAAATAGTCCAGAGCCAAGCTGGCATCCTTCGCACTGTTAATAGACATCCAGTCTTGTACTCTGAGGAGGGATTTGAGGAGTTCCAAATGCCCCGGCTAGGACTCGCTGGTGATTATATTTGGAGGAGGTTGCAGAATTTGTTAGACCACTCACAGATGACAGAAGAATGATCACTAGGTGTGTCTGGAAGAACAGAAATGTTAAAATACTGTTCAGGATGGCTGGTAGTACCCAATTCAATAGGGTACTTGTGCCCATTTATAGCTGTGTCTGGTCGGGAGTCAACCAGCTTGGAAGGTTTGCAGCAGAGATGGTGTCCTTCTGGCCCCATTTTTCAGGTGCAAGCCAATTGATGTTAAAATCTCCATCAGGATTGACTCTAAGCCAGGAGGTTGGCTTTGGATGATGTCTAGGACAGAAATGAGACTGTTCCCTTTTTCTTTCAGAGGGATGTACACAGATGCAACTGTAAGGGCCTTGTTATGGGCCTCTAGCAGGATTTTAATGGCTAGTATCTGTGCAGATGATTCCAAGGAGGAGGCAGACAGGGGTGACCCATGAGTGTCTCCTTGAGATAAATTCACATCCCCATCTCTCTTTGTTGTCCTGTCTTGTCTGAAAATGGTGTAACCAGGCAGGGCAATAGCGAGGTCAGGGATTCTTGGTGTGAGCTAGGTTTCAACAACCATAAGGACATCAGAATTATGTTGGTTAGCAAAGACTTGTAGCATGTCAAGTTTAGGGAGGAGGCTGCAGATGTTAAGAGATGCTAAGGAGAGCACCCCAGTCACTTTAAAGGGGCAGTTGTACTTGGTGGGTGGGGCCAGGGGTTAGGGTGAACATTACCAGATAACAGTAACAGCAGGAGCTGGAGTTTGAGCAGTCACAATCTTAACTGCCTGAAGGTAAGCCTGTCTGTCTGCTTCTGACTGGAGTTCAGGCTGAGTTGTTGATGATGGTCCAAGAGAGAGTCATGAAAGACAAAGGTGGGAGAAGAAGTGTATGGGTGCGTGATACCCTATCCTGGATACAGGGTGAGACCTGTCATTTAACGTGGGGCTTATATAAGATGTGGGTAGATCAGAGGATGGGGTGCCTGAGGAGGTAGAGTTGTTCAATCAGGTAGCTGGGGGGTAGGGGGGTAAAGGCTTCCAGTAGCAGGTTAGGGGTATCAGTGATGAGAGGACAATTAGGTGAAGAGGCAGGTAAGTCATCTTCATTGCATTCAGATGGGTACAACTAGGACTGAGGAACTGTGTCTGAAGGTTGAATACTAGTGGTTGACAGGGATTAGGAGCTACTTGGAGGATTGAGTAATTAGAGTTGGAAGCAGAAGCAGGGGCTGTGGAGAAAACAAGAGATGGGGTAAATGCAGTACAGAGGAGAATAAGTTAGGGTGGCTTAAGTTAAGAGGAGCTCCTTATAAGTTTACCCAATGGCGATCAGGCAGAGAGGGTCGGGTGAGTGGGAGGAGCTGGGGTGTATTTAATTAATATTGGGGTGGGGACAGGCAAAATGTACAGTTCAGTATACATGTTTAGATCAGTAGGGGTCTCAGAGCTCTGAGTGGAAAGGAAGAGCAGGGGCCAATCAAAGCCAAGGCCGAATTGAATTGTCCAATGGTGAGAGAGCAGTTGTGGAGCAGTGGCCAATGGGGCTCCAAAGCACTTTCCAGGCTGGTCCAAGGCTTACCCGGCTTGCTGGAAGTCAAGATGGGCTGCAGAGGTAGTGTGGGTGGCTGGCTTCTCAAACCGCGCGCTCTGAGAGGAGGTGTCGGAAGCCCGATCAGGGACTGACCTGCAAGGAGGAATTGGAGAAAAGTGTTAGAAATTATAGCAGGGAAACAAAAGCATGGTGAGGTAGATAAATCAGGAGGTGGGAGAGGAAGAAAAGAAGGCAAAGATTTTAGCAGCAAAATGGGGTTGGGCAGCCAGACCACTAAATGGCAATCAAATTACCCTGGTGCCACAGTAATGAATAGGGATGGATAGGCATAGTAGGAGAAGGTCAGGAACATGAGTGAGGTCAAGAATGAGAGAGAATGGAGAGGCAGTGAAACAAAAGAAAAGAAAATTACAGTGAAGAAATAAAAAAATGAGGTTCAGAAGAGCGTGAGCACCCAGAGGAGGAAAGTTAACAGCAAAGGGATACTGCACAATACAGTTACACTCTACAATATTTTAGCATGTAGCAGACAGTTCAAAAACCATAGCCAGTAATAATTAGCAAAACCCTGACAGTTCAATGCAAATGTTTCAATCAGTAAGGGTCCAGAGCCTAAATAGAAAGAGGAAGAGCATGGGCAATCGGTGCCAAGGCAAGTTGAACTGTCCAATGGTAAAGAGCAGTTGTGAGCTGGCAATAGGAGCGCCAAAGCACTTTCCTAGCTGGTCCAAAGGCTTACCCGGCTTGCTGGAAGTCCAAGGTGGGCTTCAGAGGTGGAGTGGGTGGCTGTTTTTGAGCTGTGGCCTCTCTGGAAGGCGTGTCAAGCCTGATCAGGGGCTGACCTGGCTTGCTGGAAGTCTGAGGTGGGCTGCAGAGGTGGCACAGGTGGCTGACTTCTGAGCCGCAGCCACTCTGGGAAGAGGTGTCAGAAGTCTGATCAGGGGCTGACCAGCTTGCTGGAAGTCCAAGGTGGGCTGCAGAGGTGGCGCAGGTGGCTGGCTTCTTGAGCCACGGCTGCTCTGGGGTGAGGCTTCAAGCCCAATCAGGGGCCGACCCAAGCTTGCTGGAAGTCTGAGGAAGGCTGCAGAGAGGGTGCGGGTGGCTGGCTTCTCAGCCATGGCCACTTGGGAGGAGGCATCAGAAGCCTGATCAGGTGCCTACCTGGCTTGCTGGAAGTCTGAGGTGGTCTGCAGAGGTGGCATGGAAGACTGGCTTCTTGAGCCACGGCCGACCTGGGAGGAAGTGTTGGAAGCCCTATCAGGGCCAGTCCAGCTTGCTGGAAGTCCAAGGCAGGCTGTAGAGGTGGTGCAGGTGGCTGGCTTCTCGAGCTGTGGCCACTCCAGGAGGAGGCATTGGAAGTTGATCAGGGGCCGACCCGGCTTGCTGGAAGTCAAGGCAGGCTGTAGAGGTGGTACATGTGGCTGGCTTCTTGAGCCATAGCCACTCCAGGAGGAGGCATTGGAAGGTTGATCAGGGCTGACCTGGCTTGCTGGAAGTCCAAGGTGGGCTGCACAGATGGTGTGGGTGACTGGCTAGCGAGCCGTGGCGGCTCAGAAGGAGGCGTCGAAGCCGATCAACAGTGTTTTCAATGTCAAGCTATAAGGGCTGATAATAGCCTTTATTTGGTGGTTCCACCAAATGAGCTAGAGATTTTTTAACATGAATGCATATTGGTAATGGTCCACCATGGGAGGATGAACCTACCCATATCTTGAGGGGCTCTTAATTTGGAAAAGCTAAGTCTTGGAGGTTTATTGTTCCAGAGAAGTTTCTTAACTATCCTTTCTATATTTCCAAAGTATTTCTTATCTAATGAGATCAGTAAATTCTGAAAGAAATAAAAGATGTTAGAGTGCTACCACCATTTTAATTACATTGTTCCTTCCCCAAGAATGATTGGTTGCTTGTCCCATCTAATTAGATCTAATTTGATATCCTTCAAAGGCCCTGTTCACCTAGGGACCATTTATAAAATGTTACTAAAAACGTTTTATAAATTGGTCCATAGCACGGTTGTCAGAGCGTTCACACTCAATTCAGACAACCGTGCCAAGTGGAAGGGGTTCCCAGGCATGACTGCGACACCAGCTCAAAGCATTATGGGTTCTGGTTGGTGTCGCAGTGAATGACGAGATGCTCGTGAACGCACACCAAAACTGATCGGGACAAAATATATGGGCAGGATCAGGGATTCTTCCACTGCACAGCGGTGCCTGTAATGTATAATTTGTTTTTATTCTGTAGCTGATGAAATGGATTTTCTCACGGAGGGTGCCTTAACTCATGTTACTGCACGGTTTGTGTACACACTGCTGTTAACACGGATTAAGCCAACCATGTTTAGCTAAAACCATGCTAAAGACCACCTCTTAGCAGGGTTTTAGCATTGTTTTAGAACATGATTGTAACACGGTTTTACCCGTGTTAACGTGTGAACATAAACCATGTTCGGGACCTTAAAACAGTTTAAGGCAGTTAAACTGTTTTAAGCTTCCTACTGAGAAAATGGCCAAAGTGGAACAAAATTCAGTTCTGCAAGACTTCCTAACTGCATGGAAATCTGCAGACCTAAATATTAGATATTATGTTTAAACCATTTTTGTCCAGAACTCCTTCCATGCTTTCCCTAATTATTGTGTTTAGATTATTAGACAATTATTGAGTTTTCCTCCAGTTAGTTTTAATGCCGGAAAGCTCTTGGAAGCATTCTATGATTAATTTAATTGTTTACCAGATTCCACTGGCCTACTAATGTAACTAGTAAGTCATACACAAAAATGTTTGTAATGACCAAGTTTAAATCTAGTAATGCCAGGATGGATATTAATAGATTGGATTAAAGGTTCAAAAGTCATGATAAATAAGTAAGGAGACAGGGGCCAACCCTGCTGGTGCATAAACCAGGTTGATTGGGGTGAAAGCATATCATTAGTTATGACTTGTGTTGTTGGAGTGTCATAAATCATAGATACTCATGTAATAACATTTTCCCCACAGCCAAATTCCGACAAGGCCTTTAACATATATGGCCACTGAATGGAGTCAAAGGCTTTAAAATATCAAGGGAAAGCACAATGCGTGGCTTCTTTCTGTTTATTGGCCCACCAAATCAGATTAAGGAACTGGCGTTTGGAATCTGTGGTATCCTGTGATTTCAGTGAATCAATTTCGTGAGTCAAAAGCGTGACTAAAATGAACGAGGGTATTCACAGTGCCAGTAAATGTCAGCGAGAAAGGTTATTATGACGAATCACCAGTGGGAGAGCAGTAGTGTCAGTGCTGAGGATTACAAGAGGCATTTTGGTGGGTACCAAGTGTGCTGACAGTGTACAAATGTTGCAGCTGACTTCTCCCCCACCTTCTCATATTTTAAATGCACCCTCCCAGTTGCCATCCACCCCATCCCTTGTTTCTCCCTGTCCCTGGTTCGACAACCCTCCCCAAGTTGGTTATATATTTTCATGGGATTGAAAGGGCAAAGCCCCCACAAAATAACTTGACATACAAGGTGCCTTTCTGCTGTTTGGCACCTGATTAGCTCTTTTCTTTAGGCACTGCAAAGTGACCATGCTGTTTTTATCTTCACGATTCTGTACTTGCTCTTTTGCCATCACTATTTTGTATTGCTTCAAATCGAATAGAACAGGAATCTGTCCCAACCTATTTTGTATGAAACCCACTAGTTCTCTCCTTATTATTTTTGAAATAATATTTTGCATTCTCTTGGCCAGAATTTTAGTGAAAATTTTATAATCTGTGTTCATTAACAAGATTGGTCTATAGCTAGAGCAGTCATGTGGATCCTTGTCTTTTTGTGATTAAAGTAAGAAAGGCCTCTTTCATCATGGGTGGCAAACCTTATCATGCAATATCTCTGAGAAAGTGAGACGAGACTATTCATAAGTACAGGAGTGAAGGTTTTGAAGAACTCCCAGGTAGTCTGACTGGCCCAGGTGTCTTACCTGGTGGTAGCTCCTGATTAGTCTGCATAGTTTCCTCCCACTAATGTAGCTTTCCTAGTTTGACTTTTGTCTTGTGGGCTTATAGTGGGCAATTTGTTTTGCAAAAAGGTGTCTAGTTTTGAGAGAGAATGAGCCTCTTGCTTGGAATAAATAGAGCTATAGATTTTTTAACTCCTCATTGTTGTCCTTTTACTTAGAATTTGCCTGAAATGATCTTTTGATATAAGGGATTATATTCTGTTGCTATACTTTTCTAAGTCTGAAGGCTAACAGTTTACCTGCCTTATCACCCACCTCCCAATACTTTTGTTTAACCCTAAAGGGAGCATACTCATCTTTCTGAGAAAGGATAGCATTAATTTCTCCTTGTAGGGTTGCTATTTCATGCAATAATTCTCTTCAGACATCTTCGAGGACTTAGATATATGGGTAAAATCCTCAGTGTTTTTTTTTCTTCTGTAGACGTTCCTGTTCTCTTTCTTTTTTTCTGGTACAGGATAAATTTATAATCTGACCTCTCATAAATGCCTAGTAAGTCTCCCAGATACAAGCATGTGATACCTCCCCATTGTCATTAATACCAAAAACTCATTCGTGGTCTCTGTGTTCCAATCCCAAACTTTGGTTCTCGTAAGAGGCTTGTATTAAGTCTCTATTTGTGGGTCTTATCATTTAGAACATCATTGTTAAATACATTTTAATTAATGCATGGTCAGAGATTGTGATACTATATATATATCAGCATCTGCATTAAAGTTTGTCAGTTTATTACAAACAAATATAAAATCAGTTTGACTGTATGACTGATGTCTATAAGAGAAAAAGGAATAGTCGTGATCCTCAGGATGTACCAGTCTCCATCAATCTGAGAAGCTTACATCAACTAGCAATTTCTTGAAAGCTAATCTTGCTTTTGTTACAAACTGGACAGATTTACAGGATGATCTATCAAGGATAGGGTCCAAAATCGTGTTGTTGTCCCCACTAACACTTAGATCATAACCAGTTTGGTTATTACGCCTAAGGTTAAAGAGTTAGAAAATTCCCTTGATCAATGTTCGGTGCATACATTTTGCAATGCTTATTTTATGCCCTGTTAGTGTTCTAGTCAGGATTTGGTATCTTTCATCAGAGTCAACTAGAGATTGTGTTTCACAAAGTTGACAACTTTTCTAATCAATATTGCTGTGCCTCTTTTCTTAGTGGAAAACAACAATGTTCTACCTGTCCTGACCATAATCTTTGTAGCTTATCTGCCACAACTTGTGTGAGATGGGTTTCTGAATAAAGACTATGTCTGCTCTATTTTGTTAAGATACAATGGAAAATGGTATTATGTTATCAGGGATCCTTGACCTTTACATTCCAAGATGTGATTATATATCACAACATTTTACAGGTAATTCTGGCAGTTCACTTGCATCCAAAATACAGGAAAAATAAAGTAAATACAGATAGCTACTATCAATAGATATTAAGGTTGAAGAATCATATTTGCATAGAGATTATAACAATAAAAATAATAACTTATTTATAGACAAATAAAGGTATAAAACTACCTACGGCAGTATAGCATAAACAATTCTGTAATAGAATCAACACTCAAAACTTCAAAGAACAAATCCAATAGTAAAGTTAGGTTCCAAAGTCCAGTTACTAAAGTAGGATGACTGTCTACCTGAGATTCCAATTGCAATACTGGACAAATGTCCATTGTACCATGGCTGTTCAATTAAATACTGGGAAAAAGCAGCCTCAGCTCTGCAATCAAAACACATGCCTAGTATTGATGTCCACTAAATTTGGTTCCACCAAATATAAGATTTACATGGTAAAAGGAATGTTGAGGAAGGTTATTAAAATAAAACAAAAAACACCCACATATGAAGAACATATTCTAATCATTATGTTGAAATGTGACTGTGCAGATATGGCCAAGCAGCCACCCCCTAGATAGCCTTACAAGAACAATCTAGTCCAAGTAAAAGAGAAGTATGTCTTAACATTGATGCTCAGCAGTCAGTGTAATACTTTCCTCTTTTACAAAAGTAATGAGAACTATTGTTTTGCTTGCTCATTTTGACTACCAATAATGGTCCAAGAGACTACCCCAGCTACCTGGGACCCCTCATGGGGCATCATGAAGTAGTTCCAGGCTATACCCTGCATTTCCATGAAGTCAAGAAATTACCAAAAGTTGGAGGAAGATAAGTGAGCTGTTCAGAGATCCTTGCTGAGGGATAAGCAACCAGATGACTCTGTAAGTGAGCATTGTTACAAGTATGCTCTTACAACTATAAAAGAGAGTTCAACACTCGTAGTGTCTATGTAGGTGCTACACACCCACCCTGCACAGACATCAGACTAAATACTACAAAGAACCTCCAGTAATTATACCCAGTAAGTATACTAGCTAGGTGTTCATTAGAGCTGGAACGCTTAACAGGAGAAAATGAACATTCTCGACTCAACACTAACAACAATAAATAACAGTTAGATAGTTCAGATGTTATCGAATTATGTTCTTAAGAAGTTGATCCACTCACTGCTTGCTCTATTAGGACAAACTAAGTTGATTAAGATAAAAAAGAACATTGCTTCTGTTGGGAGTTCACAAGCTAGAGTCTTGCTTTGGAGGAGGACCAGTAGGAGAGGTAAAGCTACACTGCTGACTTTCTCTGCTCCGAGATCGATTCTATTTCTTCTGAGTTACACTTATTACTTATTACAGGTAACTAGCAATTCCTGATGAGAGGCTTATTTTCTGGAAAATACCTGTGCTCCAAGTGTGTTTATGTGGCACATTCAATTGCACAGCTTGAGAGTACAAGTCGGGGGTGAAGGAAATAATCAGAGTCCAATCTGGTATAAGATCAGGGGACCATCTGATTGCTCTATTTATGTGTGCACCTCTGGCAGTAGGTATTGTCTCAGAGTTCATTGAGCATGCTGCAGAATGTTTAGGACTGATGTTCTTTGATTGAGTAGCACAAGATGTGTTTGAATTTCAAATTATGTTAGATGGAGAAGGGTTGTCAATCAGTCTCTAGAACCCAAACCTTTAACAAATTTAAATTCATTGCCTCAACTGCTGTATCAAATGCCAACACAGTCCCATCGAAGCCAATGATAGTTAGTGTGGCCAGGTACTTAAAGTAATAAGTTAAGCCCATTTTAATTAAGTTCTGTTTCACTTCAATAAAAGTTTTCCTACATTCTATTATTTCAGTTGAGAAGTCTTGAAACAACTGAATCCTGCCCTCTCCCAAAACAACTGTTTTCTGTCCCTGTCAATCCTTAAAATGTCATCCTTTATAGAATACTGGAGAAAATATGCAATAATTGGTCTGGGTTTATTTCCTTTTGTGGTCGGGGCCCAGGAATTATGGGCCTTTCGATCTCCAGGGCCAGGGCCACGGTAATTCAACACAGATGGTAGAACTTGTAGAAAGGTGATATTTCCTCCTTCATCCCCTCAGGCACCCCAAAATGTGTATATTGTTTCACGACCTCGGTTTTCAAGATCATCCATTTTGTTCGGAAGATAACTGATTTGCTTTTCTGGTAATTAATCTTATCTTCATGTTGCTTGATTTACCGTAGACAGCTTTCCCAACTTCAGATGACATAATGTCCTTTTCCGGCTGAATTTTAAAAATGTTGTAAAATGCATAAAAGTATTTGACAATAGTTAAAAGGATGATTTTCTGATTACTAGTGCCTACATCTAAAGAACCATCTGTTTGAGGGTGGAAAATAATTTTGATCAGCTTATAATAACAAATAAAGAAGGGCAGAGCTGAGAAGCCTTTTTATATGCTGCCATCTTCTTGGCACTGCGTCATGCTCTCCATGATAACAAAAACTGATGGGAGCTACACCATCCAACATGGCTCCCCTGGCCACAAGGTATGCTTTAAATATCGCTATCGCACAAAAAATCTGAGGTTAACCCAAGGCCCAGGGTTCTAAAACACTTATACTAGTGCTTTTCCTCCTGTCAGGTAATAGCCACTCTAACCCCAACTGGAAATAACAACCCAAGCATTAACCAAAAGGAAGCTAAAATAGTCTTCCTTAACAATGGTAGTCTACTCCTCAAACTCTCCTTGTTGGAAGCTTGGGTGGCACTTGTTAAACCTGATGTAACTTCCCTAACAGAAACCTGGCTTACTCACAGAATCCCAGATGCCGCTCTTACCTGGCTGGTTAAAATGTATTTAGGAAGACTGTCAGGACAAATGGGGAGGTGGCTGTCTAATCTACCTTAGAGATGATCTACAGAGTTATGAAATAAAATGACAACCCTCACAAGAGACTGTGAATGCCTGGGAGTTAAACTAATACTTGGAAGGGTCACAAATTTCTAGTCATAATGACAACGATAGTATACCGCCAGGCAAAACCAATCTGGCCTCGAATTGCTCACTAGACACTTCAAACAAACCAATCATAATTGGGAAACTATAGTCACTGAAACTTTAACATCAGCTGGATAGCCAAGCCAAGTGCAGCCCATAGGGACACAGTGGCTAGCCTGTTCCTAACTCAAGTAGTCACTGACTCCACCAGGACCAACTATAAATGGAACTAAAACTTTAATTGACTGGATCCTGGCTACTCACCCAGATAGACTAATAATAGTTTCTGTTCTTCTAGACTCCATCAGTGACCATTCCCGGTACAACGTGTGTGGATGGCAAAATCCCAAGCCCCACCCTCCCCTGAACCATCACTAGCAGGGTTCTTCACAAAGATAAGATTACTGACTTTAAGGTTACCATGACCCAGATAGACTGGAGCTTTCTGACCATCACCCCTGATATTGACACTACTCTTGACTACTTCATAAACCAGCTCAAAGCTCTCTGCAACAAATTTGATCCTCTTAAAAAGCATGTGGTTCGAGGCACAGCAGCAGGGTGGGTCACCCCGACCTATTAACCCAAATGTGCATCAGAGATAACCAGTGGCACCAGGCAAGAGAAACAGGCTCTAAAGTTGACCTACAGAGGTACAACGTTGCATGCAGTAGGTGCACTAATTTGATATGAGAGGCCAAAGCCTCACACAGTAAAGAGCAGCTAACTGGGAACTGGAGTAACAGTAAAATAGGTTGGGATAATATAATAGAACTCCTGGCAAAAGTATAAAAGCACCCCCAAAATGCTCAGTACTGATGGCACAGTCACCTTGGACCCAGCTGAGATAGCTAACAAATTCAACAAAACCTTCACTGATCTTAGCTCTGTCCTCCTTCCAATAATGGGCTAGGGGCATGAAAGGGATGGACAGGACTACCTAGTAGTTCTTACCATGACCTTGGTTACCCCAAATTCTATTTCAAGACTACCACAATAACAGATACTCTCAAATATGTTAAAAGGGTTTTATGGAAAACTAGAGTTGGGGGGATGATAGACATGAAATTGCTGTCCCTGGCACTTGAGAAACTTTCCAAGCCCTTTACTAAGTTATTCAACGTTTTACTGTGGTTTTCCTAGTTCAAGGGAATCTGGGAAACTGCATTAGTGACACATGTTCAAAAGTGGAGACTGCTCCAACCTGGCCAAATACAGGCCTGTCTCTGTCCTCTCCCCCGTCCAAGGCCATAGAATGAATAGCATCACACTAACAAGTCAACTACCTGTGCAAGTACAATATTCAATGCCCACAACAGGATAGATTTAGAAAGCATCACAGCACTAGTAATGCCCTGTTAGAATATACCCACTTTTGCACGAGGCCCTTGATGGTGGTCACCTGGTTGGATCTATATCATTGGATTGACAAAAGCATTTGATCTTGTTCATCATAAGCTGCTACTTGACGAGCCTCCTTACTTGGCTTCTCACAGGACACAGTAACCTGGTTCCGTAGCTACCTCACCAACTGTTCAGAATGTAAAGGTTGAAGTCTCTCTCTCTAATGTGAAAACATTTCTGTGGGCATGCCACAAGGCTTTATTCTTGACCCCTCCTTTTAGTCTATTCATAAACAGACTCCTAGAGGCCTGTCTGATATCTAAGGTGCTCTTATACGCTGACAGTGCTGTTATCTACACCAGTAGTGCACAACAGGTGAAACCATGTTCTGACCTCAAAATGACTAAGTCCTTAGAGAAATGGTTCTCATTAAATAAGCTGGACCTAAACTACAAAAACCAAGACCATGCTGTTCTCAGGGCCCCAAGTGAAAAAAGGATCCCTCCCTAGTCATTCTATATTATAAAGGAGATAAATTGGAATAGGTCGAATCTTTCAGATATTTAGGTGTTACCCTGGAAGACACTTTATCTTTCTCTCCACACATGGACAACATTGTTAGCCTTGTGAACAGAATACTAGGCACACTCTTCAGGAATCACCTGAACCTCACCACTGAAGCAAGGTGTCTTGTAGAATTCTGCATTGTCCTACCAATTCTACATTCGGCCTCCCTGTCTATGCAGCAGCTAGTGACTCTGTACTTAACAGAGTTAGGGTAGTGCTTAATAAGGCTTGTTGCTTTGCACTTCGGGCTGTGATGCTTGCACATAGCTGCTCCTTTATACCCTGAATAACTGACTCCCCTGCATGAAAGGCTAAGATATCAGACCAGTTTACATGCAAAAAAAGCACTATTGCCTTACCCCATTAACCGTTTGTAACTTCTTCTGCCCCATTAACAACCAATACACTACCAGGAGTATGTCTAGGAATGCTCTAAAGATGCCTTTCCATAAAACTAGCCTGCAAAGTGCTCCTGTGCAGTAAGGGCATCTAAATGACTCAACGACTTGCCTGAAACCCTTGTAGGACTCCCTAAAATTGCCCAATTCAAGAAAGTGCTGAGAACAGAACTCACAAAAGTACCAAATGCACCTGTTATAGCTAATTAGGCCCTCTTGGCTCATTCACTCCCCCACATCCCATGAACTGTGCACACAAGTACCTAGGGCCTCCAATGCTCGCTGCTGATTATGGTCCCCTGGAGCTGCTGTTTTCCAGCTACTGTACCTTTCCTATGTTCCGCTGACAATGCTGTACATGAGCTGCTGGTTTCTACTACTGACTATACCGATGAGCTGCCGTTACTGTATTCATTAACTGTAACGAACTTGAGATTACTGTTTTATGAATCATCTTCTAGACTGGATGTGGAACCTTTGCAAATGAGCACTTGTGCTCAAAGGCGTAATCAAATGAAGAAATGTATAGAATAAATAAATAAAAGAAATGCTGTGTACTTTCCAGCACTATGCTGTAGCACTACTCTGGACAACTTATGGTCATACAACTGTATTCAATTGGTTTTATTATGCTCTACTTATAGTTCCTTGATGGACGTTTTCCTTAGCTGTTGTATTGAGGTTCCTGACTTAATTTCTGTAGTGTGCATTATGCGCCTCCTTCAAACCTGTTTGCTATGTAGTCTTTTCGGATTTACCTGAAAACAGGCATGACTTTGTTTAGTGTGCTAACCAGGTGGGTCAATAAAAACGAAATAAATGACACAGCATGGCTTGGACAGAGGGTGCAACATTAGGATAATTCCAACACTGCACAACTTGATCATTCAAACACCAAGGAAGACCACATCACAGATTCACCAAAGTTGCAGGACATTAATAAAAATCAATTAATAAATAAACATATTCTCTCTGTCTCTCTCTCTCTCTCTCCTCTCTCTCTCTCTCTATATATATATATATATATATATATATAAATATATTAGAAATATATAAATATATACACACACACATATATATATATACATATATACATACATACATACATATATACAAGTATACATATATATATATATATATATATATATATATATATATATAAGTTTCTCAGTGAACAATCTCACTTTGTGAAAAGCATATGGCCTGAATGATGTTGCAACAGATTATATGATTGTTCAGTTTCACTTTTATGCTCCTTGTGGCCTTCAACATTTGAAAAGGAAACCTATTTTTATAAATAATATGGGGAAACTGGTGGAAGTCTGAGTGACCTTTTTGTTGTTAGTCACCCTGTGGGTGTGCTCCAGTTATTGTTTTGTAACACTTACCCAGAAGGAATTTCTTTACAATAATTGTTTTTGACCCATAACTGGTTTGGAGCTTGCCATGTGTTTTCATAACAGCATCATATTAGGCTTGTGCATGTAGGTTTCTGTCAACATCCATTGCATTTGTAAACATGACATAGTAACACACTAACCCAAAATCAAAACAGAACTTCATTTGGCTCAAAACATTTATTGATCTGTAAGAAGAAGAGCTGTAAATAGCATTAGACATCAGCGAGGACTAGCTATTATTTCTTCACAGTCAGAAAAAACAGCTCTACTGTGCAGAGTGGCTATTGATTTCCTTAAAAGGCAGTTTTCAAAAGGACAAAAAGCTACTTTACAACAGCACAAAGAGGATACAATTGCTAATTGGCCATTTATGTAACACATATTCAAACGTGGTTATATAGTAGTCATTATAGTTAGAACTATCCTGTCGAAATAAAAAAAGTTGCAAGTACTTATGGCATTATGTGAAAATGGACCTTTCTTGACTGAAATAACAAAGAAAAATAACAGAAGAACGTGGTATTACAGGATGCATGGGCCAATTAAATGATGAAATATGACTTAGAGATATAAATTATTATAGAAGGATGGAACCTAATTTGGATGCTGAAATAAGGGTTATTGAGCTTGGTACTAAAGGACAAATAGATCTGCTTAGTATGAAATGAATATTAGAAAAGGTTTGCAGAATGCTCAGTAGAAGAGGAGTCTAGACTGAAACGTGCACAATACCTAGTAGTATAGGACAGACAGACTAGCTTACTATAGACTGAACACTGGAACATGGAAACCTAATTTTATTTTCATTTCATTTTCAAGTTTACTTTTATACCTGTAGGTGAGATGAGCAGTACTGTCCATTTTCACAAGCCGCAAGTTTGGCAAAAATATAAAAATACAGCCAATAATAATGTGCACATACATTCTCAACTACTCTGCATCATAGGACAAATAAACCAGTCCAGATTGATAACTGGAATAAGGGTTACAGAATGAATGCTCGGTGTCAAAAGGTTGAAAAATCCCATCTTCTGGTTGGCTGGGACTCATGTGATTACCATATGGTATCTACATGGTTCATCTGCACTCTTCTATCATGTGGTATGGGGCACGTGCATGGGGTCCAGCGGTAAGTTTTTTTCACATTTCTTTAAAATAATGCTGAAATGTTCATAATGTTCCACAGTAGTGGTAAGGTGATTCCATGGTAAGCTCATGATTTGGCTTATGAGGGGTCGGATTACCTTACAATACTCCAGCAAGGAGTCATCAATCACATTCATATTCAGTAGCCAATTACCCAGAGAGCTGGTAGCAAAAAGGATATTAAAACTTTGGATGCTTCTTCCACAAGGAAAGTAGAAGGTAACAATGAAATAAACTAATAGAACAACTAAAAAGGGCAGGGAATACAGCAGACATTTTGGCCATTAATCTTTCATTGGGAAATACCTCTAGAGAAAACATGACAACAAGCATGTCTTGATCTTACTAAATCTGTTTCTTAATAAAAGCCTATGCACTAGCCAAGATGTCAGCTTCAACCCATTTTCCTTTTCAGCGTGTTGTTTGATAGCACTCTCAGCTGAATACAAATAGCATAGGTAGGGCAAGTGACCTTACTGGCCATTTGGCTAAGTACAGTTTTTAATGAAGGGCTAACTGATTGGCCAGCTTACCATTATTGAGAATGCACCAAGATTCTAGTTACTACTGTTTTGGCAGCTTCCTGCTGCCATGTATTCTAGGTGAATGGGTACCTGACCAAGTAAAGATATAAATTCCATATGAGCAGCACATACAGCAGCAATGCATGTTATTTTGAACCTGTATTTTTAAAGCCATTTAGATTGTCCTTGTTCTCCTGTCTTGTAAGACCCCCTTTTCCTTGCTTTGAGTCTGCTTTAGAATTTTTCTAAGATCTGAAATTATTAAAAGAGCAATCCTTCTAATTTGTCTATCTCAGGCTTTTATCAGTATTTTCAGCTGTTTTTGAGCACCCATCATTTAACATCCCTGCTCTTGTGACTAAGGTGAACAAGCATGCTATGAAACTCCTTCACATTATGGGACACTGGGTGTTGAAAAACTGCTGCAAATACTGGTAACTCATGGTCATTGTGACCACTTAGTGCCACCAGCAACCTTGCAACCATGTCGAAGCTAGGGCTCAGTGGAGGTCATAATATCTTAATCCATGGATGCAAATGGAATTGCATTAGGTAGGAAAGTGAGCTAGGGCTGCAATACAAATAGCCCACAGGGTGCAGTTAAAATCAAGCAGTAAGGAGAGGATGCAGTGCTGGCATGAGAGCAGCACCCCACTGGAGGGATCAGGACTGGGTAGTGGGCCAAGAGAAACACAAGTGAGGGGACTCACTGGAGTAGGGGGAGTTTCTCTGAAAGCCAGGGACTGCACATCATCAGGGCAGCAGTGTGGGGTCACTGGACCACCAAGATATTGACCTTTGGGCCACTGGAGGTGGGAACCACTGGCACACCTGGGCCCTATGGAATGGAAGGGGATAGGGTGGGATGGCTTCCAGGCATGTCAGCACTGGGCAGACCGGCTTGCAGAATGCCATGCTACAACCAGGTTGCAGTTGCAAACCTAGCATATAGAGAGGGCAAATGCCATTTATGCCTAAACATCTAGATCAGTGGTCTGCATTGCATCTTTGTTGCAGCGGGGAGCATTTTGTTTAGCATTAGTAAGTAGCAGTGCAACAGAGAATCCAGAGCAAGTAGTGCAACAGAGTCCAGCTTCAACTTTTTGTGCCACCATCCCAAGCTGAGAATGGGGCCTGCAGTGTTTTATACTGTCAAATTAGGAGTAAAAACACGTAGATGTTCCTGGTGTTCCAAATTCACATTTTTTATGCATTCTAAAACATTTTCAAGGCTGTCTACTGGCACAAATACATTCTTAAATATATAGAAGCATTGTTTGAATAATTTATCCTATTATGTCATGTCCAGCTAAGAATACATACAGGATGACAGTGAGGAAATTAGCTCCCACAATTGCAGCCATTGGCATCATTTAAGACGCTTTACCTACATGTCTCTGTCTTTTGTTACTCTATTTATTTTATATTATAGTCCCTGTCATTCTACCTGTACTTTTGAATTGTTTGATCAGTTTTATTGCATTTTATTTTTGGGGATTGTTTTAATGATTTTTATGCAGAACTGCCCACCTCTGAAACTGCAACTTTGAAAGCAGATATATCCAAAAGAAGCATGACAACCCTTGATGGCTCTTTTGCTATGTTCATAACCATATTCTACATCTATTAAACAAGGTTTATGAAAATGGCATGGGCTTGAAATGGTTTTATGCATAAAACATACATATATGTCTCCCATTTTTGGGAATGTTTGTTCAAGAGGGTGTCATAGTATTGGGAATGTATTTATTATGTTTACATTAGTAGAAAAATGGAGCAAGCACCATGACAAATTGTTTCAAATGTTCCTTCACACTCATGTTGACACCTAAAACATTGATGTTATAACTACATAAAACAATTTGACCCTGACAGATTTTCTATAAAAAGGAGAGTCTTACCATGTAACTTAAAAAAAGCACTGCAACGCATGATTTTTGTTGTGGAGTTAAATAGTTATGTGATCATAATGTAGTACACAAAAATGATGAATTACACATGGGGTTGCTGCAGCACCAGGGAACGTCCTTAAGAAACAAGCTGAAGGCATTGTAGGTCACTGAGGGTGCACAAAATGAACACACCTCAAGGGAAATAGAGAAACACTCAATGCTGTGAGAAGCTTTACTTCAGAAACAGCTGTTGCCATCAAGGCTATGTATAAACTCTCAGCAGGGCTGAATCCTGAAGTCCCCTTAAATCTTTAAGTCTCTATATGGGTTTGCAGGATGTAAGCAGAGACCAGCACTTCCTGTTCAAATAATGCACATTTCTGACAAGCTGCTAATCCCACATGACATCAGGCCGTGATTATACATGAAGAAAGTTGTGATATTTTGATGAGGAGTGGTGAAAGAAAATTAATAAAACACACCCACAATCAAGCAGCCAAGAGCAGTTTTTGATATATATTTTTTGCAACATTTGAAGCAGTCCAAAAACCTGATTTTTCGGAAGAACCCAAGAGCAGACCATATTACTTCATAAGGCAACCGCAACATTAGAAACCTATCAAGGATGGATATCCAATCAGGTTGCTTCTTTGTGTCCAAAAGATGCCTCCTGATTGAGAATACAGAAAATGCTACGTTTGTAATAGTCATGCCGATTAATAGCTTTGTTTGAACACCAGATAACTTAGGGTGAACCACCAATCTCTCAACTTCTGCTTCTTTGCCATAACAAATTGCCTGACAAGGGTAGGTCAAGCATCAGCTTTTTGTTGTTTTCAGTCTGATATACATCTAAGCTACAAGGGACAATGTTATTTATTCATTTGCCCATTGCATACGGGATTTTCTGGACCACATGTAGGACACACAAGAAAAACATGCCTAAACCAAAATTAGAATTGTGCTAATATTTTTGGTTTATTAAACAAAACAATCTAATCTAATAAAACATACATTGCAGTGACACTGCAAAATAAAGAACATATTTACAGTTTCATAACCAGGCAGTCTCATGGTCGGGCACTTGCACTATTAGTATTACCATGATAAATATTATGAATAAATGAAATAGTTTCATTCAAAACAGTTAAGAACACAACATAAACCTCTTCCAGATACAGCAGATAATGATTTAAACACAGTGGACTAATTTCCTACCATGCTGGTATGACTCTCCCCACCCTGACCTGGGACCACCATACTGATTCACAGTGCAGAGTCCTGCTTATATCAGGTAGCAGTTATTAAGGTCATCTTGGTGAGGCTGATTAGCTTAGAACATTTAGCTGGTTTCATGCTTCTGCTTACTACGTAGGCCACCTCCAGATGACCAAAGAAAATGCAGTTTGAAGCTCTCTGAAAAATCTGCACTTTCTCAAAAGCATTACCCATTTACAGTACCGCGCCTCCCACCACTTCTGGACAGTAACACTGCACTGTGGCCATGCATTTTGTTTATTGCTGTGGGTCACCCTTTCTGTCAGGCATGGCAGTCTTCTGTATCTCAAGAAACAGTGAAAACACACAGTGCTTTACCTGTTTTAATTAACTAGTAAAATTACACATTTTAATTAACTAGTAAAATTAATATGGTAAGACTGGTTAGCTAGTATGTGCCAGACTAGCTTGCTGGTACTGAACTGGCACCGTTAAAGTGAACTCTTACAACAGTACCCTGGATGGATGGAATGCTTCTGCTTGCAGGACAGCATTGTGCTGCAGCATCACAAGCTCTCTGATGCAGTTTGCATCATCTCTTTTTAACTCTGTTGGCCATTTTGCAGTTATGCTCTTAAACCATTTCTCCTTTTTTTTTTTTTAAATAACTGTTTATTAAAATTTTGGATTACAACAATTCACATACAAACATTCACATATATCAACTATGTACACAAATACAAATGTAACAAAGCTGGCATAAATAAAATAACATTCCACTTATTTCATTACAGATATCTTCTCTCAATCTCATGTCTGAATTTCTGGTTAATAAAAACAAAAACATTCTTCTTCATCACCCACCCCCCCCCTTCATACCCCCTCCTTCTCTCTGAGTTGATAAAACAAGTGTGTTTATTATCTAATTGCTCACAGTCTCAAACTTTGGGAGAGGTACTATAAAATAGAAAATCAATAGCCTAACCAGGCCCTTCTCCACTTTAATCTTGTTCAGCTAATATCTCTAAAATGGTTTTATTTTGTTTCTGTGCCCAAATGTGGAAAAAAGGAAGCCATCGGCTAATAAATTTATCCTTTGTAATCTCACTTTGGCAGTCAGGCGCTCCATCACCATCAAATGTAGGCAATTTCCAACCAGGCTGTCATTGTAGGTACTGTATAAGTCAGCCATTTTGGGAGATGACCTTCAAGGCCACTGCTATACAAATATTGAAAAGATATATCTGCCTCCTAGATTTTAATGTTCCGGAGATAACCCCAGAACACATGTCTGAAATCTAGGGAATTTCCACTTCAAATATCTTCCCTATCACCTGTCCCAACTCCCTCCAATACTTTTGCAGTAATGGGCATGCCCAAAAATGTGGGTGGGTGTGTGCAATCCCTGAACAGCCTCTCCAACACTCCTCTGAAGGGTGGGCTCCATAATGCTTCACAATCACTGGAGCACTAAAATATCTAGCCACCACCCACCACCTGAAATCTCTCAGGCTGAAGACAAGAGTAGAAAACACCCTTGCCATACCTTAGCCCATTCCACCTCTGTTAACTGCTCTCATGTTTCCTTGTGCCATTTATCTCATATCTGTTGTTGAATCCTCCCCATACTCATGAATAACGTTGTGAGCTGTATAAGTCTACCCTTAATTCCAGGGACTGTGCCATAGATAGCAGAAGTTGTGTTACTGGATTAGGACCTCCTGCAATTGGGATATACAAACCTGGTCCTTTAAGTAGTGTCTAATTTGCAAAAATCGGAAAGTCTTTCTTGGGTATATGGAATTTTGACAAATCTGTTGAAAAGATTTAAACTCATCTCCCTCAAAGAATTGTCCTATAATGGAGAGCCCCTGCCTTCCCAGACTTGATACCCCTGTCTAATTTAAATGGGGAGAAGTCTACACAAGCCTGTAAAGGAGCATCCTTGACAAAACCATGGGAAACTTATATTTATTACAGACTTCCACCCATATCTTTTTCAATATCTCTGCCTACCTATTACCCGTAGTCCATAATTTAATGTTGGTAGTATTCATAAATGTTAAATCTCCTGTGGTCACTATTCCTGTTGATGATTTTTCCAACTGGACCCACCTTAGGGGTTCTTCCATACTCAGAAATGGTGTGAAGTGTTGTAATTGGGCCACCCAGTAATATACTTTGAGATCTGGAAGACCCAAACCCACTTTTTCTTGGGGGCTATGAGGATGGACCATTTAACCCTGGGTCTCTTCTCTCCCCATATAAACTTAGCTAGGACCGACATCAAGGTTTTCCAAAACTACCAGGGGTCTCAATGGGACCACTGAGAAAATAAACAAAAATCTTCCTGAGGAGGTCGTGGAGTCAAAAACAGTAGGGGAATTCAAGAATGCATGGGACAGACATCAGGCAATTCTAGTGGGGGCAGGAATAGGAGGAAGTAGGCTGTTGGTTAACTAGGATCTGAAGTTTATCCATTAACTAGGGAAATGGGCAGACTAGGTGGGCCAAGTGATCCTTATCTGCCATCAGATTCTATGTTTCTAACCTGGGGAGCACATTCATCCTAATTGTCTGTCTCTGTTTTACCAAAAGAGATAAAGGGAGCTCCCTCCACCTTTTACATTCTGCCTGTATTTCTAACAATAACTTCAAATAATTCAAATGATACAATTTAGAAATATATTTGGGAATCCATAGCCCCAGATACTTGATACCTGCATTCGCCCACAAGACCTCCCAGGTCCAAAGGTAATGAGCCTGAGTATGAACCCAACTGAAGCAATTTGGTCTTGGTCTCATTCACCTTAAAGCCTGATACAGACCCACATTCTTTCAATAATTCCAACACCTTGGGTACCATCTAGCTGGTCTGTAATGTACAATAACGTGTCATCTGCATAAAGAAAGACCTGCATTTCCACCCCCCACCACTCCAATGCCTTTATAATCTAGAGATTGTTGAGTTAATGCTACAAAGGCTCTATACTCAAGGCAAACAAAGAGGGATAAGGGCAGCCCTGTTGGGTCCCTCCATATTTCAAAGGGAGGTGAAGTAACTCCATTTACTTTGACCTGGGCCATAGGATGCTTATACAGATTAGCAATCCATGAGCAAATATTAGGGCCAAAACCAAACTGGTTTAAGGTTTCATCCAGAAAGAGCCAATCAAGTCTATTGAAGGCCTTCTCTGCATCAGCTGAAATGATTGCAAAAGAATCTCTGAGGGAAACAACCTGGCAGACTCCAACACGTTCAGCAAGAGGCGCATTATTATCCTGGCTATGCCCTCCAGGAATAAAATCTGTCTGGTCCGGTGATGCCCCCTGAACTCTTACCCCAATGGCCTTAGAGAAAATCTTAGCATCCTGATTTAAAATGAGAGGGCCGTAACTCTCACAGAGGGAGGGATCTTTGCCTGATTTAGATAAAACCAATACCAGGGCTCTGCTCCAGGAATCTGGAAGTTGCCCTTCTTCATGGGCCTCATTGCACACCTTGGTCAAAACGGGAACAATTTCACCTGCAAATTTTTGATCAAATTCTATTGGGAACCAGTCTGGTCCCGTGCCTTACCCTTGTTAAAGGATTTAATCATGGCCAGACTTTGTGAATCGTTGAATGGAGATCATCATTTGTTGTTGCTCCTGAGTGAGCCTTGGCAAAGACACCTTTTAAAAAAACTCTGCTACTCTCTCCGGATGTCCTCTTTTCTCTGCTGTTTGTACAATTGGGCATAATATTTTGAAACTCCTTCGCTATCCTATCTCCAAGGGAGCTGAAGTGAATCCTTTCCTTGATCTATAATTCTTAATTTATAGACATATCTGTCCACCTCTTTGTTTTTTAAGCATAGCCAATAACCTCCTGCTCTGTCCCCCATTCAAAATATTTTTGCCCTGCAAACCTAAGCATATTTTCCATTTTCCTCAACAAGATCCCATTTCATATTTCCCTAGCTTGTTTTAGCTTGTGTATGAGGGCCAGGTCCCTTGTGCTTTTATGTTCAGATGCCAGTTGCCATAAATTATCCTCTGCTTTCTGTAGAATAGTGTCATATTGTCTCTGCCTATGAGAAGCATAAGATATGACATGTCCCCTCACCACTGCCTTGAGACAGTCCCAAACATATTTGATTGGGGTATCTTCCTCTGTGCTTTCTCCAATGTAGTTGGAAATAACCTCCTTAGTGGAGGTAATGAAGGCCTCATCATGTAATAAACTCACATTGAGTCTCCACCCCCTTTAGAAACTCTTGCCTCCTATTGTATTTCATAGATCAGCAGGGCATGATCTGATAATGTCATTGGCCTGATAGAAACCTCTTGCACTGTGTGAGCCCATTTTATGGGGGTGTATATTCTGTCCAGTCAAGAGTATGAATTACATGCTGAGGAATAAAAATGAATTCTTTACCCTTTGGGTTTTGTAACCTCCTTGGGTCCACCATTCCACCATTCTGTCCTTAATGCTTTAAGTAATTTAGATCCCGATTTGTGCCCTTTACCATGCACTGGATTACTATCCGCACTACATCCTCCATGCAGTTCCAATCCCTAAACACAGAACTTGTCCTCTGGCAAGGATGCCAAGAAGTGAAATACCTGTCTGAAAAATTCTCCGGAGGAGGAGTTGAGCATAAACAGACACTATATGGCAGACTGCCCCTCCAACATCCAGAGATAGGAACCAGTCTCCCAGAACCTGCAGAATGTACCTGTGTAATTTGAAAAGGCAGACCCTATGTACAGGAATCACCATGCCTGCTTTCTTGGCATCTGGGTAGCGAATCTGTATACATTCCCACCCACATCCTCCTCAGTTTCAGATGTTCTGTAGCAGACAGTTTTGTTTCCTGTAGGCAGGCTACACACATTTTGCTCATTGTAGCCTCCTGCAAGACCCTGGCCCTTTAACTACATTGTTGATTCCTTAATGTTCCAAGTCCCAGTGGTTAACTTATCCATGACTTAAAATGATAGGTTACAACCTTACTTAATCCATATTTGCATACATTTCACCTCCTCTCCTCTCCATAAAAACAGACATGTTGCATTTTAACCTGTTTCTTGATATTCCCTCTAATAGAATGCCAGCAAAAGAGAAAACAGGCACATAACATCCCCATCCCACAAAAATGGTAACAAGTAGAAACAAATGTAATAACAAAGAACATATATACAACCATGAAGACATTATGTCCTGTAGTGGCCTGAGTGCCACACTTATAAGAATTTCTGTCTCTCTCGAGAGCACCCAGAGAAACGGGCATACAGACCTAGAGCAGCCAGCGGCCCTCCTGTATCTGCTCCTTGGTAGACCTCTGAGTTCCCAGAACCTCCTTTCTCTGGCAGTATGTTTAACTCTGGAGGGACCAGTACAGGGAACCATGTGAATAGACATTGTCAAGGAGATACTTATTTATTTATTTAAATGTTTTCCACCAAGAAGGCACACTGAGCAACAAGTTGCTCGTCACCTAGTGCAACCTGGGAGGAAGGGTACAATAGGAATGAGACATTAAACATTCAATTTACAAGATCAACAATAGCATACAGTTGTAAGGCAGGTGTTACAAAAAGTGTGACAACAGTGAGCATAACATGTAGAAAGAGTGGATAATTATAAGTGCCAGGTTAATAAGTAAACAAGTGCTTACATGAAAGAAAAGGGGGAAGGGAGGGAGGTTAGGTGGGGAGAGGGGAAGAGTCATGTCCCTGGATACCTCCTCAGTGTGCGAGGAACCCTGCAATGGGACTTGTGGGACCAGAGAGAAGGGATAATGCAGTGTACCAGACAGACCCTTTAGGATGGTTGAGGAAGGCAGTAGATCAGAGACACAAGCCCCTTGGGGTGGTAAGTGAAGGTTAGGGTAGAGAGGTAGGGTTTGTCCAGGGCTTAGAGGAGGGAATTAGGGACATGGCAGAAGCAGCTAGGTGGAAGGTAAATATTGAGGGCAGAGCTAATGGTGTAGGCAGAGGATGAGTGCCAGATTTGAGGTGGGAGGAATTCCACATTTTTTGGGAGGCGGTGAGAGAAACCGATTAGCGATTTGGGTAGATCTATGGGGACAACCAGGGTACAGAATCGGATGATCTAATGGAATGGGAGGTGGAGGGTGTTACAAAGGAGGAGGTGAGGTAGGAAGGACCTCACACAACCAGTGCTTGAGGTGACCTTAGCACAGTGAAAGAGATGCCTATTTGTAAGAGATGGGAAGGATACTGCATGATAAAGATTGCAGTGATGGGTAGGGGGATATCTCAGGCAAAGCGGCAGAAGGAATTGAAGAGGGTGTCCAGTCTGGCCAGGAGGACATAGTGGCAGCACCATAGACTACATCATAGTAGTTGAAAATGGGCAGTATCATCTTCTGAACAAGTTCATGCCTTGTCAGTGGGGGATACAACGACAGTTCCTGAACAGGGCACCAAGCTTGGGGTGCAGTTTTTTCTCAATGGTGTCAATATGTCCAGAGAAGTTTAGGTGTTGATCCAACCAAACACTTAAGCACCTGAATGAGGATATGTCCTCAAGTAAAGTCCAATCGACGGTGTGGAAAGTGGGAGAGGAAGCCTAGAGTCTCTGCCTTGTGTCAAAGGTCATGGAGACAATCTTCTTGGCATTGATGAAAGCTGATGGTTAGCAAACCAGAGCTGAACCTTGTCAATAGACAGATACACAGCCATTAGTCTCTCTTCCCATGTTCTGCTCAAGTTGATTTTTTCCCTTTACATGATCCCCCACTTCTCTCATTTTCTATTACAAGCTTTCCTCTTTAAAGACCGTTTTATTCTAAATAAGATCATTGCTGCCAACCCTACCATAATACCAAAACATGAATTGGGTAATTAAAGCACCAAGTTCCTTTCCCCAAGAACCTGAGTCTTAATGAAAAATTAAAGTTTTGTTCTTGCTTTGCTAGGTAATCTTTTGCTTAGATTGCCTTTCTTCCTTCTTGTGGGAAATAAATGATTTAAAATAATGTTTGGGGCCAGGGAGTTATCAAGGCCCTCTATTTTAGAGTCCTTACCCTTTTCTTCCACTTTCAGTTGGCCCATGGTGATATAAGATAATCGTGCAGCATACATTTTCCATCTCAAAGCAAGCTATAATGACCACAGGACATCCAGTCCACGTCAGTCCCAATCAAAAGTTTAGTAGCATTTTCTTATACTTTAAAATTTACTAAAAGATGCTTCTCTGCTCACCCCACCAGATTGGCGTTGCTTCTCATGTATGGATTTGTTTTGTTTTTAACCATGTTGCCAAGTCCAAGTGGAGAGACATCAGACCCCTGGACTTCCATTTGCCTTTGGCTGTAGACGGTGATGCGATATCCAAGATCAACTCCTCCACCTCTAATTCGCCTCGGTACTCCTTCAGGTATGGCATCACAATTTCTACTGACTGTAAAAACAGCTGTCGCAAGCAAATGGTCAAACGCCCTTATTTTGTCTTTGTCTTGCACCCAAAGCTTCACCGGTATCGGATCTGTGCTTTCATCCTTTGCTTTTAATTACTTTACCACACCACAAGCAATGCTTTTTCCTTTGCCAATAATTGCAGGGGATAGTCTTGGTCCACATATACCCGCTGCCCGTCGATATTAAGATTTTTTCACCCAGACCATACATAGCACATTCTCTTTCACAGAGAAACTAAGAAATCTAATGATTGACCTAGCTGGGGCCCCCACTTTGGGCTTGGGACTAAAGCACGATGGGCTCTTTCTATGCCCAGTTCAGAATCAGCAGATAAGTCTAATTCTTCTGTAACCAGCAAGCTCATAAAGGCAGCCATGCCATCCTACTCAAGCCCCTCTGGAATGCCAGAAATTTAATATTATTGTGCCTGGAACATCTCTGCATTTTCAGCCTGTGAGCTCGCTCTCCTTTATATATAGATAAAGAGATGACCCAAGGCCATGTGCTCTTTTCAAAAGTGCCCAAGTGGCCTTCCATTAGTGAAGTGTGCTGCTCCTGTTTTTGTGTTATTTTGAATGCCTGTTACCTTATCATCTATCTGATGTAGCATCCGCATGATTGCTCTGGTTTGGCCTTCTATCATTGACCCCACTTTGACTCAATCTTGTCATCCTCATCCTCTGAGCCCACTGTGCCAGTAGAGATATGCATACCATCGGGTCCTTTCCTAGGCAGCTTTTTCATATTCTGTTTTCTGCAAGCTGGGAGTGCCTCGCTTGATTTTTTGAGGTTGGTCATCTTGAGTTTGAGTTGGAATATCAGTGGAGGTCAAATTAAACATTTTATGCAACAATACTGGCCAATTGTCTTAGATTGTACCGCTGAGTACTTGGTGCTCTCAGATCAGGCAGCCATGCCAACGTGACATCACCGGAAGTACCCTCTCTATCTTTAATGCACAGTTGCTGGGTCTGGGGACTGCAGGTTGCTGAATGCAGCTTCATTTTCCAGCTGATTTCAAACCATCTTTCCAACTTTTCCTTCCATTAGTTGGTTGAGCAGCTCTGACTGAAGCCAGAATCTGTGTTGTAACTTGAACTCCGCCCTTCCTTTCCATCGCTCTTCTTCTTATTCAAAATGTTTACTTGAAAAATGTCTGGTCTGCCACATAAGACCTACCCAAAGCTTATGAAACCTCAAACTACACCAGTGACCTGGGTTCAGGAATGGACTTAGGGCACCGGTTTCAGATGGGAGGATAGGATCGAGCGTCCCAAGGACTGCTCTCCTATCCTGGGTGGGTTGTGAAATGCCTTCATTCGGCAGTGTCCTCCAGTGGAGACTGGAGGCACTGCATGAGTGGCATGATGAAGGAACCCAGAAAACTGGAAATACCGCTTGTGGCCTCTGGATGATGGCTCTCCATCCCCCGATACCTCGTAGCTCTCTCGTGAGCCTGCTCCTCAGCAGCATCCCTAGTCTATTGAATGCACTGAATTCCCATGTGCTTTCCCTGAGGAGGGGGGACCCACTTGCTGAAGTGTTACGCTCCAGAATATGCTAGGGACCAGCTGCAATGTGAGGGCAGAGAGCTCGGTAAGGCTGGCGGGGGTTCAGTGGGACTGGTAGAGAGTCTGAAGGAGTGTGTGTCACCAGAAATAAGGAGAGGAATAAACAGATGGCAAAAAAAAAAAAAAAAAAGCTTATGAAAACATTCCTGGATCTTGGTAGATATGTGTTCCAGCCAACAGGAGTACAAGACCTATCTCTTAAGTGTCTCTGTAGGTCAGTTTTTTAATTTCCTACTGCCTGATATGCTGTGAATGTTTATGATACAAAATTGGTATTTGGCTTGCATTTTAACATTTTGTTACACAAGGGAAAATTTAAGCTAGGAACAACTGTGCGTGAAATTTGATGTTGAGGTAAACTTCGCAATACACAGGCACGCCATACACAAATTAGTATTACAGCTTGAATTTAGAAATCAAGGTAGCAACCAGATGTAAAAGCCAAACTCCAGGTGTAAAGCTTTCATAAAATAAAATTAAAAAGTCTGTGCCAAGGCTCACACAGTGACTGTAAAACAGCATAAACTACATGTTAGCAGCATATCTGAGCAAGCGACAAACATTTTCAGTTGAATCATGCTCTTTCTCAAGCGAATGATGTATTATGCCTTGAGAAAGAGCACAAGTTCAGCTTCTGAAAATGTTTGCCATTTGCCTAGATGTGCTGCTAACATGTAGTTCTAAGTAAAATTTTTTGAATCAGACAACCAAACATGGTTTTTACAGTCACTGTATGAGCCTTGGCACAGACGTTGTATTTTATTTTGTATCACGGCTCGTATTAGGAGTTTGAAAGTAACTGAAATCTGAATAATATTATGTATAACCAGTAATCATATATTAATAAAGTAAGTAACTTTGTGAAATAGAGAGAAACTAATGAAGTGGATGGCTCTCCCTCCTCTGGCCCTGCCATGGGGGCAATCAGTGGGGATGCTCACCCGCAGGACTGGACAGGTATGAGGCAAAAGGGAGCAGCGCAAATGGGGCTGAGCTGGCCTGTCTAAACCCCAAAGGTAAAAAAGCAATATGGAAAAAAAAAAAAAACAGAATTGGGAAACATAGCTAAAACAAATGGAAACAGTGGACAGAAATAGCAATGAAAATGATATAAACACCACAGAAAGAGAGAGTGAGAGAGAGAAGATTAATCAATGGCATTAACATACATGACATAAGAGAGCTGACTCAAGCAGCCTGCATTATTGAACTTGAGTTAGATGTCAAGACATCTTAAGCAGTAGGCAGTTCAGAATAAATGGGTACCTAGGTGTTTTACAAGACTGAAGAACACCAATGATCTGTCAGGTCCATCATCCAGCAATCCCAGTAGTTGTATCCTGTGATGCTGCTCTTAGGAAACTCATCTTCTTAGTGCTAAAGCACCTGACTGAACTCTGAGGACAACATCCCATTCAGTTATTACAGTCAGTACTGGTTTGAGACCTAATGGCACCCCAGGCAGAAATACTTATGGTGCCTCCTTCACCTCTTCCACTGCTCTCCCTCTTGCCCTGCTGCCGAACCCCACATCCAAAAAGTGATAACAACTCAATGATTACAAGGGGGACAACAACAATTTTGATTCTTACACTTTTGCATTTCTAGCTGTTCCCTACTTATACTTTCTACTTTAGTGCGCTCTTCTGTGCTGGCGCCCACAAGCAGCTGTCTCGATTTGTTGTGCTTAACACCACCTCTGACTACAGCTACAACTGTTTAGGACATTCTAAAACTAAAATCTACAAAGAATAAGGTGCTGAATATTCTAAGGCATGGCTATGTATGCTTGGGACTGTAGAACTGATTGATATTTTCTTAGCTTAATTTCCTCCATTTCAGATGCATTCGAAAACCCCAGCCAGAGAGAGGTAGCTCTGAAAGTTCATGGCTGTGATTGTAAAAAATTAAAATGAACTGCAGGCTTCAGATTTCAAATCACAAGCCAGGCTTTCCTCTGTTGTTGTGTTCCAGTCTCGTGCCAAGAAAGTGCTTGACAAAAGCAGGTGTGCATGGAAATTGTTGAATGTGATCCTGTTGTGCAGGTGTTCTATGATTTGGTCTATGTGCTGGCAAACATATTGTTTTGAGGTATGAAATTGCTTGAAATCTCTGCTGGTTTAGAAGAAGCATCGGGTTGGCTTACTTTGATTGAGAACCAAGGCATATGAGGTAAACTAAATACTAGCCAAGTCTGGAGTCATATAGGAAAAATCTCCACCTTTAGGAGCCAGAGTCATTTTGCCCCATTCTTGTCTCTGAAGTGGGTCAGGATTGAGACTGACATGCTTTAGAAGGTAGCGAAGAATGCAGGAATTTAAAGCAGAATTGCTCTGGAGGTCAAATGCAAATTGACCTCAAACGGTTCCACTGCACGTGTCCATTTCATTTTTTGAAGCAAAGGTGGAAGATTCTGGAGATACAGCAAAATAAATGAGTTGGGCAGGTACTGTATCATGAGTAGAAAAGGCAACCAGATTTATAAAATGGGTTCCAAGTAGCCATGAAATGTGTTGCATCACAGCACTCAAACTCCATGAGAAATAAAATGTTTCCGAGTGCCTCAAGCAAAGAATGGCGCTGTATATAATGCATATAGGTTGGTAGATGTTTGGGGGCTAAATGTGGCTGAAGTACAGCTCACCGTGTTTTGATTTGGTTACAAGCTTCTCATGATTTATAAATAAGCAAGTTTTTAGTGACTTACTCATGGAATTTGTATGCTTACTTTATCAGTCGTGCTTAGTATTTTCTATCTTGTAATGTGCATTTCATAATGTACTGTGTGTTATTTCTCACTATGATTTCATGTAATTCTTTTGAAGTCTAGGTCATCCCTGATAATGGGGTCTTTCTATTCCAAAGGATTTACCTGGTTAATGAAATAAACAAACAAACCCTTCAAAGCTACTACAGAGCAGCTGACAGAGATTTTCCTTGAGCTGGCTAGAAGAGTTGCTGCCTTTAGGACATAGGGTCCAAGTTCTAATCCATCACACCCTATCTGACATTTTAAATTTGGTTGATGTAAGCAATAAACAGGGTGCAGGTTAATCTGGTTAAATACATGCCTAGGGGTGTAGCAAGGCAAAAGGCACAGCCAAGTGCCTTACTTCCCTTAGAAGTGCTTTTATCCAGACTAACCCACACCCCAGGGTGTTATTGCACTTATAAAATGAGTATCTGTTGAGAAACTGTAATATTATTACAAAAATACTAGCACAAAAAATTTGCTTTGATGAAATAGTCCATATGTGTTCTTTAGGTTGCTAGGGACCCTGTTATATGAAGTGCTGTCACTAGGGGTGCTCAGGACAGCTGCTGTGTTGCTATGTTAGGCTGCAGGCAAGACTGAGATTTTGCTTTTGATCTTGCTCACAGTGTGCTACCATCTGTGGTACTAAGTTTTATAAAAGTTCCTCCAGTCTATCTTCTGCTTGGGCTCTGGAGGGACTGGGGAGGATTCACACGTGTGAGGGAATGGGGAGGATTCACACGCAGGCAGGGACTGGGGAGGATTCACACGTGTGCAGGAAATGGGGAGGATTCACACATGTGCAGGTGAGGAGGAGGAGGAGGAGGAGGAGGGAGGAGGTCAGTATGGACAGCAACATGATTTGTAAGTGTAAACAACACTTTTGTGTTGTAGCACTTTGATTTTGTTTTATTTGTTTGCATTTTTCTCGCTAAAACCATGCTGTTTAGTGAGGAATGAAGATGGCAGGTTTCTGAACCTTGAACACGTGGCTCAGTGATATTTTTTTGGGAAAGCTTGCTGTTTTGGGGACTTGTTTCAACCATGGTTTATCTGAAATAAAAGACATAGCTGTCAAGGGGTGCCAGACAATCAGCTGTCTTTGCTGTCTCTACCCATTTCATAATAAAAAATTTATCTATTTGAAAATAGGTAACCAGGAAAGGCACACTGAATCAAGCTTCACTTCCAGGTGTGACCCTGGGGATAGGGAATGGGAAATACAATAATAAAAGCATACACAGTAACAATGATTGGTACAAAGTAAAGTGCAGAATACAATTAAACAAATTACAAATGTGCATAAAAATAAATGGAGTAAAAGGTACAGTGTACGGCTTTGATGTACAAATAGAGACAAAAGTTGGTGGAAAAATGGTAGTGCAGATATAGAAAAGGAAGTAAGCCTGACAAAGGCTGAGGTAGAACCAGGAGAAGGCTCAGCAACAGGGATGGTAGGGGCTGCAACGGGAGGAATCAGAGACAGGAATGACAGAAGCAGGTGGGGATGGGAAGAGTTTTAGTTGGAGCCTAGGAGACAGGGAAGGGGAGAGATGGAAAGAGGAGGGGAGCAAGTCCCACAGGGAGGAAAAGTGAGAGAAGAAAGTGGACTGCCCAGTAGGGGAGTGAGGGTGGGGAAGGAGACGGTAGAGGATCCCTTGAGTGGAGGGAGTTATGAGGCAGAGGAATGGGAGATAGGAGTGAGGACAGGTAAGAGGGCAGGGACCCAGACCAGAATTTAGAGATGAAGTGTGGTGGACTGCCAAAGTGAGGTATGGAGAAGATGGATAGGGAGGCTATAGAGAGCAGTGGAGAGCACAAGGGGAAGTTGGTAGCAAAGTGACAAAGGCATTACAGTGGGTGTCTAGTCTGCAAGGGAAGAGGAGGGGGGGAAGTGCTGCAGACAGCATCCTCATATTCTAATAAGTCAGCCTGGTGGACTGGGTCACACATAACTGTGCTGACAAGAACAGGATGGTCCCACTCCAGAAAGAGGAGGTAGATGTGTATGAGCAGTCAAGCTGTGAGAAACAAAAGCACTTTGATGGTCATTCATACTGAGCATGTGAACACATGCATGTATTAAGGAAAGTTGATACAGTTCTGCTAATGGAGTATTTCCATTTACTGAATAGTTAAAGTCTTTATCATCAGTGGATATGAGAAAATTTAGCTTCAGTGGGTGTAGTAATGAATTGTATGCAGAATGTTCACAAATTTTCATGATAATGCATCTTGTTGATGCAGCAGTATGTACTGCTCGAGACCGTGACCGGGATTTGGGAATGAGCCTGGGTCCCTGGGGCTGGGTCAAGAGGTGTAGGATTGAACCTCGGGAGGGAGAGAGGCTGCTGGCTGTGCTGTGATAATGCCACCTGTTGACCACACTGAATGGTGCAGTCAGGAGCAGCTACAGGAGAGGATGCTGGCTGGTGCCATACTGTGCACGTTTGCCTGTGCTCATGCTCACTGATGCTGCCAGCCTCCTGAGGGTCTGGGGAAATGAAAAAAGGAAAGACCCTGACAATGTGGGAGTTGTGGGACCCACTGGACCATGCAATGGGGGTGCAAGGGATAGTGACAAGGGGTAAGTCTGGGAGAAGCTGGGTGACAATGCTGAGGAGGCTGATAAGGGGCATGGTCAGTGAAGGGAGTATAAGAAATTACAATTAAGATGGTTAAAAAACATAACTAAGACCTCCTACACACGGTGCAATAGATATAAAAATTGAAAAGACAACAACATTGATTGACCAGCCTTAGTTTTCATAAAAAAGCTTTACATTTTATAATTTTCTGACATCAAAATGCTAATGTGAGGCAGCCCCAATAACCCAGTGGGAGACCTAGGGTTGAAGAACAGACTTAGGTTGCTCGTGTGGCAGGCGAGGCAGGGCAGCTACTGATTGGCATTGAACCTTGGCCAGGAGGGCTGATAATAGGTTCGGCAACACAGTGACCACTGTGGTCAGCTCTGGGACCTTGTTCCTCCAACAAAATGGCCACACCCATGCCAAGGGAAGGAAGGAAGACTGGGAGAAAATACGAATCCTAGTCCCCATCAAGGAGGCTGTATGTTATTATGTATGGGCCTCATACCTTGCAGCCCTGTTGCCCAAACTGGACTGGGGCTGAGGGGAGGCTGGCCTCCCCGGGATTTCCTGCCATGGAGGTAATAAATGAGGGGACTGTGGCAGTAGCAGGGTTAAAGGAAGATGGGACTGGGCAGTAGCTGGTACAGTAAAGCTGTAGGATAATGTTGTAATTCTGATTTCTCAATAAATAAATAAATAATAAAAATAAGAACTAAAACTAAATTAAAATAAAACATACAAAGCTAATTCAGTAGCACAGTGGTAATACTACTGCCTTCTACACAGCCGCCCAGGTGTGGAGCACACTTGTGTTGCACAGGATTTGACCAGGGAGAGGAACAGAGCATTCCACAGACTACTCTTCCCCATCAGGAGGGGTGACAAGTTACACCACTACTTGCTTGTAACCTGGCAGTAGCCAGTTGGTAGCACAACAAGAGAATCTACTTAAGGAGATCCACCTGTCACTGATACAGGCATACATGCCTCACATGCATGTATAGTACAACACTGCACAAAAGGTGATCTTGAGGAGAAAAATGGATGAAACCCTCGACCAAGCAGCATGACGCCTGGCTCACCACAGGCTCCGCACCACTGACTGGGGACCATCTCTGGAGTCATCTGGATTGTGTTCCAGAGGACCTGACAGGCCTAATGGCCTGCCACAGGGTGGTAATCCATGGAGGAATCACCAGGACGAGCAAAGTCCCAGAGAAGGTGGGTGATGGGGCAGATATGGACAGGTCAGTAACAACTTAGCAAGGCACTAGAAATACCTTGTTGAGAAAAAAAATAAAACAAGCTAATGTGAGTAGATTTTTCCATCACTGAGTCTGGTACTAATGTTTTGTTGCTTCTTAACCTGAATTGTAGTGTTAGGACCATATATACAGATTATCCACAATTTCAGAAACTGCTCTCAGCAAGACCTCAGGTGTTCTACTAGCACAGCACTGCTACTGGCAGAAAACTTAGGAGCTTTTTCATAAGTTTGTGCTGGGGAAAAAAAACACACACTGCTCAAGTCAATCTTACAATTGAGTCTCCAGAGTTTTAGTCAAGAGTCGTTGAGGTCATAAAGTCCAGAATGTAATTTGTTGCTGCAGTTATGACATCATGAAATAATGCATAACTGCTTAAATAAGCTAAATAAATACATACATGTTCCTGGTTATGTCAGAACAAATCAGTTAAAAAGCAATGTAGATAGCCTTATTAAAACGATGAAGCTGCCATGCTTCGAGAATTTAATAAAATGGTAATGGAAATCATGGCTTATGATTGGCTGAGGTACTGTAGCTGACGCCTATACATTTAGCTCAGCATACACCAGGTACAAAAAATACCAGTGCCAACCTGCCAACAAAACAAACAAATGAATGAGCAAAGGCCTGAATCTTCTTTTTGAAATATCTGCCCTTTTTTCCCTCGCCACCACCCGACCCATCCCCAAACTGCCCAACCCAAAAGACATTGCTCACTCACTTACATGTCTCATACAGTATTTGGTAGACAGAAATCATCTTTTATTTTTGGGTGGCTTCCTACTCAAATTCTATCAAACCCAAACAGAAGGGAAAAAAGCTGATCACCACCCCTCGACTGCCCAACTGACTGTTCAAAACTTGCACGTCCAACAAAACAGCACTTCAGCAGTGAGGCCCAAGATAAGTGCTTGAGACTTGTAATGTGTACAGCCTACTTCTGGTCCTCAGAATATACTGGCTGAGGATCGACACAGCAAGGAAGAACAGCCAGAAGCCACAATGAGGGAGACATTTAAAAAAATTATCAAAAAATACACACAGTCCCTCCGGTCCTCAAGTAGGCAGCATGGACCAGAACTCAGCAACAGAAGATGGCCGGATGCTGCAATAAGGGATGAACTATTCAGAAAAACATTTAAAAATTTAAATGACCAGCCGATGTCTGTCACTCGCCCCAGTTCTCAGAGGAGGCAGTGAGGACCGAACAGCATAGCAAACAAATAAAGCACATCACAGTTCACCCTACTGATGGCTATCAGAGGAACTATTCTACTTGTGATCTGTGTTTAAGTTTCTTGTTTTTTTTTTTTCCATTTTTATAAATTTTTAATAAAAATCCATATTACCCATTTTAAAAGTGCAATACAATAATCCAGGGTGGGCCTGATGCTAAGATAACCACCCTTCCAAAGCTGTAAGGCCCCTCCATTTGTGCCGTTGGGCTCACTATGGCCCCTGTGCACTAATGGGGCGGGGGTATGCAGAATCTGGCTACCTGGTCCACGTTGCTGTGCACCCATAGACAGGTGTGCACTGGTGTTATGCACGACCGCCAGCCACCTCTCCATGGCCCTGCCCCCAGGTGTGCAGGACTCCGTGGGGTGAATGGGGCAGGGTTATGGGTCTGGCCAGGCATCCAATGTGATGCCTGGACCAGGTCCAGCACTGGATCTCTTGTGCAGTAGGGCACGTGGGTTGTAGCATGCCCTGTGGATAGCTGATGGCCGCGGCTGTGGCAGGTGAGGGAAGGGCAATCCCACCAGCCCTCAATGGCATTGATCAGTACAGTGGGATGGGTGACAGCTGGCGGGCAATTGAGGCGGGAGCTGCCACTGTGTGCTTGGAGCCAGGGCTGCCCCGTGTGGGTTGGGGGTTGCACCTGGTGGCGATCATGTGGCCACACACCGCTGTGTGCTTGGGCGGGTGGGAGGCACCTGGCAGCTCTATGTGCGTGCCCCAGTGTGCGGTGGGCTAAATGCCCTGTAGCCTGGTGGGTCCGGGTGTGTACTGGGCACATGGGGGTTTACAGAGTCCTCCGTGGCATACCCCACACCCCTACACACCCCTGCAACCAGCACTAACACCTTGGTACATGGCGCATAGTGCCGTCCTGCTCTCGCCTGCCCCCGGTGCGTTGCTCCTCGTGTGGCTGGGTGATCGGGCATATACGCTGTGTACCCCCTTTGAGCATCCCCCATGGAGGGCACGTGAGGGTGCAGAGTGGTCAGCGCCCAGCTGCTCAGTGCATTGCTACCTGCCCCATTCATACATAGGGGCCAATATCCCTGGTGGCAGTTATCTCAGTATATGACCCAGCATGTCATGTCTAATTGCTTATGTATTATATGGGCAGTTCATGCAGTCTTCACTTGTATACATTTTCAGCATTCAGCCTGTTTATGTTGTATAGACTTCTGTCAGCACTAATGAGTCTTATAATTGGGAAAATGTTGAGAAATGGTATTTTGTGGGGAGGGGAAAACAACACTAATCTCATCCATGAAAATAAGTAATTAAAGAGTTAGTATACTGTCTGAAATTCATATTAACTTTCCAAATAAGCAAACTGCTTCTGCTAGTTAGAATATTTTCTATCTGACAGTACTTGGTGTGATGCATGGAACAGCACTCTAGCTGGAGCCTGACATATCTAGTTCTATTCCTCCTCCTATATCATCAGTCCGCTGACCTCACTGACTGACATCACAACTGGCCAAGAAGGGCCAACTCACTGTGACAGATCTGTCACTTGTGCTTTCACAGTAAGTGAGGTCACACTGCTGATAATGTATTTACAGGAATGGAACTTATGCTAATCTCCATGTAAAGCACTGCTCTTCACATCACACCTAATACTCTCAGGTAGAAAATCTTCCAATGAACAAAAATAGTTCAAAATAAAACTGACTCCTTTAAAAATTAATAGCATTTTTCCTGCTATTTTAGCACTAACAGGTCTTTAAGCTGTGGTTTTTGCAGGAGGCAGAATATATTACTTAATAGGTTATATCACGCTTGATATTCTAACCATGTGACTAGCAGCTATCGCTATATTACTATAAAAGAAACACAATAGCTACCAAGTTATAGCAAATGCATTTAATATATTTCAGACAGAATCATTAGACAAGAAGCTGTTCATAGCTAGATTCAGGTTATATATGACAGACAAAACAAACAAGTACACTGCTCAATACACCGTGCTTGTGGTGCTCCCATTAAGGAGTGCTAAAGCTGTACTATCTGCTTAATAAACCCAAATCCTGTGTGACTCTACTGCAGTACTACAGTATTTGTGGACACAGTGATAGTTCAAGTGAGACACTGCTTGCATGGCGCCCCACTGGCCCTGCACATACCTGTTGTCCCAGAATTTACAGGATGAACCCTGGTCTGCCCTCACATACAGTAGCTGAGGGCCTTGTAGTACCATAAGCCCTACACCAGTTACATGCTTCATCCTTTTGCCTGTGGATGGTTATGTAGTGTCTTTAGTTGTTGCATTCCAATGTGCATCCTAGTACTTTCTTGTTCCTCCGATTTTTACTCTTGGAACTGAGCTCTCATTTTCTTGGATGACTGTAATAAAGATGGCCAACTGGATTCAAAGTGCAAACATTTTACACACTGCGTTTGACTCTAGACATTGTACACTACAGTAATATGTGTGCAAGGTTATGATTTTAGGTCACTTTTCTTACCAGGAAGCTAGTTTACATATGTAGGTACATTTAAAGAAACATAATCTCTGTCTTTTATTCACTTTTTGCCCACCCCAGTCTCCAGCACTTGTTTCCTGAGGAGCTTCAAGGCACAGCCGATCCCCTTGCAACTGTACTGTACTTGTAGGTCCCATCCATCACAGAGTCATGCTTACTCCCAGACAAGGGTGGGTGGGATTTAGTCATGAGTCTTGTGAAATGTCAGGGTGCTGCCAGTGCAGGCCTTTATGGACAACGCTAGCCCCGATGCCTGCGGTGCTGGTGACCTGAGTTCAAGAAGGAGCCTGGGTTGTCAATAGCCAGCCTGGGGAGGTTGGATTAGCATCCTAGTGAGGCGTTCCTCCCGGGGATGGTGACACTGACTGCTGGGCAAACACTATTTGGGTGACCAAAGGGGCTGCTGCTAGAAGCCATGCTTAGGGAGGAGGAGTGGGGACCCAAAAATGCTAGGAAAACCAAATGCAGAATGACTGGCAATCCAGAGCAGATCCCACTGTCATTCCGGCTCACTCTGACATCTGAACTCAAATCCTGCAGGACTTGAGGGCACCCCCATGGTTCAACTAGGGATGGCAACTTCTGGATGAGCCATGGAGCTGATAAGCCCAGGAGAAGAGTTGATGGGGCTGGCAGAATCACTGAGATGGGGTCTGATCATTGACTAGGGAAAATAGTAATTTAAAAAAAGAAGCACGTCCGGTGGTGGTACAGGATCTCAATTTATTGGGGTCCACTGTTGTGGTACTGGGGCCATTTTCCTCATGTCTCCCAGCCCTCAAGAATAGTGACACATGAGCGCAATGCAGGGGTTCACATGACAGCATGTTGGCCAAGTGCCGTTGTTGTTCTGCTTCCCACTTGCTAATGCTGTGCTACCACGTGTTCACCTAGGTGGCAGCAGTGCAGTAAGGCAGTGACCTCCTCCCTCCCTCCCCAGAAGAGGACAGAGTACTCTGGGATACTCAAGCCTCCGCTCCCAGTCAGACCTTTGACAACCTGAGCTCCTTTCCAAAGCCAAGTCATTGGTATCTTGAGCAAGAAACCTTCTACTGTGCAGATGGGCCTGCTGATAGGGTTTCTCCTGGGTTAAGCAGAAAGGGGAAGAGTTATAGCCAGTAATACCATTCTTTTATGCTTAGCACAGACACTGAAGTTTGGAATCTTCAAATGTATGTGCGTGGTGTGTGTGTGTGTTATGTATGTATGTATGCATGTATTTGTTTATTGTTTATTAATTAATGCCACTGAGCACAGGGACTGTTTAGAGGATGACCCAAAGCACAGGGCAGTTAAGTTTCCTGCTCAGAGTCACACAGCATGCAAGTGGAGGCTGTGGAATCAAACCCAGGTTCGCTGGATGTACCAATAAGATTCATAGCTTGTTGCTGTTGCCTCCATTCATAGCTACAGATCTTAAACAGCAGCTGACACCTTTTAGAAAACTTTGGAAAAGACAATATTTAGACAGAATTTGGCTTATATTTCATATATGTTCTATAAATTTCTCCTCACCGTTATTTATTACTGAAGAAATTTTCATAACAAGATTTCTATCCCTCAGAGTTCATCTGTCTGTACAGCTCATTCCCTAATTGACATGATAATGATCTGTTATGAGATCACAGTCTGTTGCCATGGAATAACTGATGTCCCAAGCAGATATTATGACATCAGGTTGGGAATAAGCATTAAGAGATCAACCGTCAAGAAACAGTTATCCTGTTTTCATCCATATGACCTCAGCAGTAAATAACAGGGATAAGAAATACAGAATCAATGAGAAATATGAGTCCTTTGTGTCCAAATATTATGTTTTTAAAGTTCTTCTCAAGGCGCCAGTGGCTGTTTAACCCACCTGTGGTAATGGGAATAAGTTGAGGTCTCTCATTGGGACTGGCCACATGAGCAGGGCCATTAATTTACTGTTTTTTTTTCCAGGACATTAAATGGTACAATCCAAAACTCTGACAATCTGCAACACTGGTAACAATCACATAATTTCACAGAATTTGGCATTTTTTTTACCAAAGTAGTGCATTCACATATGTATTTTGTATCAATAATTTCCTGCATGATTTTCGATCTCTGTTATTTAATTTGAACGTTTCTTTAATTCTGTATACAGTGTGTACAGTACATACATAAAAAGTTGCACAGTAGAATCTTAGTATGATTCAGAAATTAGACTAGTACACAGGAGCACTGCTGTTAACAAACTGCCGAGCAGGCTGAACAATGCTGAATAACTAACTGTGGACCCGTTATGATGACTGATGCCCTCTTGAAATTTCAATGCACTCAGGGGTGAGTGTGGCATTTAGAATGTTGGAAGTGTGGGAGCCAGCTAGGAGGGCCCAAGACAAGAACAAAAGGGCAGTGAGTGTGCAGTCACAGTCTGAAAGATGCAGGTGCAGATATGGCAGTAGTCACCAAACATTATTTATTTATTTATTTAAAATGTGTTAACCAGGAAAGGCACACTGAGCCAAGGATTGTTTCCAAATCTGACCCAGGTATAGCAAAGAAGCATCTGAAAACCAGCAGATATGTCAGTGTGCCAACTTGAAACCTTGAGGTTAGTCTTCCATTAGTATTTAGTTTTAGACTGTGTGCATTCCTCTGGTTTACGCTACGTATTGTAAATATTTAACTCATTAATTACAATAGCCTTCTGATGAAGTATGAACTATCCATTGCTTAACATGACACAAAATGGCCGTGGGAGATGAGCTTTCAGTGTGCTGCACATTTTACTTTTGTTAGTTATAGGAGGGGTCCAAGAGCACATTGCACCAAAATGACCCCTTAAGCCTAGGGAAGGGCCGGGGACCTTCTGACACACTGAAGGGTTTACAAGCATGATATATTTTGCATCATGTCTTTAAATAACATTTAAAAAAACTTTAACTTGTATGAATGTCTCTCACTTTTCCAGAAATTTTTGTTTGTAGCTGTAGCTTATATTGAACTGACTTCTCCTTGAAAAAAGGTTTTCTTTAGGAGAGGCTGAGCTGGAATCTGGGATTTACCCAAAAGTACTGCAGCTAAAGACTGTACATGGAGGGGATGGCTAAGAAAAGAAGGGCACACCCATGCAAGTCAGCTGGTAAAGTACTTCAAATGCTCCAGGAGATCAAGTGTTATCGCTTTTTTCATTAGTGGTGACAACCCCCTAAAAAATAAAACCTCTCCAGAACCACCCATGATTTTGTAGCAGATATAATCCAGCACGTTCTGATTTCTTGCTGTTTACAATATAAGATTCCTTTTGTTACATTTTATTTATTTAGCAGTAAATTTTTATGCAAGCAAAACTTACCATTGTGACAGCACACAGACTGGAAATGAAGTGTGTTTACACTACCACTATGTTGTGTCAATGGATCTGGTCCCATACGTGGTGTGCAGCACTACAGTCCTTGCCAGCGTGTCCATGCACAGGAGCTGTGGAGTGATGTAGATGACTCTGCCTCATCCCCGATCCCAATGGTTTGTTTTTAATTTTGATGTCCTAGAAAACCACTCCCACTCTCTCACTTTGCATGGTCCTTCTGTTAGTCTGCCCTGAACCCAGTATTGGATGACTCTTTTCAGAAAGTCTGTCCCTCTCTCTCTCCCTCCCTCTGTGCGAGCTTTCCTCGCAGTGTTGCTGCAGGTGGTTCTGAGTGTCTATACATGGATGAAAATGCAACACAGCATTTCAGTTCTCCACCACAGTAACAAATGGAAAGGGCTGCATCAATGCATCCATGCAGTGCTCCTGGTTCTGTCTACACCAATCCACTGGGAGCAGATCAGCAACTCTCCACCAATCATTATTCTCCACTATACTCGGGAGAGAAATGTGTTAGTAGGAAAATCATGTCAAGAGAATTTCTGGGAGAGGCCCAATTAAAACTGAATCTAGAGAGAATATGCAATCACACTTGTATACTGTATCTTTCCCTCACCCAAACAGCAATACCTGGATGGGAATTTGTGGGAGATTGGCATGAGCCCCAGCACAGACCTTATAGTTATGAAGGTCTTGTTTTTTTCAAGAGTAGTGCAAACTCTACGTCTGCTCAGCCTCTCATCTCTCTCGATAAAGTAACAATGGTATCAATTTGCACATTTCATCCTCCAGTGACCTGAGATGCATTTCGAACCAGTCGTCTGGAAGTGAAAGAGTGTGTAACTTGTTTCAATAGGCTAAGCCAGGCACTGCGACCATAGCCATCTATTGCAAGGAGACCTTTTCAATGTTTTATTTACACTTTCTCTATGAAAACAATTGTACTTTCAAAGGATAAAATGTCTTGGAACAATTATCAAAGCACAAGAAACCCAAAGGAAGAGACACAGTACTAATCTTTCACCTGAACAGGAATCACTCATAACAACTGGGGTTCTACTGTGGGGCTACTCTTTGGGTATGCTAAGATAAGGCACTGCACTTGCCAGTCAGAACTTTTAATAGCCTGAATGTGAACACAGACATTTGTATTCTATATAGCATCTTCCATGCAGGCATTTTAAAGTGCTTTACAGTCAACACAGACAGCATGACAAATGATCATTTAAGTGCAGCCACCTCTGAGGTGGAATGCAGCTGCCATTCTGCACCTGCACGCTGCACAACAGGTCTCCTACTCTGTGTGCCCAGGTGCAACCAGATTGATGTTGAGCCAGGTTAATATATTTTGTGGATACGTGAAATGGGGACTGTTGATCAGGACACAGAGGAAATTCCACTATTCTTTTAGAGATGTGCTATGGGATATTTAATCTAGGATGCATTAGGAAACAAGCTTTTATCAGCTTAGTATATCTTTCCTGGAAAATGTTTGAAATAAATAATATATAATGTCAACCTGAGCAACCTCCAGAACAGAAGCCTTCATTTTAACATCTCATCTGAAAGCAGACATCTCACAACAGCAGTGTCTCCAACACCAAGCTCGGTATCAGTATGGTTATTAATTTTGAAATTATATTTCTTTATTCTTTTATATAAAGGTAATATACACAAGGAAATAGTACAGGGATTACACATTATGACCAATGACATAAACTATATGGCAGCTGCAGTGTGACAATATACAACATTTTGCAGAAATCTCTGATTCTGGAAAAATAATGAAAAATCCCCCCCTACCCCTAACCCAAATCCCTTGGTCCCCATCCTCCCTCCCCAGGATGTGCCTTCTACAAAAGAAAGGAAAAAAAAAACAAGAAGGAAAAAGAAGAAAGGGACCTGATCCTGATGCAAGTAAGATGCATAAAGGTGTATCAGCTGCCAAGGTAGCTAGAGGTGTACCCAACAGGACATTAATTCAAATAAAGAGCATATAATTTGCCCCATTTCTGCTCAAACGAAACCAAACAATTCCGAACTTGCTATTAACCTTTCAGTCTGAAAGCAGAGAAATTTCGGTGATCCATTCTGCATACGAGATAACCAATTGGTCCATCCAATGCCCAAGAACCAATCTTTTAATGACCATCGAAATTAAAGCCATATGGAATCTACACTCCATCACCTGTATATTGGAAAACATCCCTAAGATACAAATTTATAGTAAATAAATCACCTAGGCCCAAAAGAGGGTCTAGGTTAGATTGGATGGTCTGCCATAACGTAGCCACCTTCTCACAATGCCAGAAGAAATGTACCAGGTTCCTTCCACTATGCCACACCTAGTGCATAGAGTTGAAGATAATCTGTTTAATTTAACCAGTTTAACTGGGGTGTAATACATGTTATTTAATATATGGTATTGGGTGAGTCTATGTCTGTCTTGAGAGAGATACCTATATGTGTCTGCCCAAATCTGATCCCAATCTAGGAGGGTCAGTATGGTTATTTAAAATCAAGGGAGGGTGCCCCTGCAGAGCAACTGTGGCATTACCACTTCCTGCAGCACCTGGTGTTCACTGAACATCTCCCATCCAGTTACTTAGCAGATCTGATGCTGCTTAGCTTTAGTGTAGAGTTTGGGGGCTTCCAGGCTCGAACCTCCTGGGAAAGATGACCCTCCCCAGATAGGGTAGTCTAAAATAGGCTCACTGTTTAGGCCAATAGTTTTGAGCCTGAGAGCACCCTCCCTCCCCCAGGAAAACCTAAACTTTACAACCATCTCTCTCATTGCTTGTAAAGTGCTTTGGGATTCAGAGGTATGAAAAGTGCTGTATAAATGCAAATTCATCTTCTTCTAAATAATTGTCCAATCATGGTTTTCAACCTGAGAGACCTGAATATCAAAAGACTCATGAAAACATATTTGGGAGCCACAACATGGTCTTTAACTGCTGCCCACTGTGTCCACTTCATAATCACATAGTAGTTTAAGGTCAGAGGTGACTCTGTGTTCATCAGGTCCCCACCCCATTTCATAAGCAGGGATATCCAAGAATGCTGCACGTACATTTCCCTGCTCTGCTTGATTTCATTGGTTTAATACTGGAGACATGGGATAGTTTGATACCTTTCATTGCATAAACATATGTCTTGTGCAAAGATGGTAGAGTATGCACTCTTTCTGGAACACACAAGTCCCTTTGTTAGCTACAAATACAGTTCTGGGAAATACAGGCATTTGCAAATACTGATCATGGATCACAAGGTATTTCATAATAGTTGGTGGCTGAATGTGCACTGTGAAAAGTACAGTTCTTCTGATGAAAGACACACTGATTATTGTCATAGTAGTCAGGTGTGCTGGTGGTAGGCAGGGGGTATTTTTCAGCCTTGCTTCAAAGGCAGAAATTCTAAAGACTGCAAACCACTGTAAAATACCACCATCTGCAGAAAATAAATAAGTCAATCTGTTGCAGCTGGTTTCATCACAGCTTGATTTGTATTCACTGGAGACCATCTTGAAGGTATGCGTGTTCTACTGTATGAACCAACGGCCACTAAAAACTGAGTACAAAATCATTGTTGGCAAGTTCCAGTGCAACTGGTGGCTCTAGACTGTTGCCTTCAATTAGGGAGCTTCACACTTTATTAGCTAGGTGCACCCACAGCAAAACACCTGTTTGTCATTTATTCTAGCAAATCTGCAGACCGCTGGTGGATCTAAACATGGTGGTGGACTTTTTTTTAACACAAGTTATTTTACCCAGGATAGTCCATCTACAATGCAACATCTTGTTTTTAGTGGGGTCTGGCTTCGGCATTTCCTGCAGCTGGTAGACTGAAGCATGAGGTTGTTAAATGAAGTTCTCAAGGTCATACAGAGGAGATTTGGGGAAACTGTTATTGTTTTGCTAATTATTTTGTGTATTTTACTGTTTATTTACCATGATAGCCCAGCTTTGATGCACAATCAGGTTATCACTGTGGTGCTACAGCTTTTATGCATTTCCACAGCTGGGTGGACTGGAACAATGGGAGGTGAAACACTATGCTCAAGGTCACAATGTGACTATTCTGGACAGTTTACATTTATTATTATTATTATTAATAACAAGTACAATTTCAAAAGCACCTTTAAAAATGTCAAGGCACCAAACAAGATCAAAATACAAGCAAAGTGGTCAAAGATTGTTAAAAGCTAATTGAAAGAGGTGAGCCTTTAATATACTTTTAAATAATTTCGAGGTCAGTGCATTCTCAGATTACCAGTGGGTGTCTGTTCCATGGGGAGGAGCCATGGATCAAGAAGGCTCTGTCACTGAAAGGGGCCAATCTGGCAATAGGTACATTGTAGAGAAGTACATCAAAAGAATAAAGTTGGTGAGTTGGTATATAATGAAGTCATTCAGATACTGTAAGTGTGAAGGGCAAGTCCATTTCATCATTTGAATACCATCAAGAGTGTTTTGGTAATTGATTCTGTATTCTAGTGGAAGCCAGTAGAGTTTGGCCAGCAATGGAGAAGGATGATCAAACTTCCTGGAGTTGGCGAGTACTCAGACTGCAGCATTTTCATGGATGGACTAAGATTTGATCTTTGCTCTCATGTTACATAAAAGGAGTTCAGTTTTATTGATGCTTAAACAAAGTGAATTTGTGGGCATCCATGATTAGACATCTGTCAGGCACAGAGACATCCAATTCACTGCGCCTTGCACAGAGTAAGTTACTGGAGCATTCTGCATCACTGTGCATAGAGCAGAGTAGCTGATCCACAGTTAGTGGCAAAGTGTAATGTCTGGGAGCATTATGAGCCAGTCTGTTTCAGCAACTGTGAAACACTGCAGGGGTGGGGAGCTGAAGTGGGGCATGAGTTTTCATTCCCTGTGAGCACTACTCACCCCTGCAGTGATGCACATCCAGGGCTTTAAGCCAGGAGGGGACATAAATAAAACACAGGGGACAGGGGAGCCAAGGTTCCTGTAACACTCCATAGCTCCCGTGTTTGATGTACTGGAAACTGCTTCAGCAGTACATGTAACACACAAAGTTCTACAGTGGTGCCAAACTCAGTGAGTGTGTAAATGCACTTTTGACCCATCTGGTGTTTGAACCTGGGTCCCAGGTGCCCAAGCTGGTGTTCTAACCACTAGACCACACTGTCTCTGAGAAAAGCAGCATCTCTTATTCATGTTAAAGTCTTCACTGCAGTGGTTGGGCTACGCCATGACGGTGGAGACCTTGGTTTGGGAATGAGCGCACTGCATCTGAATTTAGCAAGAGAAGGAACAAGCATCCCAGTGGATGTCTCCTGCTGTAAGGAGGTAATGACATGATCTGTGCTGTAATATTGCCACCTGGGTGACCACAGGTGGCAGTGCAGCAAGGAGCCGTGAGGAAGGGAAAGGATGCCAGCCAGGGACTTGCATTGTGCTGTACTGGGCACAGGTTGCATGTGAACATGCATTGGTCCCTATTACACACTGACATCCTTCAGAGAAGAGAGGGAGAAAATGGCAAAAGTGACCCCAGTGTCAGTCTGAGAGGATCCGCCATATCCAGGACCTGACTCCACTTCCTCACTGTGTCTCCTGACATCTGGCATGTTCAGGGGTATTTCCTGTCCACCACAGACCCTGCCCAAGGATACAACGAGTCTCCATGGAGGAGGGAGTGTGAGGTAGGTGGGGCCATTGGGATGGTGTCAGAGGGTTCCAGAGGAAGGTGGCACCAGAGACAGGAACAGAGAATAAAATAGAAATAAAAGCTGGATACAGAAGAGATCTTGCCAGTCACATAAAATATGTAGCACAACTACAAAGCCTCGTTATTTGAAACTTCAACTTACAGATAATTCGGTGGGTAGTAGAACAAGCTGCCAGTGACTGAGCTCAGGCTCCCTTAAACACTGCTACCTGATGTAGCAAAACAACAGATGCTGTTTCCTCTCTAGAGCTGCTGAGCACATATGAATGATAACCTTCTTATGAGGCCCTGTGACAGGTAGCTACACAAAGTACATGCCTTGATCCCATGCCTTAAATGCAACATTATAATGCTACCCACTATTTACGTGCTTATTATTTGCAAGCTGTTACCAAAATAGAATCTCCTTATTCATGGTCTTGTTTTTTAAATTCAGAAGTCTGCTGATGGAACTCAGTTTCCAGAACTCCTTGATGTCCTTGATTTCATGAAATGGATCATGTGTTGTACACAATTAGATATGCAGGTGTAATGAGACACAGTAAAGAAGGTGCACTCCATCAAGTTTGCCTGCTTATTCTCTGAACAGCACTGACCTGAAATGTCTTTTCATTTTACGTATGAATCTGTGGAGCCTAGCCTTGAAACTGTTCACTGCTGCTCTGACCTTATCACCTCATCCGCTAATTGTTCTGTAACTCTATTATTCTAAAAATATTTTCTTAAAGAGCTGCTGACACCATTGGGAAATCTTAGAAAATATAAGATTTAGCACAATTCAGTTTATATTTCATATATTTTCTGTAATTCTTTCCTCTTCTTTATCACTAAAGAGAGCTGTGTGAAAACAAGATCACGGTCTCCCAGAATTTGTTTGCCCTGGCTGTTGTGGACACTTGACATCATAAACCCCAGTTTATGACACCATAATCATCTCCACAGCAACAGACTGTATCAGTGACATCATTGACATCACTGTGATGTCAGATGTAGACATGCAGCCAGAGCAGCTAGATCAGAGATCATGTTTTTTATGCAAATGCCCTTAGTAATGAAAGACAAGTTAATATAGAAAATTAAAAAAATTTAAATTCAAACTTTATTGAGATTTTAACATAACAACTTGACATGCATAGGTAGTAAAAGAGACATGAAGTGAATTATACAATTAACGTAAGCCCCCATCCCACTACCCCTCGATTTGGCATTTGGAATTGAGCTCCTTTCAGCGTACCTAGCTCATGTACCTCTAACCAGTCACAATGCCCCATGAACCTTATGTTGAAGATCTCTTGTCCCATGGGTGGCCTTGATTGTAACATGTATAGGGTATGAAGACCCTCCCATCTTGTTTTATAGGTGGGTAGAGAACTCATAGGCTGGCTCTGATGTGTTCAGCCCTAAGGTTAAACAATAACTTGAAGCCATTCAGTATAAGTAAAATTACTGCCATCTAACCAATGCCTAAGAACTAGTTTATTCAATGTTAGAGAGATCATTGCCATACGATATCATCTTATCTGAACTGAAATTTGTGAAAGGTCCACCAGAAGGCAACCTCTGGTATAAAGAGATCTTCTAATCCCAAAACAGGGTCTGATCTGCTTTTAATTACCTCCCACACTGCCTTAATGGGTGGATAGTCCCAAAATGTGTCTAACCGAGCCTTCCTGTTGGCCGCATCAATTACACAAAAGAGTAGGGGCCCTACCGACTCTGTGTAACTTTACAGGGGTCCAGTACATATCATTTAGAATTTGGTATTGGGCCAAGCATAGTCTATCTTGGGAAATGTAAGTATACATGTCCTTCCAGATTGTTCCCCATCTATCCTATATCTCTGGGAAATGACTCGACCAGTACTTAGGGGTTCTGTACTGTACATCCGATGACCTAGTTAGAAGGGCTGTATACAGAAGGGAGACCACGGGGGTTTGTTGCTAACAATGCTCAGGAGAGAATACAGAAAATTATAAAAATAAGCTGAACTGTCAAAATATGAAATCTTTTGAAAGTTGTCCTAATTTTGTCAGGGGCTGTTTAAAGCGGCAGTATTTGTTAATTAGCAAAAACAGAACTGTATTTTGACATCATTAGTCATTAACAGTTTATTTTTAATTTCTTCAAATATTTAAAAATCAGCTTTTAAAACTATTTTTATAAGTAACAAATCATTAAAGATGGCTTCCGTGCTCTAATATTTAAACATTTTTCTTCTGAGGATACCTTTTGACGGTAAATGCTAGATTTATGCTGTGGATGTATTATGATGGTGTCAGCACATGTTTCTGATAGAAAATAGAACTGAATCACATCAAAATGCATAATTGTTTCATGGTGGGCACTGCAAGGAGCAAGAACTTTTCAAAACTTGGAAATCACACATTTAAGTCCGAGAATGAAAAGAAAAAAAAGAAACATTGGTGCTGTGAGGTTTAAGCATGATGACTAAGAAATATTGCTGCTTTAAAGAGTCTTAGCAGGATTTTCAGAAGACCTTCAGAGGCCTTGCGCCATGGTTGCAATGTAGTTATATAGCCTAAAACGTGGACTGGTGGCATCTGAATTGATGCCAGTTGTGCCTCAGAAATCAGGCATGCATCAAATAAATGAGGCTTGTGTCATTTTGTTGCTGTAAGCCCCAGAAACTGTTGTAAATATATCCAAATCCTTGAAAATAATATTGAAAGGTTTAAAACATTGGGCATGACACAGGCTGCACCAGAAAGGTTCCATGTCGTAATGTTGATTGTAAAACAGCGATCACCAGTATAGCGAGTGTACATCGCGAAAAGCAAATCAGCAGTGTACACTTATCGGTGACACCACATCCAGCAACCAAAACAAGATGGTGTGGGGGCCCAGCCCCCTGCACTTCTGCAGAGGCCTCACCCCCGTGACCTCCCAGGATTACAGATTACCAACTCCAGGGGAGGTGCATGTCGGGAGAAGGAGACAGTCCCAAAAATAAAAAATTCAAGTGCAAGCTAAAATAAAATATACTGCTCCCCAGCCCCACACCGTGTACCTGCTGCACCAAAGCTAGCCACCCTCACCAACACACCACATAGAAACATAGAAACATAGACTTTGATGGCAGAAAAGGACCACTTGGCCCACCCAGTCTACCCATTTCTACCTACTGGATAAGCTGCAGATTCTAGTTAACCAACAGCCTGCTTCCTGCAACCCCCTCTATAATTGCTTTGTGTCTGTCCCATGCATGTTTGAATTCCCCACTGTTTTAGACCCAATGACCTCCTCAGGAAGGCTGTTCCATGTATCCACCACTCTCTCTGTGAAAAATAATTTCCTCACATTACCCTGAGCCATCCCCTCTATCTTTAAACTGTGCCCCTTGTTCTTACACATCTCTTTTCTGAAAGATGCTACCCTCCTGGACTTTGTTGATTCCTTCAGGTACTTGAATGTTTCTATCATGTCCCCCTGTCCTCCTTTCATCAAGGGTATACATATTAAGCTCTCTCAGTCTCTCTTCATATGGTTTCTGATGTAGACCCTGCACCATTTTAGTTGCCCTCCCCTGGACTGCTTCCATCCTGTCTACGTCCTTGCGTAGATGAGGTCTCCAAAACTGCACACAGTACTCCAGATGGGGTCTCACCAACTGTCTGTATAGAGGGATAACCACTTCCTTTTTCTACTTGTGATGCCCTTCCTATGCATCCCAGTATCCCCTGGCTCTCCTTACTGACTTTTCACATTGCTTACCCACCTTTAGGTCATCTGATATGACTACTCCCAGGTCCCTTTTCTATTTTTTTATTGTTATTACCTCCCTGCTATTGTGTACTCTTCTCCTGGGTTTTGTTTCCAGGTGCATTACTTGCACTTCTTTGCATTGAATCTAAGTTGCCATATGTCTGACCATTCCTCCAACCTTGCCAAGTCCCTTCTCATCTTTTTCTACCCCTCTGTGTATCAACTCTGTTACAGATCTTTGTGTCATCTGCAAAGAGGCATACCTTTCCCTCCAGACCCTCTGCAATGTCACTTATAAAGATGTTAAAGAGGATTGGACCCAGTACTGAGCCCTGAGGTACTCACTAGTAGCCCCCCTTTCTTTGGAATGTTCCATTCACTATTGCCTTCTGTGTCCTGTTGTGCAGCCAGTTCACATTAGGCTACCACCCTGGGACCCACTCCCAGGCTGGCTAACTTGATTATTAATCTTTGTGGGGACTGTGTCAAATGCCTTGCTAAAGTCTAGGTAGGCCATATCCACAGCCCCTCCCTGGTCTATTACTTTGGTCACCCAGTCAAAGAAATCAATTAGATTACTCTGACATGACCTTCCTGCTGTAAATCCATGTTGCTTTTGGGTCCTGTGCCCGCTGGCCCTAGGTGCTCAACAATTCTTTCTTTCAGAAGTGATTCCATCATTTTCCTACCACTGAGGTCAAACTTACAGGTCTGTAGTTTCTGCTTCTGCCTTGCTCCCACTTTTGTAAAGGGAATCACATCTGCCCTCCTCCAGTCCTCAGGTACCACCCCATCCTGCCATGATTTGTTAAAAAGTGTGGTCAGTGGTGTCACTAGGTCCCCTTAGTTCTTTTAGGATTCTGGGGTGAATTCCATCAGGCCCCATTGCTTTGTCCACCTTGAGTTTTAGGAGATCTTTCAGGACTCTTTCTTCTGTGAATGGACTGGTATCAACCCCTACCCAGAGTGCTTCTATTGTCTGGTTTAGGTAACTGCTCCTCATCTTCTTTGTGAATACTGAACAAAAGGGTTCATTCAGTATCTCTGCCTTTCGCTGTCTCCTCTGCCCACCTCCTCTCCTTTATTAATCTTCACTATCCCTCCCTTAACCTTTCTGTGCTCCTAATGTACCTATAAAGGTTTTATCCCCCTTTTGACCGAGTTGGCTGTTTTTCCTCGGTTTGTGCCTTTGCTATTCTGACTGCCTTTCCTACTTCTTTCTGCTTTAGTTGATACAGTTCCCTGTCGTGCTCCTCTGTGATTCCTTACACTTTTGAATAAAGCCTTTTCTCCTTAACCTTCCTGCCACCTCTTTTGAGAACCATAGTGGTTTTTACTCGCTTTGTTTTCTTTATTTGTTTTACACAAAGACTCGTTGCCTCTATGATGGCAGTTTTGATTTTCTCCATTATTCTTCCACCTCCTATTTGGCCATTTGCTAGTGCATTCTTCAGGTGTTCACCCATTTGCCAAAGTCAGCCCTTCTAAAGTCCAGTATCCTTGTTTTTGTATGGCTTATCTCCTTGGTTGTGCTCATTGTGAAGCACACTGTGCAGTGGTCACTTGTTCCCAGATGTCTACTGACTTCTAAATTTGTGATCCTCTCTCCACTTGAGAGTACCAGGTCTAGTATTGCTCCCTCCGAGTGGGTTCCAGCACTAGCTGTCTAAGGTCTGCCTTGCAGGGCATCGAGAATGACCCAGCTCTTGGATGTGGCTGCAGTACATGTCCTCCAGTTAACATCTGGCATATTCAGGTCCCCATCAACAGTATCTCCCTTTTTCAGCCATTTTGAGAATGTTCTCTATCATTTTCTTGTCCATTTCTCCCTTGAGACGGGGGTCTGTATACAACCTCTGTGCGGATTGTGATGCCATTCCCCATCTCCAAGGTAACCAGAGTGCCTCTTGTCCTCCCCTTTACTTTTTAGTTCTGTAGCTTTGATCCTTCCCTATGTATAGAGCTACTCCACCTCCTCTTTGCCTTCCTGTCCTTCTGTAGATTGTGTACCCTGGTATGTTGACATCCCATTCATGGTTCTCGTGTACCATGTTTCTGTGACTGCCACAATATCCAATTGTTCATCTTCCATCAAAGCTACTAGCTCAGAAAGCTTGTTTCCCAGACTATGGGCATTAGTAGTAATTGCCTTCCATTTAATGTTGGCTTGATCCTTTTTCTCCCATCCCTGCTCTTATTGCTCTTATCTATTTTACCATTTACCCCGTCCTGCCCTGTGTTGAGCTCTGTACCTCAGTGTTTACTCTACTACCTGCCATGTTTTGTGGGGAGGCTTGACTTTTCCTGCCTTTTATCAGTACCTCCCCCTTATCTGGCTAGCTCAGCAGCAGTATGCCGACCACCCCACACAAACCCTCTTCCCTATCCCTCCCTTTCCAGTCGTCATCCAACACTACCAGTAACCTCCCTCGCTTCATCCCTACCCTCGCTACCCTTACAGGATAACTCAAATATCAGGTGCTGCAAATGAGTGCCTATTAATGCAGTTGCTCATTTGCAGTTGCCAATATCATTGGATACATACCAGAAGCTGGAGGCTATGCCTGTGACATGCCTTCTAAAAATCTTGCCTGTTGTCTTTTGAAAATCTTTGCAAAACATAGTATTTGCATATAACTCTGCATATTTTCCCATTATTTCTGCATTTATCATCCTCCTTTCTTTATTGCTAAGACCAGCTGCTTGAAAATAGGATCTCACCTAGTAGACATCATCTGCTCTACTGCCTCTCCACACATGATGTCATAATCCTCTGTTCATGAATCACAATTGGTTGCCATGGAAATTTACTGTGATGTGATAAGCAGTGTACTGTAACATCAAGTGTAGGAAGGAAGTAGGAGCAGATGAAGTCCAAAGGGCAAAACAGTTTCCATATATATTTTTTTGCAATGGAAAGTAAGGGAAAATAATAACAGAAAGCATAAGAAATACAACAAACATTATCTGTATTTTTTCAAAGTTTTCACAGAGGTTTTACATGATCTATATGTGCCTCCTGACTCTCTCTCTCTCTCTCTCCCTTAACAAGTACTTGTGGTCCCCGCTTCTGCTATCCTGGCTCCTGCTCAACAGTCAGTCATTATCTGTTAAATAACGCAGGGGTTATAATGTCTGCAGACATTATGCCGCATGGCAGAATCGTGGCCAATACAGTGCGATTTCTGCCATGAGGCATAAGTCTTTTGGGGAGCTCAACCTCCACCCCCCGCTATGGGGACTGATCGCTGAACCCCTCCACTAAAGATTCTCAATTCCGGGGAGGGGTTAACTCAGGGAGCGCACAAAGTCCCAAAATAATAAAAGTTTCTGGGACGAGGAACAAACTCAGTCCCAGACGCAGCACTCTAGCTCCTGCTGCTGCAGCTCAGTCCAGTGAGCCACAGCAGCTGCTTGGTGGAACCTAATCCCAGCAGAGGTCTTATCCTCTGCCTGGGAAAGCGTGAATGGTGCAATACCGCTAAGCAGTATGTGCGTATTGCACCATTCGCTTGCCTAAGGTGCTATCCTGCATAGCCATAATGTCGTGACGCTATTAAGTAGTATATGGTAGACTGTTAAACATAGAAACATAAAATGTTTTGGCAGAAAAGGACTAATAGGACTATCAAGTCTGCCCTAGTTTCCTGCATATTACTACACTCTGGATCCTATTTAGTCTCGGATATCCCTCCCTCCCTCCTCCCTTACCTCTATGTATTATACCCATGTGCCTTTTCCACGAATGTTGGAAGCTCCACACTGTCTTCACCCTTTTCACATCTTTTGCCAGGCTGTTCCAGGCACCTACCACTCTTTCTGTGAAGAAGTATTTCCTCACATCCTCTTAATCCCACCTTAAGCTTCATAGCATGCCCCCATGTTCTGGTGCTCCTCCTCCTCCTGTGAAACAGACTCCCTACTGCACCTTGTTTACCCCTGTGAGGTACTGACAGATCTCAATCATGTCCCCTCACTCCCTTCTCCTCCAGGGAGTACATGTTGAGATCCTGCAGCCTCTCCTCCTGTGAGGTACATATCTCAATCATGTCCCCTCACTTCCTCTCCTCCAGTGAGTACATGTTGAGATACTGCAGCCTGTCCTCCTGTAAGGTACATATCTCAATCATGTCCCTCTCACTCTCCTCTCCTTCAGGGAGTACATGTTGAGATCCTGCAGCCTGTTGTCCTGTGAGGTACATATCTCCATCATGTCCTCTCTCACTCTCCTCTCCTCCAGGGAGTACATGTTGAGATTCTGCAGCCTGTCCCCTAGTGAGGTACATATCTCAATCATGTCCCTCTCACTCTCCTTTCCTCCTCCAGGGAGTTATATTGAGATCCTGCAGCCTGTCCCCCTGTGAGGTACATATCTCCATCATGCCCCTTCTCACTCTCCTCTTCTTCAGGGAGTACATGTTGAGATCCTGCAGCCTGTCCTGATATGGTTTCTCATGCAACCCCTGCAGCATGTTAGCATCCGTCCTCTGGACCACCTCCAGCCTCTTGATGGCCTTGCAGAGGTGCGACCTCCAGAAATGGATACAGTACTTGGTGGGGTCTCTCAAGTAAGCAATACAGAGACAACATCACCTCCTCTCTTGCAAGAGATCCCCTCCCTATGCCGCCCAGCATCCAGCTCACCTTGTCTACTGCCCTGCCACCTACAAATCATCAGATATATTCACCCCAAGGTCCTCTCTGGATTGGTAACTGTAAGTACCCCCATCTTATACACAGCCCTGGGTTTCTCCGCCCTAGGTGCATCACTTTGCACTTTTGGCATTGAAACCCAGCTGCCACTCCCAGAGCACTCCACTAATTTTCCCAGTTTCCCATTTTTTTTTTTTTAAAGGAATGCTGTTTTTGGCCCCACTGTCACTGTCGGGGAACACCCCTCATCGGCTGGGTCCCGTACTGTACTGGGATCCTATTTCATGGAGATCGCGCAAGGAATTTTGCCTCAAACATGCCCCTTCCCCAGCCAGCCAAGTTCGGGTCTGATCATGCAATGACCTTGGCGCACAGTCGGGCACACTTCTGCCCCCAATGTGCAGAGGTCTGCCAGTCCTGCCCTGCTGGACTTCCCACTATGGTCCTGGCTGCTGGGCTTCCCTGCCAACCTTAGGGTTCAGTAGGTGCTGAGTACCAAGCACCCTCCCTTCCCGGAGAAGGCGAGGAGTCCCAGGATGCTCAGCCTCCTCCTGTCCCCCGCTGACCCACAAATATTCATGGGCGGTATTTTCAATGTTTTATTTGACACAAGCCCATGTTGCATCAGAGGGTGAACAGGTGGGACTTGCATCAAATATTTGGGATTTTTCATGCCGCCCACTGGCACAGCAGTTGGATTTCTGTCTGCGATGCTGGTGATCTGGGTTGGAATGGACCCAGGTTGCTGGAGGGCCGGCGGGAAGAAAGCTTGAGGTTCGCCAACTACTCATCGCACCACGCACCAGGGAAGAAACCAGAAAATGAGTGTCTCCTGGCTGGCTAGATGATGGCGCTCAGTTCCCATTGTGGCCAAGGAGCCCTGGCCCTTGATCCCATCTCAGCAGCTCCCAGGGGGCCAAATTGAGTGCTAGCTGCCCCTGGTGCCTTCCCCTGAGGAGGGGGACCCATCTGGTGCAGGCTTACGCCCGGACTACCCCCGGGATGACTGCAATATGAGATGAAGAGAGCAGGGTGTAGGAGGTTCCAACAGGTCCCAGGCTGGGATTTTCCATTAATATTATTAATATGGCTAAGCACTATTCCTCTAGACTACAGTTCTTTGTTAGGATGTCACAATAACCACGTTTCATGATGATCACAACAATTTCCTTTGACAATACTCATAGTTTCTGCTTCCCTATATCATGACAACTGATTTCCATGATGTACCATGATATATTGTAATAAAGTAGAAAAATTCAGTATCTGTCTACCACCTGGTTTTCCTCAACAATTTAGGGTGCAGAGAGCCTCTCAACAAAACCTCAACCAAGCATCATAATATTGTGATAATACAATAGTCGTGCTAACTTTCTCAAGATTATCATACCATGAACATTTTCATATCATGACACCCTGTGCATCAAAAATGAAGCCTCTTGTGTGCATCTTCCAAATTGTTGGTGCCTACGCTTGATGCAAGCTGCCATAAGGTACATCCATGTGCTGCAGAATCGGTCAGTATTTGGAAAAATATTGTTGGTGTGTCAAATGGGCTGGTGTACTAGATGTGTTAAAGTCCATAGCTGCACATTCTGCCACACAGTCCTTGCATTATATTTCTAATATTGTGCCCATGATCTTGAATATCACAGTTGTATCATGCCTCAATCATACCACGCACGCTTTCTTGTTCCAGGAGAACAACCCCAGCCAGCCTCGCCTCAGATGTTATGTGTGCAGCATATTCATCATCTTGTAGCTCTGTGTAGGAAGAAGTAATGTAGGAAACAGAGCAGCACATTTCTGATTAAGTGATGACAAGAATGACTGAACATTTCAGCCATGTGTTTCTCCTTCTCCTCCTCCTCCTCCTCCATCTCCCAAACAGTAGATGATGGAATTCAGCAGAAAGCATTGGGGTCTGATAGTAAGAACTGCAACTTACAAAGCCATAGCATGTAAAATTATTTCTGGAATTCAACACAGGTTCAGAACTGTCACATTTATGAGAACCATCGCAAGACGCATCACTCTGAGTGATACAATTTGACATTTACTTTCTTTTTTTTTTTGTATTATTTATTCTCACCTCGTGCCCCACAACTCATCACTCCTTCAGGCTGCCTAGGTCCTTCACCTGCTCTGCCTGTCCCATCCTGAGCCCTCCAGCTTCACATCACAGCCACCCCTGTGATAACCCAGATGTAACCCTCGCTGGCGGGTCCCTCCTCCGAGGGGAAGGCACCAGGGGGCAACCAGCACATACTTGGCCCCAGGGTGCTGCTGAAGTGGAGGGACCTTTCAGGGCATCGGTGGTAACAGAAGACCGGCAGCTGTCATTCGGTCAGTCGTGAGGCGAATTTTCTGCTTTTCTATGTTGTTCCTCCTTATGCCGCTCTTCTGCAGTGCTCCTGGTCTCCACCGATGGCCGCTGCAGAGTGACACCAACCCACTACCCACCCCAGGAGAGGAGAGCTATCTGTAGGGATGTTCAATCTTCCTTCTCCTGCCAGCCCCAGCATCCCGAGTCCATTCCGAACCTGAGTGTCGTGTGGCACGAGGTGTGGCATCCACGCCCAACCTCAGTGCCACAGGGCTGGCTTGACATTTACTTTCTGCTTGCATTAGGATAGCCATAATAGAATCTGAATCAGAGAAAACCAAGTTCAGGAAAGCATTAGGGTGCTTGGGGTTATGGTCACTGATGAGGCCCCATGTAGAATGTTCTGTTCAGTACTGGTCACCATATCTCAGAAAGGTTATAGCTGGAGTTGAGGGAGTCCAGAGGAGAATGACCAAAATATTAAGAGGCTTAAACAGTTACTGACACTTTGGTCAGGCAACTCATGGCAAAGCATTGCCTTCTGAAGGACCTAAATTGCCAATAATCTGGATTTTTCTATGTAGACATTGCTTGGTAATTTAAACTACATTACCCCAACTGCTCTTCCACATTCAAGTAAGCCGCTTTGTGCCCACTGCAGTCCAATGTCTGAAAACAACATTTTGATGATGCTAAGCAGAGAATGGGCTGCAGGGTTACTAATGCTATAAATAGTAATTGGGAGCAGTGATACCCTGTAAATGCATATAATTTATTTTGTAGGCACAACACATGTTAAGGGGTGTAGTATTACATTTATATACGTCCTTTTTTTTGTATGTTTTATTTTTCACCGTCCACGAGGAACTATCCCTGGCAGCCACCACTATCCCAAGCTCTACCTCTACCTCCTACCTGAGACACTTCCTCCTCCTTGCAAAAGCCCGTGGACTCCCCAGCTCTGAACCCCGAGGTGGGGCCACTCTATCTGTCCAGGGTGCTCTATCTGAAATCTAGGGTGCCGGGCTGGGCCCCGTACAGGAAAGGAGGGTGCTCGGGGTATGGATTGTGGCTTGGGGTGGCGGTGCAATCACCTATCCTCGAGGATGGAGATTTTCATGTAGTTGCTCCCAGAGTACGACGTGCAGTGATGGCTGCGCAATCCTGGTCGCTGATGTCTGCTGTCACTCCACCCTTCTTATGCGCTCAGTGCTTGAGTGACCTCCAGTCTCCACCAGGGTCCCTACTGCACCAGGTGAGCCCCTGATCCCACCCCAGAGGAGGAGAGCAGTCCATCAGATGCTCGATCCTCTCCCCTGCCGATTCCCGCACCCAGGCTTGTTCCGGGACCTGAATCACCGGTGTGGCGTGAAGTGTGGCGTCCAGCACCTCAACCCTCAGTGCCACTGAGCCAGCACCTTTATATACATCCTAACATGTGCAAGTGCCCACAAAGTAAACTGCATGAATTTTAGGGTGTCACTGCTCCGCTTACAGTTTACAGCTATTAGTAGCCTTGCAGTCCATTCCTACTTAGTGTCATCAAAAATGCTAGTTTTAGGGTGGGGCAGCAGTGGGTGCTGATCGTCTTTCATGGATGTGGAATGATGATTGCAGATAATACAACTTAAATTACTAAATAATGGTTACATAGAAACATTTGAATTATGGGTGTTTTAGGTCCTGAGCAGGCAACTCCTTGCCAAGAGTTGCCTGACCCGAGGACATAATGGTGTCAGCTGCTGTTTAATGACCAAGGTACGAAAGCAATTTATGAAGGAGTTGAATCTATTTACCCTAAAATAGGTACATATGAGGAGATATGCAAATGGTATTTAAAGCCATTAAGAATGAAACATTAAGGGATACTTTACATTTAAAACTAAATACAGGCACATCAGCAACTAGGAACCACTGTGACCAACGTGTGGACTCACATAATAATACTGAAAAGAGAAGGAACTTATTTGCCCAAAGAGTAGTTATCATCTGAAACTCTCTAATGTCACAGTCTCCTGTAACTCTGTAGACTCTTTTGAACATTGATTAAATAAATATAGGAATAACCAGGAATTGATGGTTATGGGTGCCAGTATCCACAGATGGATGATATAAACCTTTTGAATTCATTCCAACCATAATATCCTATGTTTCTAACACTGTATAGAACTTTCAACAAGGACATTTGAGGTTTGAATCCTACACTGGCCACTCTTCAGAGGGTGACCATGGGCAAATCATTTGATTTCCCAGAGTGCCTCTGTTCTCCTTTCTGTAACCTTTGTGCCGCTGATGAACTAGAATCAGAAGATGGGGAGCATGGAATTTACTACTAGTGGCTATGCCGAAATGGTCTCCTAATTTCTAGTAAATGCTAGCATAAAAACATGGTTATTTCCAAATGTCACTTCATAAGAGTGGTAATGTCATAGTAGCTGGTGATTTCCATGATACTATTACGTAAAATGCTAAATATGTGTGAGACTGAGGTGTTACATGTGTGAAGAAAAATTATATGTTTGAGGTCAAGGTGTTAGATGTGTGAAAAACTAAATGTGTGAAAATGCAGATATGCTAAGGTGACTTCTGAGTGAGTCTGTAATATATGTTTTTACTTTTAGAAATGAAATTGAGAGGGCTTGGGCCTTGTTAATTTTAAGGTCCTCTTTAGCTGGCTTTGGCCTGGCCTACTGGTACCCAGATTCAAGTCCTTTCTGGCTAGTTTTTCCATGGTATGCTTTGGCCAGGGTAGTCCAGGCCTTGTGAAGACTTCCTGGTATTATCTCTACTCACCACTAAAACAAAAGCATGTATTTCAGCTGGCCAGTCCTGGGTAAGTAAATAATGAAATACTACTGCACTGTTAATTTGTGCTCAGGGCACTAATCAGCTAAAATCGGACACATTTAATTTTGCACCAAGCAATTATATTCACGCCTATTATAAGTGGTCAAGTTTGACTAATTACTCAGCATTTGATTTGTGCACACTGCACATTGTGCAAAACAGCATACAATTATTTCAGAGTGAAAATAAGCAGTTCTACAGTAAATCCCTTTAAGGGTATAATAATTAAATTATGACTTGTATATCCTTGTAGTTGGAGTCATCATAAATATACAGTTAAGTGCCAAGTCAGTCCAGTTTGAGTATTTGATCCCCAGCAATACTTTACAGAGCTAAGCCCAGGGCCTTGAAGTAGCAATCCTAATCTGCTACAAACAGGTAACACAGCATCCTGCAATGAGTTTTTATTTTATTTATTTTTATTTTACTTACCAATGATGTCCCGACTGGGATGCAACATCTCCTTTTCAGTGTGGTCCTGCTTCACCAATTTCTACAGCTGGCTGAACTGGAGAGCCAAGGTTTCTAGAATAACCCAGCTGAGATGGAACATCTAGTTTTCAGTGGAACTCTGCTTCTACCCATGTTTACAGTTGGCCAGAATGAAACACAGAAAGGTTTGAAAGAATGACTTGCTCAAGGTCACGAGGTTTTATTTGACTTTGGGGTTCTAACCTGTGATCTCCTGGTTCCCAAGCCGGTGCCTAACCACTAGACTCACTGCCTCCCCAAGAACTACAGTAGCTAATGAAATCTGAGTTATGTGGGAAGGACAGGTGATTACTAATATGTAAGGATACTGAACAGTTCACAAATTAAACAGTTAAAAGAGACATGGCCTGTCAGATTTTTCTTTTCCCAAAATGAAAATGTAAATCAAGACATTCTTCATGGTATTCTCCAATTAGGCAAATTAAACTATAACTGCACAGTTTGCTAGAATGCACACAAGTGAGCTCTGCAGCAGTATTAATAAAGGCAATTTATGCAGTACTACTGTGCCTTTCTGGGCTTAAGAAGACATTTATTATTCGATTCGTGGGCATACTTTGCAAAAATGATTGAACACTGGACTATCAAATAAAACAGTCAAAGGGCTAAATACTTATTGAGTATGTAGACTGCTAAGAGTCTGTACCAACCCATCTCTGTCTGAGGCAAGGGCGGGTAACATGGGTGTTCCACAAGGATCAGTCCGGGACCCATTCTTTTTCTGTTATTTTTGTGACCTACTGAATGTCTTTACCACAGCTGAAGTCTCTTTTATGCACATGACGCTGTCCTATCATACGAGGATAAGGCTGTGAAAAACAATGAAAAGAGCCTAAATATATTTCCCAAGGGCAATTTAAAACCACTTATGTCTAAACACAGAAAAAACTATAACTCAGCTTGTTTGGACTAACCAGCACCTCTCCAGGATTGAGACCTTTCAGGAGTAGACTAATGGGCTTTTCTTGAATCTGCAAACACACTTACAGTCAATACTTGGGTGTTTACATTGATTGTTCCTTTGCATTTAAATCACATCTGTCTAAATGTTCTTGTAAATATCTGCACTAGTGACTTTCTTTAGAGACTTAAACATTTCCAATTATTGAAAACGGCACATACAGTCTAAAATGCATTCATTCTGCTCCACTGTGATTTTGCAGCCTTAACTGGGGAGCAATGAAGAAACAAGAGGGCCTGAATTTAAACGTGGTTTGGCATGGCCCAGAGACTATGTCTCTGAGCATAACTATCTGGTTCAGGAGGAAAAGTCCCAGCACCAATGAAAATGCAATTTTCTGCATTTTTTGCACAGGTGGCATTTTTCTATTTCTTCAGAGATGCTACGCCTAGTAATGACATAATGATACGTTCTATATATATAATGTTTTATCAAGGCCTTTGATAAAGCATTGTATAGACAAAACATGTCTGGTGATATGCACCATCTGAAGGGTCTTCTTTTTACATGTGTCACAATTTATAATAACGTTTTGCTTTTAAACCTTTTTCTTTTGTATGGCAAGCATCTGTCATATGTGACGTGGTGCTCAGGATTCCTTTTTCCACCAGGAATATTTATGTTGATAAGAAAGTAGAAGGGAGATCATTGTTTTATTTAATTTGGACCACAGCACAACCAACCACATACATACAGTATATCTTTCTAGTGTCGGGAAATGTAAAAAAGCCCATGCTTCCATGTTGCCTGAAGGGGTATGTGACCCAGCAACTTTCTGAGCACAGATCAGAGGGCTACTAATTGAGCAAAAACACACTGCTTCATTAACAATTTTGTTATCTTAAATTACAAAAATAACAATTACAAATCCAGCATTTTGATTGTCTAATCAGGGTGCATCCTTCTTGACACCCTCAACATGGCATAATAGTAGGGATGAGTTTATTTACTCAGCCTCCTCACAGTATTAATTCATGTATTACTCATCTTAAGTTTGCATTTCAGTGACCATTTTACATGACATTGCCACCGCCCCAATCATTCTCACCCTCCCCATACTCTCAAGTGTCCCTGATTTTCAGGGACGTACTCTGATTTTGCCTCAAAATTTTCCTCTGTCCCTTGTAAAATTTGTGTTTTTGTGACAGAACAGTGGGGATTAAAAGCAGAAAATAATGTCAAACATTAAAGTAACATATTTGTTCTTCTTCAGAAAATGCATCTTAACACACATCCCTTTATTCTGTCAGCTTTCTGAGTGAACAGCACCAGTTTTAAGATGAGTCCCTGATTTGGGGTCTTTGTCCCTGATTTTTTAAGCCTTGTCCCTGATTCATGAGGCAAGAGGTTGACAGGTATGCTCCTCCCATCTTAAATAAGCTCTTCCCTCTATTGTTATTTCTAAGCTCTCCATCTTGGGCTGAGTTTTGAAAGTTTTGATGCATGCGCACTTCAATTTTGAGTCATGCATTGTATCAATATAAATGCACCAAAACACTTGAATGCTATTGTCAAAAGTTTTGAAGCGACAGATAGTTGTTCCTACTTTATGGCACAAATATGATGCATGCTTTTTATACTGACACGTGATTGCATTTTTTTAATTCTTTATTGTATTGCAGAGTAACAGACAGTATACAATATGAGTAACAGTCTCAAATTACATTCATGGAGGCTACTTCAGCTCCAGACTTTGCGATTAGGGCTTGTATTCATCCAGCATTAATAACAGTGCAGACTAAAAGGAAGCTAAATGATAAATGATGTTCAATACCAGTCAATCCAAGCTGCATAGTTTGTCACAGGTACACTCACTATGTTTGCTACACATGTAGGGAGCCAATTGAGGCAACCACATGAGAACGCTTAGACCACCTTCTTTTGTTGCTCTAACTTTTGTTGCAACTTGTGTGCTTGTGCTAGAAATGTGCTGCAAATTTAGACCATTTTTGAAAATCCAACCTTGAAGCAAGCTTCCGCAGCCTCTCATAACCCTGGATGCAAATACTATCAACTAAAATGTACATTTTATGCCTAGGCAGACCCAACATTTGCCTAATCCCCTAGTTCTAGGTTAACCATGCAGTGACCTGGGTTCGGGAACAAACGTAAGTAATTGTGAGCCGGTCAGGTGCAAGAGGATCAAGTGGGAAGGAGGTAATCCTGCCACAATACTGCCACCTGGGTGACCACAGGTAGTACTGCAGTTGGATGACCTGCAGGTGGTGGTGGGGAGAAATCACTTGATGTTGATATATCAGCACACACAGCACGTGTCTGCTCATGTCCTCAACAGTGACATTCCAAGGAATCAGGAGTAACTCAGGACAAAATACCCCACCACCACAGGATGGGAGCAGGTACATTTGAGCCCTACATCCCTTCCCTGCAGCCTTGCACCCAGTCATAGTCTCTGGGAGATCCCTTCCATGGGGGAGTGGTATCTAGAGAATTACCCAGCCTACTGGGCCAATTGTACCAAGGTAAGGAGTGCTGTGGGTGGGGTTGACTGGACTGGGTGGTTGCCAGAAAGACATGAAAGGGTGATGTGATGGTGATGGGGCAGCAACAGAAAGTTAAACAAAGAGTTCACTTTCAGTTTGCTCTTCTCATCAGTACTATCTGGCCTCTATCATGTCCTGTGCAGCCACCAGGTTTTCGTCAGTACTCTCAGTTGTTTTTGTATACATCGGGCTGTATTAAAGAAATGAAAATCCACACATGTGCAGTAAAAAAGTGTGCAAGGAGGGCTCTCCTGCACACCCACAGGTTTTGCCACATGCATGGTATTTTCATATAGAACTGATTTGTGACTGGCTGTGCAATTTACAACAGTCTGCATCTGTTTTCCATGTGCAGCTGTATCAAAATGCTATGCCTGGTGTTACCAGGTGTAACATCCTGTGCAGCATCTCCTGCTGCCTGTGCACACCACAGACTGAAAATAGGCATGTCTTGTCCCAGTGGCACTGAGGACTGAGGCACTGGATGCCTTATCTCGCTACGCTGGTGACCCATGTTCGAATGATCTCGCCCGCCAGGGGTTGGCAAGGATGGAGAAGGATTGAGCATCCGAAGGACTGCTCTTCTTCTCCAGGGAGGGGACATCAGTGGTTGGTGCATGGCTGGCCCCTTGTGGAGACTGAAGGGCAGTGCGCTGATGCTGCAGCAAGAGGGGTGGGAGGCACTCCTGGGTCGAGGCATGGGACGTGTGCGCTCCTCCTACTGGTGTCATTGCACGCCCTCCCTGCAGGGAGAACCACCACAAGAAAAATGCTCAGCAGCATGAAGGCTTCCCGACAGCACTGCCATGGTCGGTGATAAGTCAGTTCCCTCCTGGGTCCACCCTCCTAGTCGCCGCAGTGGTGGGGTGAGTACCTGCTGCGATGTGGCCAGAGAGGTGTGTGACGGGTAGGTCTGAGCTCTGTCCACAACTGGGCAGCAGCCGTGAAGGTTGGCTGGAAGGAGGGGGACCAAAGGCACAACCCCCCAGGTGAGGAAGTAAATAAATAAACTAAAAAAGGAAACAGAAAATAGGCATGTCTGTTGGTGCAGTGATTTTTTCCACACCAACGGGTTGCAACATGGGAGTTAGTCCTGGGTCATCTCTGGCCCTTTGAAAATCGTGCACCTGCTGTCCCATAAGGTCATGGAGCAGTGTATGCTGCATGCTAGTTCGTTGAAGTCACAGGAAAAGTGACCTTAAACAGTCTTTGTTCAAAACAACAGAGATAGTGATGAAAACCTGGTCTGAGTCATATTAAAAGGAGTGCTCCTTTATTATTTCAGCCATAAAAGAAGTGGCAAAGCAGACTCGGAATGGGGAAAAGGGATCTTCCAAGTTAGGAGAGAAAAGACAACCTAAAATTGCCTAAAATAGAATAAAGTATAGGTTAAAATGTTTATCACTATCATGCACTACTGCTTAAAAAACAATAAGCAATTTGAATAAGCAGTTTGAATACATTAGTTTCAGGTGGCCTCAAAAGCTTGTGCAAACATAAGTTTTCATAGTTCATAGGTTCATAGTAGTTTATGAGTTTGATGGGCAAGCCTTTATTGAACTCGCCACCAATCTAGTCAATGGTGGAATTGAGATTTTTGTTTCCCATAAATCTATCCAATCTTCTTTTAAATGTCTCCATATTATCACTTTCTACTACCTCACTTGGCAGGGTTAAAACCATAAGGGCAACCCTTTGCAAATTGATGCAGCTTAAGTCTAGAGGGGATTGCAGGTCCTTAATATATTTCTGTACTATCTGTCTATTCATTGTTCTAACTTTTCCCTGTGGTGCAAGCTGCTTTCAACATATCTCTTCTTGACTTATTCCCCACAATGGCTAGAAATAGAGAGATTTTGTTCTCAGTCAAGATTAAATATTACCTCATTGCTGTATGCCTCACCAAAACAGGTCCCTCCTTCCTAAAAGGTACCCCATTAGAGATTTCTGTGAGGATACACAGGCAGCTTTGCTCTTTCTTTAAGGTTGATTCTCAAAAGAATATTATGCAACCTTACTGGGGAATCTGAATTTTAAGATTGCTGGCCAATTATTAACCAAGTCTTTCTGGTATTCTGACAGTGTGTTCATGGTGGAACACTTTTTGGAACAGGGCAGACTGTTCACATTTTGGAAGCCCAGAGGAAATATAACTGGTCCCCTTTTAGTTTTACATTTTGTTAGTTATCCCATATGCTTACCAATCATTTCGGTCTGTGCAGGCAGAAGTCAAACGGTCACAGATCCTTGCCATGGTGTTAAATACACCCTCATCACATGCTAGTTCATATTTCTATTCTAAGCTGCATGATGCCTTCGTTGATAAAGAGAGATAATTGTTTTATTACTGAGATCAGGCCCTCCTTGATTTAGACAGGCCACGGAATTGGTCCCTCATATGGAAAACATCTATAAATTTATAAAATAGGATAAATACCATTTTATGCAGTTTCAGATATTACATAATCTACTATATACTCTGATACTCGGCAGTATAGCCTAGAGGTTAGAGTAATGAGCTGTGGATGAGCTTGGTACATCCAGCAGACCAGATCTGGGTTTGATTCTCACAACCTCCACTTGCATACTGTGTGACTCACTTAACTACCCAGTTCTCCCTGAAAATAGGCACTTGTGCCTAGTGGGCCTTACCCAGTTACCAAAGACTAAAATAAATTGCATAGAATGGGTAAACTCCCCACAGATACTTGTTCTAGATGTACTAAAGAAGTTGGCACCCTATATCATATTCTTTGGACCTAGAAAAAGTTGTCCCGTGAATGGGACACTATACAGCAAGACTTAGATCCCTGACAAACTCATTTACCTTGGGTTACTGTAACCATAAGAAAGTTAATTAGATCAAAAAACGATTATGGAAAAAAGCAAATAAATCTTTAAGTCCTGACGATGGGAAAAATTTAAAAGGTTAGGAATAGAGTTGTCCAAGAAATAAGGAAATCTAAGGCCTATTACTATAAACAGAAAATTAAAGAGGCTACAGATCCCAGGACCTACTGGACAATGATAAAAATTTAGTAGATCCGGTCAAAAGTCAAGTAGAAACTAAATTGAAACACAATGGTAAACTTTAGATGTAGATATAGTTGCAGAACATTTAAATAACTATTTTATAGACCTCCCAGATCTAAAGGCAGAATTGAAACCTCCAGGGAAAAATTCAGTCAGTAGAACAAAAATTGATGTAGAAAGTTGTCAGACCCCAAAATTTCGATTTAAAGTAGTGACCACAGCTGAAGTATGTAAATTAATAAGAAACCTAAATATAAACAAAGCATCTGGTCCTGACAAGATAGAAAATAGGTTACTAAAAGAAGCTGCCCAAGTGATATCCCCAGTCCTAAAAGATCTTTTAATTTGGAGTCTTAAAGAGGGAGTATATCCTACCTCATGGAAGAAGGCTAAAATAATTCCAATTTATAAGGGGGATTCACTGGACACCCTGAGTTATCACCCAATAGCATTATTGTCAACAATCTCAAAATTACTGGAGCGGATTGTCCATGGGCAACTAATCACATACTTGGAGAAGTATCAAAAATCACCCATTTTCAGTCAGGCTTTAGATAAGGTAGGTCCACGGCTACCGCGCCACCGATCTTTTTGATTTAGTTGCCACCCGCTGGAGGAGGGGAGATCGGTAGGGTATACGTGGACCTATCTAAGGCATTTGACTTAGTAAATCACCACATCCTGATTGATAAATTAAGATGTTTGGGAGTGGACGATGTATCCGTGGTTGGTTTTCATCCTATGTAGAGGAAAGAACTCAGTTTGTAACAGTAAGCGGTAAAATTCTAGCTTAGGTTTGGTTACTAGGTGTACCCCAGGGATCGATCCTGGGTCCCCTTTATTTTTGGTATATCTGAACAATCTACCTGGTGTAATTAAAAGCTCACATATTAGATTGTATGCGGATGATACTGTTTTAGTTACATCTGGCAAAAATGTGGGTGAATTAGAACAAAAACTACAGAGAGATTTTTTAAATATGCAAAAACATTTCACTGAACTTGGTTTATTGATTAATAATAAAAACTCAAACCATGTACTTTGGTACAGTTAAGAAGGATAGCGTAAACAAATTTGTTAATTAGGACACAGGAGGGGAAAATACTAGAACAAACCAGGTACTATAAATACTTGGGTCCATAATTGATCAAGAATTGAACTTTAATCAGCATGTGACTGAACTTATAAAAAAGTTAATTCTAAATTAGGGTTATGAGACTAATATCAGTGCGTTAACAAGGGGATGACAGAATATAGTAAATCAACTACTTCTTCCTGTGATCGATTATGGCTCCCATATTTATAGACATACCTTGAAAAAACAAGAACATAATTTAGATGTTCTATACAACAGATTAGCTAGATTCGCTTTGAGGTGTGACTTTGGTATTCACCATTGTGACATGTACTCAAGATTAGGTGGAATTCTTTAGAACAGAGGGCTGAGATTTTCTGGTTAATTCAACTAAAGGGTTTACATAAGAATGAATTACTAAATTATTTATTGTGTAACCTAAAAACCAGAACATGGATTAAATTTAAGAAATTGTGGAGAAAGAGTGTATCTTATCCCTAAAATTAAAAATAAATATGGTACAATGACCTCCAGTATAAAGTATCGAAAACATGGAATAGGTTACCCCTCCCTCAGGGACCCTGGCTTGTCATTATCAGGATTTAAATCAGCAGTGAAAAGAGAGTTACATTTTAAATGCTTGTGTAATAGGTGATATTTGAATCAATTACTGACTAATGAATTCTTAAATGTAATGTTTGTATGTATTTCATGAGTGTTAATGTTTCATGAAGAATGGATGTACTTATAAATGAAATGTTTGTGAGTTAATTGTATGTTAATATATTTTTATGAAATGATCAGTGTTATATAACTAGTATGATTGTTTACACAGGGATGCCTTGTAAACAGGGATTTCAAACCCTAATGGCATATTTTCTGTATAAATAAAATTTTACTACTACTACTACTATTGGGCCTAAACTCTAAATTTAACCTAGCGATATGTTTATTGGGTGACACCACCAAGGAATTGGTTGGGAATCAAAGGTATGACATGGCATTGATCTTGGCCTGTGCCAAGAAAGTGACCCTAAGGCATTGGTGTGACCAGACAAACCCTAGTTTTATAGAATGGCACAGGTTGATTTTATTTGTGTTACAAATCAAATCAACTTTATTTATATAGTGCTTTTCAGAGCCAAGGAGCTGTACATAAAAACATATACATGATATAGATTAAAACAACATTAAAATATGTTGACCATAATTAAATAAAAGCTAGACTAAATAAATATGTCTTTAAACCAATTTTGAAACTATCGACGGTTGGGCATTCTCTCAACCAACGAGGTAGAGAATTCCAGGGTTGGTGCTGAAAAGCAAAAGCATGGGATCCTGATATCTTCAATCGAACCCTGGGAATCTCTAGCAACTCGCTGGTGGAACGGAGAGGACGGAGGGGCAATAGGAATCAGAGATCTTTCAGGTAACCAGGTCCCTGATCATGTAGGGCTTTAATGGTTAGTTACAAGCAGAAAAGACTATCGCCAGCTTAGTGGATCACTTAGACAGATACAAGAAAATATGGAAACCATTATTTAACACTTTGAAATATTTTGTGTACTATAACCCAACCCTGGCCTTATTTTTCTTTACCTGATTTATACTATGATGGGGACATAGTGGTCTCACCTTTGGATGATTTCATGCACAATAATTTGTAATCTTTGCATTTGGATGCTTATTGCACTGGTTCCTATATAAAGGGATGCCCTAGCCTTCTAATATTACCAGGACATCCTATCTGACCCCCTTTTGCTTTCATATGACCAACTTTAATAATGTGTGGTTCCCTTGTGACTCTCTTCTGGGATGGGAGGAGGAGGGGAGGATAGGTTTGAGGGGAGGATGTGGGTGAGTTGCACTCTAGGGTTCTTGTTGTTAATGTTTTAGTTTGTCTTATTTTGTTATGGAAAAGTATCCCTGTATAGTTTATTACACCTCTTATGATAAGGATTTGTTGACTATATGTATATTACGGCCTTCATGTCTTTTTGTTGTGTAATAAAGTTTACTCTGTTTGAAAAAAAACATAAGGGCAAAAGCATGGTCATTCCACAGAAGTGGAACCCTAGCAGAAAAAGGCCTACCTACTGCCAATAGTTTTAGATGATATTTGGGAACAGCTGCCAACCTGAAGAAGACCTCAAAGGTCTAGATGGAGAATATTCAATTAACAAATCCAAGAGGTATTTAGAGCCAAGACAATGAAGACATTTAGGTCATAAAAGAAGCCCTTAAAATCAGTTTGGAAACTAATGGTAACCAAAGAAGTTCTCTGAGAACTGGGGTAATAGGGGCACGAATAAAAGAATTAGCAGCCTTCTGGGCTCCACTACTGTACATGTTTGCATTGATTTTTCAGCAAGATGTGACTGTCCTGATGGGAACTTTAATGCATTTATAAATATATTTAAAAAATCTAGGTCCTGCATATTGTTGTTTTTCAAGAATATCCAGTAAGATCATTTCATATATTTTATTACCCTTTCCTCTTGACAGCAACCTATAAGATCTGCCAGAATCTGTTACTAACCATTCTTGTTTTGCAGAAATGCTATGAGAAGCTGCCTAATGGGAACCCGTGATGATAAGCATAAGCTGACAGTGCCAAAGCAGATATAGGCAGGAAGACAACTAGGGCACCACTTCGCATACTGTACTTCAACATTTAGGCTTGACATTTCTGGCACACTGTACCTACATGCGATGACATTTTATTTTGGTATAAGCCTTGCAGAAAACAAACAAAATAACAAATGATAGTATACACACTACAACGTGCATGTAAAACACTATAAAAAGAGACTAGCAATGCAATGGTCATATTTCCTGAAAATGTCTATTGGCCAGTCATCTGAGAAACTTAAAAATATGTTTTATTACATAAACTAAACACACTGGCTATTTGTTCCAAGACTTGGCACAGTGTACAGTTCTGAACTGTGCCAGCAAATAAAATTAGTGTCTTTCAACATATAATAAATAGCTTGAAGCAGCAATTCATGTCAAAATAAATACATTTCATTATGCACTCATTTCAGCCTTTAATGATCCCTGCTGTTCATTCCCCCAAACCCATGTATGTGGCACCACATTTCATTTTTTGTCACCATGTCAGAGTTTCATTTTTGTGGCATGCCATTTGCCTTGATGTCCACCAAGTACCCAATGAAGTCAGAAAGCAGTATCTGTTTCATGCTAGTTTTTTTCCACACCGCTTTTGCCCCTGAGCTGTCACCTACTCCTTTCATTCAGATATTGCTGATGTGCTGGTGCCCTGTTCAGCTTTGTCAGCAGCTCCTCCACCATCCCAGCTGGTGAAGATCTGCACTGTGTAGGGCCTCAAAGTACCAGTGATCGTCACATAGATGTTTTGTGCATATCTTTTGTCCCTGACTTTCTCCTCAAACTTCCTCTCTCCACTTCATGGTACTGTATGAGCAGTGCCTGCTCCAGTTTTGGGCATCATGGCATTCTGCAGTGAGACCTCACTCCCTGGTCAATCCGCCATGATAGTAGCACTGGAACTTGTTGCTTACCCTCCCTGACTGAGGTGCATGGCCAAGTGGCAGCTCCTTTAGCCTGTCCTGGCCCCCTATACAGTCACCCAAGTCCTTGCTTGATCCTAAGTCACCTGCAGGGCAGCACAAAGTACAGTGCTCCTTATTATGAGACCAGCATGAGATGCAAATGACCCCATAGTTCCTTGCCTGTGCTATGGGGTCATTAGCATGGGGCAGATCAATGTCAGATTCAGTTGACTTTTGCAAGGGGCTAAATGCTCATTTGCTCCTCAGACCTCTATTGCTCTAACTGGACACATATCTCATGTGGCCAGTTGTGGGAATAATGGTTTACAAACATCAAATGAATTAGTGTCTTCCTCTAGCAGTCGACATATTTGAAGATGCTTTTAGAACCAAGTGCTTCAAGCACGTTCCAATATACTGCACCTGTAATTTGATCCAAAAACTAAATTGCTCCTGGGACCAGGGTTCACTGGGCCCCTATTTCAGAACTTCAGTATCACAGCCTTTTGTGCTTATGCAGTAGATGCATTAACATAGTGTTTGCAATATATATTTATATAACAGAAAAGCTAGTATGCAAAGAGAGTGTTAGAAACCTGAGAGTGCACTGGTTGTATGATCACTGGTGTCTCTCATGTCCAAACTATGTGATAATTAAAGCAAGACTCCCATTTCCCCATGAATCCTGTAATAGAGCTCCCAGAGAGGATTCTGCTTGTACTTAACTACTACTGAGTCAAGGGACATCAGTGGGTCGAGGATGGATTTTACACAACACAGAATTACAGAATTAAAAAATGGCCAAGAATTCAACATTCTTGCATCTAAAGCTTCTGGATTTGCAATGTTAGCATGTTTTCTTGTCAGCACAGTCTCTCTCAGAATGAGTAAATGAAGACAACATGCTAATTCAACTCCTTTGGCAGAGCAAAGATTTATTTTAGTGATCCTCCCTAAAGAGAAGTCTGTTATTATGAATGAGTAGAACTGTTACACTATGCTTAGGAAGGATAGAAAGGAGGGCAGAGGGGTGGAGTGGCTATGTTCATTAGGATGACATAGAAATTGCTATGGTAGAAGAGGCAGAGGAAACATGGAGGCCTTATGGGTCACCTCTACGATCCCCAGCAGGAGATAAGGTCAAGCTGGGTGTGATATAGGCCCCCGGATGAGTGATGTTCTAGAGGATGGTTTGCTGGACAACATCATTGCCCAGTGTGGACCAAAGGGAAGGAGTGGTGTTGATGGAGGACCTTAATATGTCAGGTACAAACTGGGGAACCATGTCCTCTAAGGTGGCCAAGGAGCAGAGGCTGCTGGACTGGCTTCCAGGATGTGTTCTTAACACAGCATGTGATGGAGCCCACAAGGGAGGAGCATGTCCTGGATGTGGTTCTGGCAGATGAGGATCTGTAAGGACCTGGTTGTAGAGGACCCCTGACTGGGAGCGACCACAATACTGCCTGGTTTCAAATAAGCGTGGGGAGATCTAGGACACTGGTAGTGGACTTCAGGGGGCAGACTTTGTGAGCATGGGAAATATTCTCAAGGATCACTTGAAGGGATTGCATCAATGACAAGTGTGGAAAGGAAAGGAGAGGTCATACATGGGGACTTCATGAGGCAGTCAGGATCTGCGCTAAGTTGAAATGAAGAACAGGTCCACATAAACCATGCTGGTGGTCCAGTAGGGTACAGGTAGCAGTCAGAGAAAAAGAAGACCTACAAAAATATAAAACAGCAAGAGGGGATAGAGATAGAAATGCACCATCTTGCATCTAGAAAAGTCACCCGTATGGTGAAGGAGCAAAGTCCGAAAAAAGACGACCACACAATAAGGAGGAAAAGGGTTCTTCGGTATATTGGGGAGTGGAAAAAACTAAGGCCATCTCAGCAGATTGAGATCAGAAGAGGAAGTGGGTGGAAGAGGCGAGGGACCAGGCAGAGGTATTTGCCAGTACTTTGCCTCTGTGTTCACTAGGGAGGGGATGGGATATCTACAAAGCAAGGCACAATGGGGATAGGCGGCAGTGAGTGGGATCAGGAGCAACAGAAATGGAGCAAGAGGGAGGAGAGGTACCCCAGGGGTGTCACATCTGGATAAGGAAAAAAAGGCCAGTAAGGTGGAGGACGGATGATGCTATCTCTGCAAAGGGTGGTTAGCCCTCAAGGCCCTAAAGAAAGACAAATCTCCTGGGCCGGATGGCATTCATCCGAGAGTACTATGGGAATTGGCGGACATACTGGCTGAAACCCTGGTGGAGGTCTTCAACAGGTCACTTGAGACAGGGAGGGCAAATTTAGGATTGGTGAGAGGCACATGTGGTGCCAATCCACAAAGGGGGGTTGAGGGAAGTACCAGGTAACTATAGACCCATCAGTTTGACCTCGTGGTGGGAAAATTAATGGAGGGTATACTAAAGGAACGATTGGGGGTATACTTGGAGGTGGGAGGTCTGGATAGTCAGCAACATGGGTTTGTGCCAGGTAGATCATGTCAAACCAATCTTGTGGAGTTCTATGAATGGGTAACATCAGAACTGGATGGGGAAAGCCTGTGGATGTATTATTCTTGGACTTCAGCAAGGCGTTTGACTCTGTCCCCACAATGGTCTGGTGGAAAAACTGATGGGGTTAGGAGTAGGCCTTTGATGGTCAGATGGATTGAAAACTGGCTAGCTGTATGCACCCAGAGAGTAGTGGTCTGTGGGAGCTCTGGAACCCTAGAGAATTGGTAGTGGGTAGCTTAGGGCTCTCGGTCCTGGGTCCCGATCCTGTTTAATGCATACATATCGGACATCAGGGAGGGTATAGGTGAAATGAGTTCTTCACTGATGACTCCAAGATGGGAGCAGTAGTTGAAGGGAAGAGGAGGTTGGCCCTGCAAGGACCTGGACACCTGGAAAGCTGGGCTCACACATGAAGTTAAATTTCAATATCACCAAGTGCAAGGTGTTGCATCTTGGGCGGAGAAACCCTAAACACAGATACACCCCTGGGAGGGGCGCTGGAGGCCTCAACAGGGAAAAAGACCTAGGGTCATGGTGGATGCATGTATGAATAACTCTGAGCAGTGCAGGAGAGCAGCTAGCAAGGCAAACAGGATGTTGGGATGCATCGCAAGGGGGATCACCTCTAGGAGCAAGGAAGTGATTCTGCCGCTGTACAATGGACTGGTTAGACCACACCTTGAGTACTGTGTACAGTACTGGAGACCACACCTTGAAGAGGGACATACAGCCCTGAGAGAGTACAGAGGAGGGCAACTAAGATGATACGAGGCTAGGGATTTGACGATGAGGACAGACTTGAGGAGCTCTGCCTGTTTTCATTGGAGGAGAGGAGAGACAGGGGACAAGGATTGAGGTCTTCAAGTACTTCAAGGAATAAATAGGGTAAACATGGAGGGATCTTTAGACTAAAGCAGGGAGGTATCACCAGAGGGCATGGTTTGAAGTTGGAAGGTAGAAGGGTGAGGGGAAAAGAGGAGGAGGTTTTCACTGAGAGGGTGGTGGACCCTTGGAATGCACTGCCTGGTGAGCTGGTTCAGAGATCCACAGTGGAGGGCTTCAAGAGAGGGTGGGACAGACACAGAAAGTGGATGTATCAGATGATGGCCTGGCCCAGGGGTGGGAATGGATGATAGAGTTTCTGAACACAAGGGGGCCTCGCACCAACTAGGGATCTGAGGTTTGAGCAGACTCAATAGACCATAAGGCCTAATCTGCTGGCAAATAGTATGTTAGTATGTTATTCTTATATTGAGTAATGTATAGGGGCCATATAGGGAGGTATTTTTACAGACTTGAGGTTTGATGACCTCAAAAACCATTAACAGCAAAGCTCATCACAAACCTAGGCGTGTGAAAATTTGAGGTGACACAGCCCCATATTTTATTCTAATAACAGGTTTTTCAGTATTTATATGTAACCCCAAAAGGTGTGGCTTACCTCTCAAGCCCCCTGAGGCTTGAGGTGGGTCCACCTGTGGTGCCTGCATCCTCCACTGGAACTGCTGCTGGAGGCCAGAACAGAGGAGTTGTTTGCTTGTTTTTTTGCATTGTATGCCATTGAGGAAAGGGGTGCCACTGCACCTGAACACAAACCGGAGGGATTGCCAACATGATCATGGATAACCTGGGCTGCATCCCAGTTAGATTTAGTGTTTTCTAAAAGGTTAAAGTAGTAGCTAACAGTCAAACAAAACAAAACTAACTTGTGAAACAGCAGCCAGACATGCACTGAATGTAAATAGATGGACGTCACCATCCTCCTGACTCTTACTCCGTAATGGACCAATCAGAAAGCAAAGGGTCCTGTTAAGGACACAGGCACTTGAGAGGAACAGATTGTAACAGAGTGCTTAGCACCCACTTGCAGCCATTGAGTTAGCAAGAGAGTGAGTGACAAGCTGGGCAGCTAATAAGAGACAGCAAGAGGAGGTAAATAAACAAACGCTTTCTACAGCCTAGGAGGTGTACTGGCAGTCCATTCAGAGATTCCTTCTCCAGCAGTTGGAGAGGAGAGGAGTTGATAAGGAAAGCTGAGGGCATTGCCAGGCCTCAGAACCAGAGTTCTTGGTGTGAGCTGAATCCTGTTGCTAGAGTTTTCCCACTTAATGACCTTACTCACTAAGTACCATGCCTCTGGACATAGGAACTCTTTATTTGCTTCAGGCACTCCTGAACATGTTTCTGTAGTTGAAGCAATTTCATTTTAATTCAGTATGTACTCTCAGAGAAGGAATAGAGTTGACGGTAAAACAAATGAACTGCACCTTTTTAGAATACAGCACAGTCACAGATGGATTAAATGTTAAATATTAATATCTACACAGTGTACAGTATACAAGCAATGTATGGGGATAAACAGCACACAGTACAGAAATCTAGCTAAACTATTGAAAGGGATAGTACTGCTTATCTATTTATTTAGTTGAAAATGCCTATTTTCAGGTACCAGAAGAGATGAGTACAACAGAAACAGCATTACAATTAATCAGGAATTACAGGTAAAGCAAGGCAGGATACAATTACAGGTACAATAAACATAAAACTACCAGAAACAAACTAGAACAATATGATTACATATAACAATATGTAGCAGACAATAGTCAGTCACAAACAACAGTTTGTCACCAAAATGAGAACAAATACAACACTAGAGTCAATAATTGGCAGTAACAAATAACAGTTAGCCAGCCTTAAATGAGATTAAATTGCAGGCATGAAAATACTAAACTAAGCTCATACTTGATTTACCACTGATGTCTTCTTGAAAGAACTACACACACCAATTACACTTCCCAACAGGCTCAACTGCCTATTGAGAAAAGGCTTTCTCTTGGATGAAGGCTAGGACAATGATCAGTAAGCATGGTCACTTACTCTCAGAGTTCTCACTCTCTTTCTCTCTGTCTCTCTAGCCCCAAGCCTGACTAACTCCTAAGAGGCTACACATCCCAATATAAAATGCATTGAGCCCTCATAATTTCACAGGCCTGGCCTACATAATTTACCTGTGTAACTCCCTCCACACAAGATTTATGGTACACCCTTAACCTTAGAGTTGTTTGACCTTTAAGGTCAATGACATGTATTTTACTGGGCCAACCAGTTAAGCTGACCCATTCATATTTGAGACAACCTATGCTGATTTGGGTTGCTTACTACTGAGCCATTCAAACCTACAGATGAAGCATTCCAGTGTCTTTACTAGGCTACCTTTATGGCATTCCCCACTATGACTTAAAGATCATTTAAAGGGTGAATAACTGGATATGTAAAGCCATCCCCCACCTAGACCTGGAGGAGCTCTCCAGATGGTTTGCAACAGAATGTACATCACTGGCTAAAGAATCGTATACATGATTTTAACACACAGATGTAGATGACTAATAATCAGTAAAGACAAATACTTTTATTTACAGCTGTGGGGAGGTATCCATCACACATAGGGTCAAATATAATGTTTTTCTAAACTTTTGTCGATAACCAGTATTACCAAGTACATCCAGCACACCCCAGAAATATTACAGAAATTCCGCATGCCTGTTACTCTAAAAGTGAAGTCAAGAAGACCCCAGTTGCACCCATACTATATGTACAGTAAAAAGGCAGGGGAAGGAACAAGTGTCAGCAGACACTTTTGCAGCATTCTAAAATACCTTTATGCATGGTTATGATGACATTACAACTGTGCATAGCAGGATTTATTATGTAATGGAGTGTAATGACAATTTACAGCTTCTGAAAACTGGCTAGAAATACTTTTAACTAGTTTTATAACGTGATAATGTTCCAACAAGTGGTTAGAATAGTGTCAGAATTTTCAGGCAGGTCAGAGTTAATGTGACAGTGAGCTGATTAGATTTCAGAATATTTGTGCTGTTTTGTTTTGAAATAGGTCAGTTTCATCTTCAGTTAGATCTTAGCTGCAGCATTTTGAAACTTAATAGCTAACACAATAACTATAGATGAAAGCAGCAAAACTTACGTGGAAATCAACAGTTAAATTCATGCCCATGACTGCTACAGTTCAAGGTAAGCCTGGACATATTTCTGCTTATCAAGAGAATCACTGTATGTTGTTTTGGCACTTATTAAACTTGATAAACTAAAAAGATAAAAATATGGAAAATTTAAATTATGCTGCAAAATCTGCATGGCATTGTTTTTTCATGTCTGCAGAATTTTGTTGAATTATTGTATGTGGTTATGACATCACTTTATGACTAGGTGCAATCTGAATTCTGATTGTGAAAATCTGTGGAATTCTAAATTCTGCTGAAGAAATGGGTGGAATTATGTAATTCTACCAGATTTCTATGTCAGTGAAAGTTCATGATTTTTTAGCTAATATCTCATGCTCTATATAATTCTATTGGTGCATAAATTATGGAAACTCAGTTCCTTAAAACATTTGCACTTCTGAGATAGTAGTAGTGTTGTTGTTTGGGTAACATGGATTTCATGGGCCCTGCTTCTGCAGCCAGAGCTTGGTGTGTATGTCTTACACCTGTAGCTGCAGAAGCATGTGTATGTTTTACAGTTTGCATGAGTATCTGTAGCTGCAGAAGGCTGACTCCACAGAGGCCCATGCTTCTGCAGACAAAAAAACTCTTGTAATTTGGGTATTATGCATTTGCATCTGAGGCTGCTGGCCTTGGCTTCTGCTGACAAGTAGTGTTTTGATTTGAGCATTGTGATTTCTGTCTGCAGCCAGAAATGTATGTGTATGTCTTGCAGTGTATATGTTGCAGATATAAATTACAATGATAGACAAAGTGCTACTAGGATTTGTGTCATCTAGAAACAACTGTTATGTTGCTTGTCTTACCCGATGATGGCTGTATGTGGTTGCTTGTGTGGTCTTGTACTTTAGCTTCTTGGGGTGGGGTGGGTGGAGAATTAGGTTTGCAAACCCGAACACCACATTTTCCAACATTTGTGCCATTGAGATGAACCCTAACTGGTGCATTAACACAGTTTTTAAATGAATTTACTTTGTTTTTGAGATAGTGGAATTGTATTCTCAAGGGACCTGTGTGAACAGATGCAGATGCACTCCAAGCCCTGCATCAAGGAAAGAGGCGTCCACATTTAAATCGACCCATGAATTTCAGTAGTGGTGTGTGCATGGAAAATTTTAATGCTGCAAATTCTTGTGTTGTACTTCAGTGTTGCAGTTAAATTATTTTGACCCTTTGTTATGAACAAGGTTACTAGAATGTGTTAAATCCCACCCAAAGATGGTTTTACAGAGCGACTGTGAAATCACCTTTAGACCTGTACTTGAAAATTCCTACAATCCTTGTTCATAAAGTAGGGTCATGCAAACAGTATTATTGGTATGGACAGTATCAATTTGTCTGGATGTGACTATATATAGAGATGGGCAGGGTAATAGTCTGTTTGTTCTATATACTAAGGATACAGACAGAAATACAATACTTTAGCATCCAGCTGTCACCCTAAACATACTACTAGAGCTATACCAAAGGGCCAGTTAGTGTATGCTAAACATAATTGTACTAGTCAAAAAGTATTTGAGTGCAAACAGGCTCAGCAAATAGTGAGGTTTCTGGCCAGGGGTTATGGCGGTGCTGATATCATGCAAGCAGTTGAAGAAGTAGCCCAGGTTGATAGAGATACTTCATTGAACAATACTTACAGAAGGCAAACTAAGGGCGGAGGATAAAAACAGAACTTCCTGAGATTGCTCACTACTTATGCACATGAAGTTGGCAAATTCAGAGAATAAAAAAGGAGCAATGGGGAATATTAAAAACAGACCCTAGGTTAGCAGCAATTTTGCCAGCTGAGCCAAACATTGCATGTTGATGTGCTAGGGATAGTAAAGATATGGTAGTCAGTTCATTTTTACCAACATACTGTTATTCAAAATAATTTCTGAACAGTTCCACAGGTCATTAAAAGTTGTGGCACTATGGCATTGTATGTATTGTAAATATATTTTGCAAAGTAACCAGACTGAACATCCATGTAGTAAACATCTACTGCAATGATTTTTTAATTGTCTGACTGAAGGAGTAGTGTACATGTAATGATGTTAATGTGGTTCATTTTATATAGGAAGAACCATTAGGGCTTTCATAATTTGGATGGGGAACTTGTGAGGGCATGGCAAGAGTGTAATGATAAATATGCAATTGGGCACCATAACAAGGGAAATATTTGAAGAGGCACAGGACTGAGCTTTTTGGCATACAAAAGTAATGAAAAATGCACAGGGAAGATTGGGAAAGACAAGATAGGCAGAAAGCAGATGGAATTTCTGTATGTGGGCTTGTCATCCACCCAGTCTTAATGACACAGTAGAATTAGTATACTTGTTGTAATGCAGTGAACTCACTCCTGAAATTTGCAGTACTGTATACTGTATCCAGTGCTGCAACAGTATTGTAATTCATGAATACATTGCTTGTTGTTTGGATTAGATGTGAACAGAAAAAAAACAATAGTGAAATATGTTCTAATCTTATTTGTTTTGTTTCGTGGCTAGATATCGAAATACAATAATGCTAGATGAATGCAGCAATCCTCAAACCACGTATAACTTCAGCGGGATAAAAAGATAGGAAGTAGTTTCATTACTATCAAGATGCTCAGCTGAACTGGTAAATGTTGAACTGAAAGTGATGAACTACAGACATTTAAAATCTCTTCTATGTGCATAAGCATAAATGATAGCGCATTAGAATTTTCTGACAGACTGACGTTAACATGTCTCACTGTTAGTCACAATTCAGCAGTATGCTATATACAGTATGTTGCATACTATTTCATTCAATTATGTATTATTGTGTTTTAATTTAGTATATCTACAGTATTTATTGTCTATTGTAGGCATTCTATAGAAGTTTTGCACTTTATAAGTAAATTGCATGTGGTGAAATGAATGTAGTTGCCTTGGTAACATGCAAAGTTAGACCAGCATATAAGCAGAGGCATGTTGATTAGCAAATTAACTCCAAAGAAGCCTACCGGAGACTAGGTGGAACATGATTTTGTGTCCGCCAGTCCTGGCAGGAAGTCTAGCATGTGGGATGGGGGCATCTTTGATTTTCTCCATTTATGCAGATATATTACTTTGCCAGCAATATATTGTATGTATAAAATCTTTTTTACCACTTTTCAAGCTGATTAAATAAGTAGAATGTTTTACTACTGAAAAGTGGTTATATTGAGCTTTCATATTCATATCATTTGGGCAAGAGTTCAGGGTGCATAGTACCCAGTAGCAGTGGGACAGTTGGTGCTGTATTTTATTTGGCTGAAAAAAATTGGGAGTAAGATATTGTAAAACAGCCAAGTTATGAATAAGTCTGCAAGACACAAAACTGAAATTTAAGTGTCTCACATTTTAGTGTCATACCATCTAAGTGCAACACTAAAATGTACGAAACTAAAATTTATGTGTCACAAATTTTAGTGTCACAGTTAAGTGTTGCACTGAAATGTACTGAAAATTTCCACCATCCTTGTTCATAAGGTGGGGTCATGTAAACAGTATACTCAAAATTTTGAGTAAAATATTGTAAAACTATAGTCCAATTTCCATCCTACCTGTGCTGAATAAAACCTAAAAAATTGGTTGTTGCCCAGCTCACCAACTATTTGATAAATCATAATCTTCTCTCCACACCAACATGACTTTAGAGTGGTCATAGCATCTCCACTGCATTACTAAACCATATAGTTACTGCCATGAATAGAGGTAATTACTGTGGCACAGTGTTCATAGACCTACAGTAACTAAGGCTTTGACTTTGTTGACCACTCTTAACTTAATATTAAGCTTAAAAACATTGGTCTGTCACTATCTGCCCTTAGCTGGTCTAATAATTATCTCCAGTACAGGCAGTAGTTTGTCAAATTTGTTATGTCCTTCTCTGAGCTCATGTTGTCTGCTCTTAGGGTTCCCAAAGCTCTATACTGGGGCTGCTTCTACTCATTACACATTAACAAACTGCATGAGTGCCTAAAGTACAGCATGCCAATGCTATATGAAGATGACCTTGTACTTGTTGCTAGTTCTAATGATGTCTGTAAAAGAAATACTGTAGAACAGGTTATATTTGATGTAAAATAATTATAGCTATATTCGCAAGTGATAATTCCACTAAAATAAAATGGCACTAATTGGCCAAAATTGCACATTTTCAATGGACATAAATTAGGAGCTGATTTCAGAGTGTGAAATTAAATTTGCGTAATTGTGGCTGATTAGTGCCATGCGCTAAATATAAGTTAGCAAGAATAAGCAGTTCTGTAGTAGTATGTTTCTCATGACCTACAGGCAGTGCAAAACTGGTTACTTCAAAACAAACTGCTCTTAAACTTATCTATAACACAAGCTATGCATTTTGGCTCCCTTCTTAAACTAAGAAATTGCAAGACTTCAATTCATATTTCTGTAATGATGGTATGTTGCTCGAGATTGTGCAATCCTTTAATTATCTAGGTGTTACTCTGGATCCCTTCCTTGATTTTCACCTGCATGTCTCAGGGACCATAAATCTGTAAATTCTAGGCTTGGCTTGGCCTATAGAATCTTGCATAATCTCACTCACCTCACATACCTGTTTATCTGTTGCAAGGGTATACTACTTCCTAAGTTAATTTACAATGTAGCCAATTATGCATCTTCAGCTTCAGCTTCAAGCTGGTGTTTAGTAAGATTCACAACCCCAAGGCACACCCTCAGGCCAGTTCCTTCATACAGGTCCTGAGGGTGGGGTCTTAGGCTTGGGAACCTAAGGTCGCATTTCCTACTTTTGATACTTTAACCCCAATGGTGCATTAATGTGTCCTTTTTGCAGAGAATTTCCTTACTTTTTGAGAAAGTATAATTTCTATTTTTATTCATTACCCTTAATGGTGTATTAATGTAATTATTTGCAGACAATTTCCTTACTTTTTGAGAAAGGTATAACTGTAGCCTTATTGCCTTGTGGGAGTGCACCTTTCAATCATCCATAGTTTTACAGAGATTGTAACTGTACTTTATTTTCCTGTGCTGCCATCACTCCATAATCCTCTATTTAGTTGCATGGGAGATCAGGCCGGTCCCATACGTCCTTAATGGTATTTATATTTGCATGTGGGAGTGTAGGGACCCTTCTGGGCCCTGCAACCCCATCCATGCATAATTTTTGAGGCATTGTACTGCTAAAGTTGTCCTTTGGGCCCTGTGTTTCCCATCCAGTAGTGTGCACAGCCAAAGAAACACCTGACATTTACATGTTATCCTAGAGAAAACACAGGAAATCTCAAACCTGTGTAACTCAACACCAAATGAATATATTTTCACTAAATCAGCAAAAGGCACATCAGCGGGCAAAGTCCTTTGAGTTCTATCCAATAGTGCTGACATACATTTTGTTGACGCTGATTACAGCACAGGCAAAATGTTGCAGGCACTACAGTGCCAGGCATTTTGTCTCCCGGAAGTACAGCATCAAAGCGTCATCCTGGGAAACAGTTGGCTTTGCAGGGGCTTTGCCCCCACCCTCAGAACTAAATATAACCCTGGAGGGAGTAGAAACTTTGTGGGAAAAGGGCAACAGGATTGAGGAGTGATCTAAAATCTAGATTACCCCTTTCACTGTCACCCTTATTGCAGCACCAGAATTGCTCTTGACTAAAATCAGTCTGCAACTTGGCACCTTGAAAATTTCAGAACAAAATTGCAAACCATCTGTTCACAGCAGAGTGACAGAGAAACAACTGGGTAAACCTCCTATTACAATGTTATCCAATGGGAAAAGGAGTAAAATTTAACCTGCAGAACTGCATAGCCAAGTAATATATTTTCACCAAATCAGCAAAGGCACATCTGGGGCAAGCCTTTGTACCCTGAAAATGTCAGCCCCAAATTCCAAACAGTTTTTTTGTTATGACGTGACAAAGAAAGAGCTATATAAAAATCCTTTTCACAAATTGAGAAAAATATACCTAAAAGCTTCCTTTTCCACAATTTGTGGTAAAAGAAAATCCCTTTTCAAAAGGATCCTGTTTCACGGTAAAAGATTTCTGCGATTTGCGGTAAAAGATTTTCTGAGATAAAATAAACACATTTTGAACATTTTCTTTTAAAAAACTGACCCCAGAATCTGATTCCTCAGGCCCTGATTAGGTAAACACAACTATTGGTGTTTACCAAATCCCTATACTATTTTTAAAATTTAAGTTTGTTTGCCTCGCTAAGCAAAAACAAAATGGAGAGCAGGACGAACTAGGATTCCGCATTTGCAAGTAGGATTCCACATTTGTGAACTAGGATTCTGCATTTGTGATCAAGAATACTATTTCAAGCCTGATATCTTACTTTTCCTATAGGAAATAATGGAAACTTTTAAATGTAATAACTTTGGAACAGTTTAATATTTCTTTACCAAACCTTTAAAAGGCACCAAGTGACCCAAGACCTATATACCCTAAACATTTCAGATCAAAATTCCACGAAGATTTTGTGCAATGTGGTGGCAGTTTGACAAAAGTGGTAATTTACACAGTTTTTGACACTTTATATCTCACACCTGACATCTGATCAGAACAAAACTTACCATGCCAGGAGATCTTTAGTCCCTGACGCCACATGCAATATTTCATGTGAATTGCTTGAAGAGTTGTGAAGTTATTGCAGTCTCAAATGTTCAGTTTAACATAGAAGTGAGATTTAATTCTAATATAGAGTGACTATTGCTATAATATAAAAATAAATCCAGTCTGTCTGTCTATCTATGATATGCCCATGGTCCCATTTGAGGAAAAATAACTCTGATATTTCAAATGGGCCATGGCATATCTTCTATCAATGCCCTATGTTATTTTTTTGTTGTGTTTTTAGTGCTCTCTTCTCTTAATTAATTTCATTTCTTTTCATTCAGTAATTTTGGATGGCCAAATTGTACTTCAGGGGTCTGAGTGGTGCTGTGTCATCTGGCGTGCGTGGCGCTGTTGCATGTGTCAGTGCATCATCATGCATTTAGGATGTCAGCCTAGTCATGATTAAGATGCATTGGGTGGCAGAGGCTCCGAGAACAGGAATCAGTGCAGCCAGGCTGTAGCAAATGAGAGTATCAGCCACTTGAGAGTGAACTGTGTGCCAGTCTAGGTCTGGAGCAATTCTGTCATGAGCAACTGGTGTGAGTTATCAGCATCGAGAGCTGCATTAGTGGAGCTATTTAGTGAGCTTGTGAGACAGTGGATTTTACTTGTTTTAATTTCTTTTTAAATGAAAGCACTGTTTGAGCTTGGTGTGGGCTGTAGTGAGATTAGTTAGAAAGTGAAAGTGGTTAGCTGGAGTTGGCAGCGAGTCAGCTGAGGTATTTTTAAAAGCCAGTGTGCTACTCATGCTGCCAGTTCCAACTAATCCTGACCTACTATGTGGATTAATTCTGGCATGGGGACCTAGAGTAAGGATAAAGGTGATATTCTCACTCTAGGTCTAAGCCCTCTGAATATCGAAAATATTTGGCAGAATTTATCCTCACAAACATTGAATAAATCTACTTATGCAGTAGGTGTGAACATAAATGGAGTGTGATAAATCCATTCATCTGAGTAACCATGTGTACATAGTTACTACATCATCACTCATTTATGTACACAGTTACTATGTCAGTTCATTTATGTACACAGTTTCTACGTCACATCCACTCCTCCCACGTTGCCTGGCACTACTACTTTTACTTTCATGCCCTCAAGGACTCCAGAGGACAATCATTCTTCACACAACTGATAAGTAAAATCCCCAAACCATACCTCTCTTCTTTGCAGCCTGTCAGATCCTTTCTTTTTAAACATGAGCTATTTGAGCTTCCTCACTAAACTGCACACTATCGCTGTACTTTACCTGTCACCTACCCACCTGCCTGCACATTTTGGTGGACCACTTTATAGCTATGCACACACTCTATTTACCATAGTGTTGTACACTTCACCAGTTAATGTAAACTGCACCTCTGTACTGAAGTTGCAAAAACACAGACACACAGAAAAAAAATGTTTTCTATGAATTTCAGACCATTGCTTGCTACACGTTCACCACTCTTCCCCCAACACTTCAGTCCTTAGTAACTTGTGCCCTTTGCTTTCTGTTTGAGTTCATTGTGGCATGCAGGCACAGACAAACTCATTGCTATAAGGTGCTCTACAGGGGCGTGCCCAATGGAGGACACTGTTGCTAGGGGGGGTGAGTGGCAGGCGAATCAGTCAGCAGGCTGGCGATGACTCCTTTTCAGCTGTTCCGCTGGAGTTGGACAACTTTTCAAGGATGGAGCTGCACCAATAAGTGGCACTGCTCGGTCCTTTGAGTTGCACTCCTGCATGCACTGTATTCCTGGTTGCCGTTCACACTGCTGTAGCTACAGCAGTGTGAACACGTAAACCAGGACTTCGTTTCCCCTCACAGTTAAAAAGAAAAAAAGAAACACGATGGGGTGCCCAGTCCCCTGTTGACATGCCTCCCAGTTTACATTTTGCCGATGGGGGCCCACTACCCATCGGCATACGTCCCTCCCAAATTTGTTGTACGTCTGAGGGGTGCCTCAATCCCTCGGCTCTTGCCCCCAGCATTTATATGTGCTGATAGGGTGCCCAATCCCCCTGTTGGCATGCCCTCTCCCAGTTTATTTTGCCGATGGCGGGCCACTACCCATCTGCATAATGTTCCCCCTCCCAAATTTGTTGTGTATGCCAAGCGGGGTGCCCAACCCCCTCGGCTCTTATCCCCAACACTGGTATGTGCTGATGGGGTGCACAATCTCTCATCAGCTCAGGCCCCTCACACTCAGGTGGCATGCTGGGAGCCCATCCCAGTGTGCCAAATGTCCCTGTAAAGAGAAATCCTTATTGTGAGGTTTTAAAAAAAATGTAAAATCTGTAAGCTAGAAATGGTCCCTTACTGAGTCCGGTGGCCTCCTCCTACCTGTACCCACCCTCTGCACCCCACCTCCCACCCCCACCCCGCCACTTACCTCCGGGCCGGCGCCAACTTGATCTTTGGTGGACCGGGGCACGTCTGCACTCTTCAAAGCCTACCACAAACTGAAGAAATGCCGGTAAGTTGTATAATGGCATAAATAGGTTTTTCAACTTTGGTGCATATTTTGGCCATTTTAGGAATTTGGCACAAATCTTCAACATGGGGTTCTTGGGACCCCACCTCATAATTCAGTCACTGTCATCTGGTTAATCAGTCCTGAAGGTGATTTCAGAGTCACTGCATTCACTAAAAAAATACCACAACAGCTTAATCTGGTTCAAGGTCAGTTGGCATTCATCTGTATCCCCTCCCCGGTCGTGCCTGAAAATAGGCAAGATTTGTCTAGTGCACTTACCCAGTCAACAAAATCTAAATAAATAAATAAATCACCTTTCAGGACCAAGTAATGAAATGACAGTGTCACTGTTCATGAGGTGGGCTCCCAAAAGCCTATGCTGAAAATTTGGAGACACAATTCAAAAAATGACTGTTTTATGACCGTGCGTTGCACAATTTCAATGCACACTTGTAACATCATGAATATGTAATATTTTCACTCCATATTTTCAACATTGGTATTTTTAAACCTCCTCATGAACAGTACACGCTGTCACTTTCAACATCCTAGCCAAAATGCTTTTTCACACTTCTGGTGCAGAATAGAGCAGTCGCTGTGGGAAATCAGTGTTTAGGACATATTATGAAAATCACAGTGGCACTGTTCATGAGCAGAGGTTTCAAAATGCCAATGTTGAAAATTTGGTGACAAAAGTCCATAAAATGACTATTTATGAGCATGCATTACGCAGTTTACATGCACACTCGTAACGTCAAGGATTTGTAATATTTTCACTCAAGAGTTTCAACATTGTTAGTTTTGCACACCTTCTTATGAACAGTATAGCTGTCATTATTCACATCCTGCCCAAAATGTGTTTTGAACATCTGGTGCACAATGGCGCGGTGCAGTGGAAATCAACGTTCAGGACAGAGTAAGAAAATCATAGTGACAGTGTTCACGAGCAGAGGTCACAAAATGCCTATGTTGAAATTTTGGTGAAATTATTCCACTAAATGACTGTTACGAGCATGTGTTGCGTAGTTTTCCACGTCTTGGCTTGTATGCGTTCAAGCATTTTAATATTTTCACTCCAGATGTTCAATTCTGCCTTCTCTTCACACCTCCTGTGAATGGTACAGCTGTAATTTTTCACATCTGGCCCAAACTAAGTTTCACACAACTGGTGCAAATTGCACAGTGGCTGTGAGAAATCAGCGTCTTGGGACAGATTAACAAAATCACAGTGCCACTGTTTATGAGCAGAGGTCCCAAATGCTTTCAGGAGGTGGGGGTCACAAAGGCCATGTTGAAAATGTGTAGTGCAAATACCAACAGATGCCTGGGGCATTAGGGTTTCTAACCATAAGGTCCCCAACCCACAGTGGGGCTCCAGTGCCCTTATCTTCTCTGAAGCGCAGAACATCACTCTTCAAAGCCTGATCACGAATTGAGGAAACAGGTATGCACTTCACTGTATTTCAACGGAATGTGAACTTGGTGGCATAACTTGTTCTTTCTGCTGGGAACTATAGTCCTGCCCATCGATGCGTACCAACAGCAATCCAATGATTTACTCCGGCATTGACAAATGCTTGTTAACCTGCAGTCCAGCTTCCAGTCCACTGAGAATTTATCTGTACCTTTTCAAAAATAAACTGTTTCTCCAGAACTACTGACAGTTTCTCTTCCATCTCTAGCTGCTCACCTCTTCTCACCCTCACTTTCCCTGCACCACTGAACTCCGGTTCATAGATTGAGGACCCACTGCTTGATCTTGCAGCAACTGTCCACTGCCCCAAAAAGCCACTGAACAGGAAAATAATAGAAAAAAAAAAAACCTGTTTGCAAACTGAGATGCTACATGCCTCGCTGAACCCCCAGTACTCGTTAATCATAGCTGCCAGTTTTTAAAACATTTTTGAAATGCCAAGTGCTGCACTAGTCAGCAGCGATGTTAGCATGTCCACACATCCACATCCTTAGCAATTCTCTTGGCGACCAAAGCACAACAGGACTGTTACACCAAATAAACCCTTAAACTTGTATAAATTTAAAAACAAAACAAAAAAACCCTCCTCACACAAGATCCCAGACTACTGCATCAGTGAAATATGTGATGGGGTCTGTGGAATAATGATTTATCTTCCTCGAGCAGTTTGACCATGGGCACATCACTTCGAATTCGTCACTCATGAGGTTACCCCAAGTCAAGCTGCTCTTGTGATGATAAATCATTTATTCCACAGGCCCCCATCATATATTCCTTATCTATCTGTCTGTCTGTCTGTCTGTCTGTCTATCTATCTATCTATCTATCTATCTATCTATCTATCTATCTATCTATCTATCACAGGCATGGCAGTGCCTGTATATTATTTGTTATTTTTATTTTATTTTATTTGTACATCGGTTTACAACCTTTGAGCCAGAGGCTCATTTCCAAGAGTACCTCGTCACAAAGAGGACACATACAGTACAACATTTAGATTACCCATTGCAATTAGAGTATTTCAACATTGTGGTTACAGTCTTGGTAGGTAGATGCAGTTACTTATTTGTTACAATATGAGTGTTACAGGTTTGGTATTCACAGGCTATTGCAGGACTTGGTAACAGGTTTGAGAGACAAGCATACATAGATAGTGCATACATAGATAGATATTAGGGTTGAGTAAGCACTTTAATGTTAAACCCCAATTTTTGCACCTTAATAACTTTGCTCCTATTTATCTGGTTTACTTGAAATTTGGAATGGCTGGAATGGTGCCACGGGCTCTCAATCCTGAAAATGTAATGGCCATCGGTTTACTGGGGCAAAATTACAAAGGGCAAAAACTCAATCTACATCAGTTAAGACTTTTTTTTTGCCAGCTATAACTAAAAACTAGGAAGATTTGAAACCTGAAACTTGCAGGTTTGCTAGAGTCTGGCCTAAAGTATGGTGTGCTTTTTGTGGTTTCATCTCCCAAATTTAAGTAACTTTTAAAATAAGATATAACACATTCTGTTTCTGAGCAAAAATCAACGTTATAAAGATAACTGAATTTTTATGACCACATATAGTCATATAGTCACATTATGATAACGTGTTCATGTGGCGGGAGCTGGGCTGTTTCTATGTGTCGTGTGATGTTTTTTATGTGTTGTTCAGCAGGTATAGGGCTATATGTCAATCGTGTAGCCCACCCCTGCTGAACATGCTGTGTGAGTTTATTTTCTGTTTTCCCGACCGTCGCCATTAGCCAACCACATCAGACAATGGACTCCTTAATTTAAACTAGACACCAGGTGCCTAATCCCTGGTGCCAACTAATTGTATTTTATTTGTTAATATACTAACACCAGGGTGCCCACCCATGCCGGTTTATTCCCCTTCCATTTAGTTTCCATCTGAGATGTAAATCTGTCGACACCAGGGTGTCCATTGCCCAGTGTCAGCACAGTAAAACCACTCACCCAGCAGTGTGGGACACAGGTGTGAACACCTCCAGTGTCCCCAAGTCTGAGACTGACACTGTGGTGCCCAATCCCCAGTGCTGGATGTAGCTAAAATAAATAAAAAAAAAAAACTGTCCTACAATGTCTTATTCTTTTTGTGTGTTTGAGCCTGAAATAAAGAAAACAGTCCTTGTTTTCTTCCACCATCCCCATCCTCCACCCCAGTCCCTCCCACTCAGCACCCATCACCCCACAAATCCTCTTACCCAATACTTACCTACCACAGGTCCAATGCCATAATTCTCTCTGGACTGGAGACACGTCTGCACTCTTTAACAGTGGAATCAGATAAGTACCACATAACATATATTGAACTTTTACTCATAACTTGGTCATTTTAATACTTTTCTTCCAGAATTTCAACATGGCCTATTTGGGACACCATATCATGAACAAGTAGTTGAAATTATTTAAATCCAGACCCAAAGGGATTTTTCATGCAGGATTTGAAAAACTTCAGCTACTGGGTTCATAAAGTGGGGTCATAAAGGCTATGTTGAAAGTTTGGGATTAGAATATTAAAACAACAAAGTCATGCGTGTACTGTAGTGTACATTTCAATTTTTCAATGCTCGCTATAACTTTGGTATTTTTCGATATTCTAACCCCAAATTTTCAACATAGCTATTTTTTCACACCACCCCATGAATGTGACAATCTCTTGTTTTTCAAATCCTGTCTGAAATAATTTTTTCACACCTATGATGCAAAATAACGTTTCAGGGGATTTGAATAATTTCACCTACCAGGTTCATGAGGTGGAGTTATAAGAAGACTACACTGAAAATTTTAGGCAAAAATATTAAAAGCGAACAACAAAGTTATGAAGGTATGTTGACATATTTCAACACTCACTCACAACTTTGGTAATTTTCAGTATTTTGACCACAAATTTTCAACATAGCCATTTTTATGCAGTCATGAACCTGACAGCTGCTGCTTTTCAAATCTGGGCCCAAATATGATTTTGCACTTGTGGTGTGAAACAACATTTTGTCCAGTAGTTTATAAATGACAACTGTCATGTTCAGAAGGAGGAGGTCATAAGAGACTATGTTGAAATTTTGGAGTCAAAATGTCACAAGAAAAACATTTATAAAGTAACATTGTTTGCAGGGACAGCTGTTGGCTCAGTGGGTAAAACATTGTCTTCTCATGCCAGTGACCTCAGTTCAAGTGCAAACTTAGTGAGCTGGCTGAATAGGCTGAGGCTGGGGAAGGTGCTGCAGTGTGAACCTGGCCCCAGCCTGGGAGGGAGAACAGTGTTCTGGTATACACACAACACCTTGTGATGGGTCAGGAAGTTCTCCTTCACAAGGTGCTGACATGGTGATGTGTGGTCGAGGCCTGATGGGCCCATTCACTGCATCTAGACAATTAAGGTGGCAGGAAAAGTGGGGAAGTGTATCTGGCAGGATGAAGGTCAGGCCATTATAGGCCCCACACCAACATCAGGTCCCCTACTGCTGTCATTTGCAACCCCATCACCCTTCATCTCAGGAACTTCCTTGTTCCTTAGGTACTCCCCACAGATTCTCCACTGACTGGTATAGGAGGAGTATGGACATCCACCCCACTCGATTGTCAGCCACTGTGCCAGTCTGTCAGTGTTGGGTGTGCAAAGGGGTGGCTTCATCCAGCCCTGGTGATGGTCAATGAGCGAAGCAAATTGCCCACCCTGAGCCTATAGCAGGACTTAGAATGTTGAATCTTGACTACATCCCCTCACACTGGTGTCCATGAGTTACTTGATTCTGTTAGTGAACCTGGGTCACTGCCATGGTACTGGTATGTACCCTACTGACCAACTCAGTTTAAACCCCCAAATAAAACTATAACCCTTTCCACCCTACACAGCTGATCTGTATTTTATTGATTACTCTAACCCATTTTCTACTGTCTACAGGGCCAGTGGATGCCAGCACCAGTGTTGGAGGACAATGACCATGTGTACCAGACTTATTGTGACATGTTTAGATGACCTTGTTTGTCCCAGTTAGTTACTAAAGTGTTGATGATCCTCTGTGATCCCTTTGCTATTTTTATTTTGCAGGTACAACTAGATGTTGCCTGAAGCACCCCACAATCTACAGTACCCAAGTTAGAAATCTCTGTTATTAGTACTATATCTATGCTAGTAGTTACATAGAAACATAGACTTTGATGGCAGACAAGGACTGCTTGGCCCACCTAATCTGCCCATTTCCTACCTACAGGATAAGCTGCAGATCCTAGTTAACCAACAGCCTATTTCTTCCTACCCCACAAGACTTGCTTTATGTCTGTCCCATGCATTCTTGAATTCTCCACAGTTTGGGCCCCACAGCCTCCTCAGGAAGGCTGTTCCATGTCCACCACCTCTCTGTGAAAAAATACTTCCTCACATTGCCTAAGCGTCCCCATTATCTTCAAATTGTGTTCCTTGTTCTTGAACATCTCTTTTTGGAAAGATGCTACCCTCTTGGACTTTGTTGATTCCACTGGGGTGCCAAAGTTTCTATCATGTCCCCTCTCCCTCCTTTCCTCAAGGGTATACATATTAGCTCCTTTAGTCTCTCTCCTCATTATGGCTTCTCTTGCAGACCCTGCACCATTTGAGTTACCCTCCTCTGGATTACCTCCATCCTGTCTATGTCCTTGAGGAAATGAGGTCTCCAGAACTGGACACAGTACTCAGATGGAGTCTCACCAACTGTCTGTACAGAGGATAACAACTTCCTGTTTTCTGCTGGTGATGCCTCTCCTTATACATCCCAGTATTCCTCCAGCCCTCCCTACTGCCTTCTCACATTACTTGCCAACCTTAAGGTCATCTGATATGATTACCCCAGGTCCCTTTCCATTTTTGTTGTTACTACCTCCTTCCCCATTGTGTAATCTTCCCTGGGTTTTGTTTCCCAGGTGCATTATTTGCACTACTTTGCATTGAATCAAGCTGCCATACTTCTGACCATTCCTCCAACCTTGCCAAGTCCCTTCTCATCTTTTCCACGCCTCCTTGTGTATCAAACATGTTGCAGATCTTTGTGTCATCTGCAAAGGCATACTTTTCCTTCAGTCCCTCAGCAATGTCACTTATAAAGACATTAAAAGGACTGAACCCAGTACTGAGCCCTGCAGTACCCCTAGTAACCCCCTTTCTTCAGAGTGGACTCCATTTACAATTACCTTTTATGTCCTGTTGTCCAGCCAATGTTTTACCCAGGTTACCACCATGGGACCCACTCCCAGGCTGGTTCATTTGTTTATTAATCTTTTGTGTGGGACTGTGTCAAATTCCTTGCTAAAGTCTAGGTAGGCCATGTCCACAGCCCTCCATGGTCTACTCCTTTGGTCATCAAGTCAAAGAATTAATTAGATTCATCTGACATGACCTTCCTGCTGTGAACCCATGCTGCCTTGGGTCCTGTGCCCCACTGGCCTTCAAGTTCTCAACAATTATTTCTTTTAGAGTGATTCCATCACTTTCCCTACCACAGAGGCCAAACTGACAGGTCTGTAGTTTCCTGCCTCTGTCTTGCTCCATTTTGTGAAGGGAATCACATCCATCCTCCTGCAGTCTTCAGGTACCACACCATCCACCCATGATTTATTAAAAGGGTAGTCAGTGGTGTTACTAGTTCTCCCATTAATTCTTTTAGAAAATTACTTTTAATTGCACCATTACACAGTATCATCTTATGGTATAATGGTGCAACTACAAATATGAAGATGCTGTTGTCTTTCACTTGTTAGTCGGTTGTGAAGTGTGGCTGTTTATTTCATTTCACAGGTCCTGGAGGGTCTGGGAAAATGAGGATACAATTCCACTGTCAGAAATGAAGGAAATTAATTGCAAAAATAGCGTTAATGCAGACATTAGTGTTGATGAATGCAAAATACACAAAGTAGGAAATGAAAAACATTTGGCAAATCAGTGGTGGGGTCTTCATCTCAAATGCCCACACCCTCCTCTGACAAACAAAGTCAGGCATGATCTCTTTTATTCACACAGGGCCCACAGGTCCCAGGCCCTGCATGAAGAAAGCTGACAGATTCTGTTGGCAACATGTGGGAGCCATACTTAATGTTTGAAGAGTGTATCACTACAAGGCACTGGCCTGGGCCTGTACGTTGAGCTTTGGACAGAAGACTACAGGCTTGGGGTTGGGGATGGGCAATAGGAGTTAACACCCCCAAGGATGACCCCACTACTGATTTGCCAATACTCAGGAACCCAAAACTCCAATGTTTTCACTACTTTGTGCTTTGTGCTCTTCAACCCTAATGACTTCATTAACATCTGCACTTAACTGTTCCTGTTATGACCAGTTCATCCCCCTTCAGAATTTGCCCAATGTCTCCTATCAACTCTCTGTCTCTACTGACTCTGGCCCCTCCCTGGGTGCTAGCTCTCATACCTTTCCCTTCCTCTCCAATCTCCACTTTTCCTAGCCTTCACACTCCCTTGCAGGGTTCTCAGCATCCTGAAGGGGTCCTATAGGTGCCTAGGCTTGCCACCTTTCTTCCCCATCTACCTATCCTTGGCCTTCCAGGTCCCCTTGCAGGATCCCAAGCATCCTGGAGGTTCATTGGATCAGGCCTCATCCCCTCTCAGGTGTTATTTCTCATTCCCTCCCTCTCACTATCCCTCTATAACTATAATGCTTAACTGCAGGAGGGTTTACAAGTGCCTGAATTCCCTGCTCCCTAGCAGGTTCATTCCGCATCCTGAAGGCATCTCTTTTGGGTCAGGCCTTGTTTCCCCTCCTAGGTGTTAATCACACTTACTCCCACTCTCCCCCACTGTAATCCCTACTCCAGTCCCTGTCCCTTGTAGGGTTCCTCCACATCCTGAAGGGTGCTCTAAAACCTGACTCTGCACTACCTGTCATCTCATCCTCTGTCTCTCTCTCTCCTTCACCCCTCATTTCACGATAGCACTTGTTCACTTATTACCATTGCACTTATTAATTGTTCTTACAAATTACATGAATGTAACACTGTTTGTAATAACTGCCTTAATTCCTTGCATGCTATGTTGATCTTTGTAACTTGAATGTAAATGTCTCATCCCTATTGTGCCCCCTCCCGGGTTGCACGGAAGATGAGCCACCTGTTGCTCAGTGTGTCTTCTGGGTGAAACATTTCAATAAATAAATAAAAACATGGTAGCACCAGAATAGTTAGGTTTTAGGTGCACATTCCTATATTAAACCCAAAGTTTGAACCTGACTAACTTTGGAACTGTTCAATGGATTTACACGAGTTTTGGCATGCATAATCTCTAGGGTAGGTCTCTTGATCTACCACATTTTGTATGAATAGGTTTTGTGGTTTCTGAGATACAGAGTGTCTAAAAGTCCTAAATGTACCAGTTCTTTTACATTTCTTTGTCCACCTGTATCTCAGAAATGTTTTGAGGTTGGGTTCTGACATTTCCAGAGTAGACTGCACTTGGGTCACAGATGTGCCTTTGGAAGATTTGGTGAAAAAATATTAATCCGTTCAAAAGTTATTAAAGTTTTAATTTTCCCATTATTTAATATGGGAAAAGTTAAGTGTTCAGTGTGAAAATGGCCTTTTGAAAATGAATCATTGCTGTGAAAATGAAACTAAGCTGTTTTCTCAAACACTGTGGTAGTTTCACAAGTTAGGGTTGAGTGCAAACATCTATGTTAAACCCGACATTTTGAACCATAATAACACTGGAACTGTTCAATGGATGTGTACAAAATTTGGCATGCATAATCTCTAGGGTGGAGTCTCTTGATCTGCCAAATGTGTGCATTGGTTTGGCAGTTTCTGAGATACAGAGTGTCAAAAACCTAAATTTATCAGATTTTTAAATTTTCTGTCCACCTGTATCTCAAAGCGGTTTTAGGTTGGGTTCTGAAATTTCCTA